>VXBA01010948.1:102359-311811 GCA_013399895.1 Serilophus lunatus | reverse complement strand
CCCGCCAAGCCCCCACATTTATCAAGTACAAAAGTTAAATAATTTCTTCTATAAAGGCACTGTCATTTTTTAAGAAACTAGCTCCTCTATTTAGCCCTTGTGGGTTTCAACAAAATTTTACTTTTTTATACTTTTAAGAGCTTTCATTTTGTGAAACAAAGGCAATTAAATATCTGTTCCTAGTAAATATTATAGGTCAACTGGTATAGATTACTTCAGTTCATAGAAATATAATCATAGCTAGTTTATTTTGCAAAGTTTATTTAGCTGGATCACTAGTCATGGCATTTAGTATTGCTAATTGTAAGATTAGCTTATTGTAAAATAATTGAATTTTGACCAAAATAATCTACTAAAGGCACAGTTTTTATTAAACTTGAGATAAGAAAAATTTTTAGCAGGTAATGTAATTGAAAATTTATGCTTACTCTCCATGGATAATGCCATTTATAATAGAAGGCCATTTTGCTTGTGTGTTTCTCTCTCAAGGTGGTTTTGAATTTCAGTTTTATATCCATGCTCCTCATAACTGATAATGTTTATTAAAAAAAACCTTAGTTTGATCAAACAAGTTGAGATGTTTTGTGATCAAAACAGTTAATGAGCAGATTTCTACAAGTCAAGCTTATTTTTGAAGCCTTCAAATGCAGTATAGCCAGTGAAAAAGGGGGAGAAATAAAGCTTTCCACTGAAAGATGTTCCCTGATTGTTGAAACTTGAGGCTACACAAAAATTTTTGTCAGATTTTTATTTTGCTATAGATTTTTTTTTCTATATGGCATCTAAAATAGCCACAAAACACTGATCTAGACAGGAGTCAGCCCAGAGCAGCACTGTACATGTTGTACATCACTTACCAGGAATTTGTGAAAGTTGGCTGGGAAAAGTATGTTCGCAGATGCATTTTTTCTTGAACAGCATGTTGTCCAAGACGAGAAGATGATCTGGGCACAACAAATAACTGCCCTGAACAGCTCAGAAGACTCTCTTTCTGCCTGTCTCCAAAGCACAGCTTTGGTGCCTTTCATCACCTTTCTCCTCCAGCCAAAGCACTGTGCAGCATTCACGGAAGGTTCTACTCAGCAACTTGCATCCTTTGTACTCTGAAATGGAGACATCTGTGGGTTTGAAACTCCCTCAGGGCTGAGATGGTGATTAGGAATAAGTAATGTGAGTTAAATTTGAATGTGAAATGAAATAGGAGATAAGTTTCTAAGCAGCTTTGAGGATCTGTGCCCAAACTCATAACGTTCAATTAATTAGTGACTAGCTGGGACTCTCTAAGGCTCTTCCCTCCTTGAGGTTTTAGTATGACATCTCCCCTCCTTAACTCATATTGCATGCTCTGAAGTCATCATTATGCCAAGGAATGAGGCAGACAGCATTACCAGTGTTTTGATCTGGCATGATCCCATGTATCTGTAGCACACGTGTTGTTGGAGTTTGGCAGAGAAGGAGCAGGACTGAATGTTATCAGATCTTAAACACTGATAATTGTTAGGGCATTGCTTAACCTCTCCTAGCCTGGTGAGCTGTGACAACCAGTATGGATAGCTAGAGCTGATGAGAATTCACTATCACCATTGGAATGTCATTAACATTTTTACCAAGAATTATATATACCTTTAAGTGTCAAAATATGGCACTCCAGGCCAGTCTTGAAGCAAATTAAAAGCAGCAATTCCAGGGAAGAGGCATTTATTGATGATAGAATGCTATAAGTGGCAGCAGATGTCATTCCTTATAATAAGACATGTGACTCTAATTTGGCACTTCTTGCCGTCAGGAGAAGCCTCTTGCAGAGCAGATGTCACTTCTAATCCTATCTTTCATGGGTGCCTATGCCCTGTTAAAAGTGTTACACCAGTTCAGAAGCAGGCTTGGTGCCATTAGAGCAGATGGTCATGTGCACAAGTCATGTTACAAAGCTGGTGCTTCTAGAAGTCTGGGTGCCGGGACTGGAGGACTACCCAGCAAAATCAAAATCTTCCTACCCAGGAAAATCCCCCCTGAATAGGTTGATACATGCCCTTAGTGCTTTAGTAGTAGTAGAAAATGGATGTTATTGATATATGCTTTCTGGTTATTCTAACTTTTGGCCAATCTCTGGCGATCCCAGGGGTTGTTCTGGCAGCAAAGGGCTTTGGATCATATATGGGTTTTTGGCGAAAAATGCCATCAGTGTTTGGTATTTCTTTGAGAGCTCTACAGTGCCTGGGAATTGTTGTGGTGGGAGGACTGCCCTGCTGGATAACAAGGGGAAGAAGTGGCCCTTGGACCTGTAGTCATCCATCTCCTCTGTAAGACAGTGCATGACTGTGCCAGACAAACACCTGAAGTAAATCTGCTCCTATTTTACTTCACCTTTTAGTATATATACTCTTGTTCAGTATAGAGAGCAGCATTTGGCCTAAAACATTCATCCTAAGTCAAATTCTTATTGCATTAAAGACAATATCTCAGTTGCCCTCACTGGAGTCAAATACCATTTTTATTAAAAATTCAACCTTAAGTAACCGTTCATTTCAGCGAATTTGCTAAACACGAGATCTAAATTTCTGCTTATTTTCTCTCCCATTTCAAAGTTTAACTGATTTAAATGTTTAACTGATATGTAATATGTTCTTAGCTTGTGTCAGCAAGTAGAGCTTCCAAAACACTGTGAGTACTTTCTTGCCTTCAAGAATATCTCAGGTTTTAAGACAGCCCTCGCTACAACTAAATTATAGGCTTCAGTGACTACACAGTAAGATCAGGTTACTCTGATTTGATTTGTTAGAAATCTTAAGCCATATTTCTAGGAGAAGCTTATACCAGGTATGTTTCTCTCTTCTCAATTAGAGAAATATTTCCTCTGTGCATAGTCTTACTTCCTCAGCTCCTCAGAGTACCACACGAGACACTTCAATGGAGTATTCATGACATGGGATGTTGCTTGTCACTATGATCAGTCACACACTGAATAAAGAAAGTTTGCAGGGAAGATTTGGTCACGAATCACCTTTGATGATTCACCTCCAAGTAGTTCCAGGAGATTGCCCTTTCAGAAGGTAGTGACATAGTGATGTCTGAGGCCCATTTTAAAATGTCTGTGCAGTCCAGGTATGTTTGGAAAGATTTCAACCTTATGTTATCCTTTGTGACAAATACTATGATTGATCAGCAAAATACTATGCTGTCTTCACTGTATGCCCTCTGGGGCTTTAAATAACCAGCTTTGCAAAAGCACTCAGCTAGACAAGCAGCTGTACAATCCACCAGTGGCAGGCAAAGCTAGCACCAGCATATGGTGCAATTTTATTACATAATGAAATGCTCATCTTTCCTGGTTTCACCAGAGCCTAAATAAAACGGGCTATGTGTCTCCGAAGTCTGGCAAGATTCCAAAATCGGGAAATTGTCTGCAACTTACAGTAACACATACAGAAATTTTACTTTGTGGTGAAATTTTCACCTTACCCAGTGAGGCTTGGAACACTTCAGTAGGGAGCAGCATGTAACTCCACTCAAGTAAGGAATACCTTTAGCTGGAGCCTAAAATGTATATTTTAACTGGTGATGTGAAATGGATTATTTAGTATTGATACAAGGAGGTGTATCGTCAGAAGGTTGTGTTTCTATCTGTTATGTATGAAGGACACTGAAGATGCGTCTGTGCCACAAAAATTAATCTAGATTTCAAAAACTCAGTGTCATCAAAACCAGGAACACATGTAAAGCAAGAAGCTTCAATTCCACTTGACAAAGGCAAAACATCTCCACTTTTCTTAAATTGTCTCTGTTGCAGATGCGGATAAGCTGAATGACCTCCACTGCCAGTGGCTGGGAGCACACTTGCCCCAGCTCAGTGGATGCTTCTGGGCTGCAAGTCCAGCTGTGCTGGTGAGCAAGAGAGAGGCTGGAAGCCAGAATAATGCTAATCTCCTGATCCCTCACCCTGTTAGTCACACTGTGGCTGTGGTTTTGGCTGCTCTAACCTCTCAAGAAAAGCTGTTGTTATTAGCCTGGGTGATGTGAGGATGAGCCAGTCTACACCTTTTGGACAGCTTTGATTTAGCAGCGCAGATACAGCCTGATAAACCAAGCCCCAAATAAAGGCCGTGTCTGCAATGGCATCCTACCGTGAGTAGGGTTGCCATAGCTAAGAGGTCATGCTTCCCTCTACCCTGCCAGAAACACCACCCTCTGTCTTTTGCTTCTCTGGAGAAGCCGTAAGTTCAGGATACAACCTCTCACTGCAGAAGCAGTCATGGACAGCTGGAGGTGAAGGAGAAGCCTGCCAGTGCATGCACACAGAGTTGATTTTGCAGCTCTTCTGCTGATGGTCTATTTTGCAGGGTTCCTACTCTTCAGGTGCCCAACAGCTCTCTGTATGGCCAGATCTGAGGGCCCAAAACCATCTGACAGCAGGTGTCATAGGAGAAAAATGCTTGGCTTTAGGACTGGAGAGCACAGGGAGATGAAGAGGCTTGCAGCAATCTCTTACAGATGTGATAGTGTACAAAAGCCATAACTGATCACAGCTGCCATTCATCATCAACGATGGCACTAAACTCCCTCCATAACAATGAAGAGGCTGTCTCAGAGGTAACCATCAGCAGTGAAGGGACCTAAAGCTATCCAAAGCCCTGAGAGTTGGCTCCTATGTTTACAGGTACTGCAGATTTGGCTCCTTATTTTGGTGGAAATTCTTAACTCAGAAATTAAAAATTCAGGTTTCGTTTTTTAATTTTAAGACTTCTGAAACATTAGCTTTTATAAAGGCATATGGTCAGGCACAAACCTCCTCTAAAATAAATATATTACAGGGGATTTTTGCTCTAACACCTTTTGTCAGAGCCAAAAAAAAAATGTAACAGGAAGAAATACTTTGAGCTAAGTAAATTAGGCTTTTTGGTGGGCATCAATCCTTAAACCTCTTCTTGTTCTGGATGGAAAAGGAATCTGTCATCAGCTGGTCCCGGATCTGATGTCTTGCACATTTGGCCTGTTGTATCAGGAAATACCAGACACTGGCTCTCTGCAAAGACAAAAAACTGATTAGCCAGCTAGTAATCTTATGCACTATCATAACATCTTAATAACATGGTAAGCCCTCAGGACTAGTGATCATACTGTACCACTTGGTCAATAGCTTTGTTTCAGCTTAAGCTACAGAGCTGTATGTTCAATTGTGTCTCAAAAATTACACTGTGAAATGTTATGTTGAAATACACCATGTTGAACTTCAAAACCATAACCTTTAAAATAGTGAAATGAAAATCTCAGCTGACAGGTTACATATCTTATAAGCATTCTATAAAAGTTACTTACCACTTCAAAAGTAACAATCAAAAGTGAAGAATGGGCGTTAATTGAAGGATGGGCCAACATTTCAACTTAGTGAAAAATGTGTCTTGCAGGTTTTGTTTTTAAACACTGTCTGATTATTCACAGTAGTTTATGTGTTTTCCTTATCAGATCATTCCCTATGGCAGTGATTTTAAATTTTGCTTTGTCCTTGTATGTGTGCTTGAAAACTGAGGCACCAAAGTGCAGCCTAGTAAAACCCAGAGTAATAATACATCCCAGTGTTTTACAGGTAAAAAAAAAAAAAAGCCATTCTAGCCTTACTCATCATCAGGTTTTCCTGTTTAATTCTCTGTGTCTGTCGTTTCCCTGCCTTGTGAACTTGGAAAGTGGCTCAACTCTTTTTGTAAAGCTTCCTGAGTTCTGTGACTGGGAAATGTTTTAGAACTGCTAAATGGGACCTCTGATGCAACAACTAGACATACCCTCATTGTCATTATCTTGGCATCAAATAGTGTCCAAGGACCTTTAAGATGGAAAGGCCTTCCTATAACCCTGGGTAAATGTCTGTCCTTCAATAAACATACACGATGCCAGCATGCTCCCAGTGACTTGGGTGTGATTTCAGCTGTGTGGGCACTAACAGGTTCTAGCCTACTGCCAGCACAGTAAATGCTTGACCTGCTAAGCAGAGCAGGAAATTCACTCCGTGTCAATAGTCTTCAAATAGCAGTCCACGAGACAGGGAGCTGCAGAAGCAGCTGCACTCATGCCATAATATTCTTCTGCAGTTTGTCAGCAAAACAGAGACCCATAGGCATTGTCAGACAAGCTACTTTTCTAGTAAGGATGCTAGTTCTCCAACAAAAGGAGACGTTATTGCCCTTGATCGCAGACTGGGAAATCTGTGGGGGTTGAGAACACAGCCCTTCCTATCGCTGTCTCCTCTCAAATCAAGAGCTGCCACACAACATGGTCTAATTAATTTCTCATCAAATGAAGAATTCTTACATCCACGTTCGTGCTGGTTTTAGTCATATACAATAGCATATGATATTTCCATCCTTTTTTATAAATATTTGTAAATAATTTCAGAAAAGAAACACATTCAAGAGACAGAAACTCCTATTGCATGTACAAGAGATCCTTCCTTTTCTGGGGGTGGAGAAGAGTCCCTGAAGCAAGCTGTTCCAAGACAGATTCAGATGGTGAAGAGAATGGTGACGGACATGAAGAGAAGGTGGTTCAAAGCTATCTGGGAGCCAGTGGGATTTTGGTCATGATTTTATTTGAACATGCAACCTACAATACATTCCCAGCTCTGACTTCTACATGTCTATTACTATAAGAGTGTAGGGGATGAGTGGCTGTAACTGCAACTCTACAAAGTTACTGCAAGTCTTCAAATAAGTGTTCTTTTCTGCAGAAGGGTGGGATTCCTTGGGGCTTGTAGTGAGGAGATGATAAAAGTGAAGCTGAAGGCCTTTTGCTCCAGCAGTTCATTAATAGTCTGTTAAACATGCTGCTGCAAAGTCAGCAGTATTGCTCCTCATAGAGCACAGTCTGCAAAAATACAGGGCCTTTTATGTAAGAGCCCTCCAAATGACTTGCCATGTGCTTCAAAGGCAAGCAAGGAGTCTCCCCTGGTTTAGACAGAATGCCAGAGTAGAGGAGAAAAAAAAGAGGTACAATAGAGGATGTGATCACCTGGAAACTGTTCACTCACGGCACATCTGGTGTTTCTGTACAGGATTTTACTGAAAAATAAGAGCTGGTATTATGGAAAGGCAAATGTTACTGACTCACCTCGTGTGGGTAGTAGTGGAAAGCATTATTTCATGATGGACTGACAAATGCCATCTGATGAATAATCATTCTGATTTTCCTAAAAGTTGATTCCTTGAAGTAAATGAAAAATTTTCCTCTTAGATAATGAGGAATATATGTTCTCCTAGATCTTTAATTTAATTTACTCTTCGAGTGCTCTTTGAAAGGAAATATGGAATCCAGCACCATGTGTACAAGGTGGAACTCACCTTCTGCTCCTGAAGAATTAGAAGCTGTCCTAGTGATATACGTGGAAGCTGCAAACATTTGCTTTTTGTGCTGTATTATACACACACATGTTGTTGTATCCCAGTATCTCTTTTCAAACTCTCTACTCTCTTATATTAAACATTGACATTATCTCAGCAAATCCTGGATATATTGATATTGCTGTTGTTGTAAGTTGACCTTGACTGACTGACAGACTGACTCACGCTGCTGCTGTCTCACTATCTCGCCTCGCCTGACAGTACAGGAAAGAAAATAAGGAGAATATGCTCACAAAGACATGGAGATCACTGAACAATTGGTATCAGAGGCAAAACAGACTTGACTTGGAAGAAAATACTTAATATATTTATTTTAATATATTTACAATTAAAATAGAGTTGGATGGTGAGAAACAAACACAAATCCCCCTAAAATAGCATCTCCCTATCCCTCTTTCTCAGTCTCAACTTCACTTTTCCCTTACCAACTCCTCTACCTCCTTTGCCCCACTTCCCCATTGAGCAGAATAGTGGGAGGAGAATGGGGCTTGCCGTCAGTCCCTAAAAGTTCCTCTCTGCTGTTTCTTCCATCTTTCTTCCATCACTTCTCTTGCTCCTGCACGGGTCTTACCTGGGACAGAAATTCCTCAAACTTGCTCCAGGGGCCACAGCTTCTGCCAGGATCTTGTTCCTGTGACACCTCTCCACAGATTGCAACTTCCTTTGGGCCATGTCCACTTGTGCCAGCATGGAGTCCAGTGTGGTCCTCTTCACAAGGTGCAGGGAAATATTTCCTTCCCCATGGTTTCTCCAAGAATTATAGGGAACACCTTCTTCCTCTCTGCACTACACAGAGCTGTTTCCTACACTTTTCCCTCACTCCTCTCTCTGAGGCAGTGTTTGGCCCTTAAACACATTCTCCCAATGATGTCCTCTTGGCTGACAGGCCAGGCTCTGCCCTGCAGTTGATCCATTGCTGGAAGCATCTGCACCTGATATAGGACAGCCCTGTCCTCCCCTGATGCAGGCTGCCCCTGTGGCCTCAACACACCCTCTACAGCAGCGCAGCCTGTCGCCCTGAGTCAGTCTCTTAATAAAAGATCAAAAGCTGTATCGCTTTTTTTCTTTGCTTCTTTTCCCTGTACTGGAGGTGTTTGTCCAGCCACAGCATTGGGTGCATGGCCAGCTCTCTCCAGACACTGGCATTTCTTATCCAGGGAGGCGATGAGGCAAGGCTTGTCAACTTTCTTGACAACTCATTTATGTAATTAGCAGACCTCTTATGCTATGTTTTAGACAGAAAAAGTGTTTGTAGCTGGCAGCATTTCAGCTTCAATACCTAGAAAAGCTTTTTCTTTTTTTTTTTTTTTTTTAATAAGGGGTTATGTAATTACCCTGGGCACCTTTTTATTCAATGCAGGAATTGCTTCCATTCAGTCAAATTTGTGAGTTTAAACCTTTCCATATAATACAGTGTACAACTGAGAATAAAGAGTTTCCATTAAAGAGCACTTGAACAGCATTTCTCTGCAAATAGTAAGAATAATTCCCTCTTCAAGGTTAGTGCTTCTACAATTGAATTTTTTAAGCAAATAGCTGAAGAAAGAAAAAAAATTCTACAAGTGATGCTGCCCAAACTGACTAGGTGAGCACATATCTATGAGACCACTTCAGGAATAACTTCAGTAATGTTTTGCAAACTGCCTGAGGTGGTCACACATGCTGCAACATCCCCCTGACACCTGGTAGAAGAGATGTCCTTATGCACAACTGTAGAGGACACTGGGGTAGGCTGATGTGACTTTACTGAAGTCAGCAGATAATTCAGCACATGATCTTAAATGTTCGTTACATAGGTGAAAAATCCATGTAGTTTGGATATAAAACAACGATCTCTTGTGATAAGGGGTTGTTATGTGCACAGCAGTGTAAAGGTGACAAATGCTTCAGGTCTTTCTGAGTAGCACAGTAGCACTGTTTTGTTTGAATTTTTAATGTAGCTTGACAAAGGTCAAACATATTTGTTGAAGTCCATTTATACTGCAGATACACTAAATTAAGGTACATGCAAGAGACTTAAAAACACACCAAAACTTACAACTGTTTGGTCAAAGCCAAGAAGTATATTCTTCTTTATCAGAAGATTTTGTTTTTCCAACCTACTTTTTTTTTCTAGCAGATTTTCAGTAAGAAAGGCAAAAATGAAATCTCTCCTTTACTTGCACACATTGAAGAAGCCTATGACTTAAAAATATTGGAGACATGAACTTGCCAATTATTGAAGTCATGCTATCATTTTCCTGCAGGCAGTACCTAAACAATATTCTACTGTATCTTTGTAAAACAATTTAAATAAAAATTATAGCCCTTTTCTAAAATCCTTTGTATTTTTTTGCCTCTATTTCCACTCATTTTTTCAAACAAACTGTTCATCCTTCTGCAAATGATCGAGTCCAGATCTGCTGTAGTCTTTTGCTACACTTAGACCTTGTAGAGAGATAGGTAAAGAAGACATTTCAACTCTGCCTTTCTCGAATGTTAAGAGAGTGTTTTTCTTATGTCTGGAAGGAACCTAGGATGTCATTATTTCCTAAGTGGCAAATGCAGGAGGAAAACAAACCCATTAAAAGTTTTGAAAGAGGTCAATATAAGGTGGAAACCTTGGCTACCTAAGATTCCTTGGGAGAATATGATTGAAGTGGATGGGACAGTTAAGGCAGATTATTTTTGTTTATTTTGCATCTCATTATTCAAAGGTCTGAGTGTGATCTGATGGACTCTTTGTGGGAAATCCTATCTGGCTAGAGAACTTGAGCCTTGTACTATCGAGCCCTGCTATCCCCCTTTATTCTTACAACCAGTAGCTCACAAATGTTAGGGTGAATGTGTGGATTGGCTCCTGTAGCATCTCCGAAGCCATGTGTGACTCGTCCACACAGGTATTTAGAAATTCCTTCATTTCTTAATGAGCCTTGTAGAATTATACCTTTATGGACCTAGGCCAAAAGCAGATCTTAAGTTCCTGTTGAAATCAGACTGAAACAGTTGCCAAGACTTAGCACTAAAGTAAAATGTTGGGAACTCTTTATTTCTGCCTAAATGTTTACACTGGAGAAAATCTGTGTAATTTAGCCTAAGTTGCAGTAAGAACATGTCATTGTGGATTATAATTGCTGGTAGAAGTTCAGTCTGTATGCCACAGTTCACATACATTTTTTATGGACTTGTAATTAGTGCAATTTTGGTCTCCTGCAGGTTCCAGCTTTGGAAATGAAGAGCAAACCACCCCTAGGGCATCTGCACCTTCTAAAGATGTTCCTAAGGGGAGCAGCAAGAGCACGACACAGGTATCGAGCAGTACAGTGACTCCACGCAGGAGCTTACTTCCAGCACCAAAAACTGCCACAGCACCTGCTGGTAAGTGCTCCAAACTTAAAAAAAAACACCTGCATTAGGCAAGAAATGCAGAAACCTTATTATGATGCTATTTCACAGCCTACTCAAATAATTTTCATGCCATTCTCAGGCACATTGCCAGTGTGCTGATTTGAACTCTATTTACTGTGTTCTCTTTGAAACGCAGTCAACAACAGAGCTACAATCTCATTTTGTGAGCTGTGTCTGGAGTTGAAGGCATTTACTGTCCCTAACTACACATGCCAGAGATTTAGTGTATATATATATATTATTGGTTCCCACCAAGCATCTTTTTGAAAACATTACATTGCTTTAGAGACCAAAGGATTCCAGTGATCTGATAGTTCATTGCTAGATATGCGTGCAAGGATGAGAATACTAGCCCCTAGGCTTTAGCAATCTGTGGTGTTTTCACTCAGAGAGGCAGGAGACAAATAAATAAAGCAAAAAAATACCCTAGTCTTGTTTCCAAATTGTTTCCTTACCTAAGACCTCCTTCTGCTCAATCCAGTTATGTCTCAGATGACCAGTTCCATGAAGTTTAGATTAGAATCTAACATTTTAGATTCCAAAATAAATTATTCCATGTAAGTCACTAGCCCTATCCAGTCTGGCTCTTACTCAGCCATCTTTCATCTCTATGTAAGTTCCATGGGGTTTGATAACACACTGGAAATGGAGCTGGGAAGGAAAAATCAGCACAAAATATGAGACAAAGACTTTATGAATTACTAGTTTTCGTTACCCAGTTTCAAGTTAGATTAACCTGTTGTGGTGGTTTGACCTTGGCAGGACACAAAACCAGGTCTATCACTCTCCTTCCTCAACTGGACGGGGGAAATAAATACAATTGAAGGCTTGCGGTTCAAGATAAGGGCAAAGAGATATCTCAGCAATTACTGTGTCGTAAACTTGCCTGGTTTATTCTGGAAGGAAATGAATATGAATGTATAATCACCTGTCTGTGTTATGTAGTCAGACACAGTTTGTGAATGGGGTCAGCTGGCAAGTTTAGAAAGTTGTTATTATACACGACAGAAAAAAAGCAAAAGAAACTGTATCCATCTGTATCCAAACTGTAGTCCAATGCATTGTTTTAATTTTTTATGAGCCATGGTAGAAGCAGATGTGGCAGGGGCATGTCATGATTTTTTTTTAATGATACAGTGTCATGGTTCCTCACAATGCTAAGTATCTAATGGGAACAAAGGTTAAAATAAAGCAATGATAAAGACAATGAGTATTGCCATAGTATGTGAACACTGATTGTAGATCCCAATGTGATAGAGAATCCTATAGAATGTAAAATCTAGTGTTTAAGTACCTTTTGAACAATTTTGCACATCTTTTAAAGGATGAAACTCAAAGCCATCTTTTTTTAAAATTGAAATCTTCATTAAATTGGAAGGAAGATGCTACAGATCAAATGAAGGAAGCGGAGAAAGAGCAGTGAAGTGTTTGTAATGTTTTGGGCTTTCTGATCCCAGGCAAACAAAGGCCCTCTACAGTTATGTCAGATGCTGTATTTTAAACGTGGCAAAGAAAGTGCATGGTGTGCTGAAAAGTCAGTCTCCAAGAGAATGTCCTGCAGCAGACAGAAGAGGAAAAGACTGTAAAAGATTTGCTTGTAGTGCCATTGCAAAGTGGAAACAATCACTAGCACGGGCTGCCAGTCCACGCTGGCATTATTGCTGGCCTTACAGGGCAGGAGATTGATAATGGTAGGGGAGCAGAGAAGTAAAATCAGTGTTACAAAAATGCTTGAAGATAGAGTAAAAATTAATTAACACCCCCCATACCTTGGTCACTGACACTGCCATGTCATAAAGGTGATGAATGTCATGCTTGGGGAAGCAGCCAGCCTCATTGCTGCAACAGTGAAGAAACCTTCACCAGTGCTCCAAATGGAAAGATGAAATGTCTTGATAACAGTGGAATGAATATATTTCTTACATTTCTCCAAACTATTCCATAATGGTACCTGCATGCATGGACAGCCTGAAGAACAGAAGAGCAACCATGATGTAGGAAGACAAGATAATAGGAAAGACAAATTACTTAAGGTGTTCTTGAATGAATTAATGACATAATGGATTATTTTATGTCCAGTGACCATTTTGGATGTCCTTCTGTTGAAGGTGGTCTTTTTTCATAAAGGGAATGTAATTACAAGAGATCCAGGTGCAAGTTTTGAAGTGGGGTGTAGAGCATAACCTTACCAGTACATGTGTTTTCATTTATATGCTGGATTGAGGAATACTGAAGGGAAGACTGAGAGTGTCAACAGTACACAGTGTTTGTTTCTTTCCTTGTGTCCTTTGGCCTGAGGTGTCAGGTGTGCCCTGAGCAAGGCACAAATTATTAACAGTCCACTGGAAATTATGTAGAGGGTGTAGAATATACAGTTTTGGTTAGTCATAGTGATGATACCCTGTAACTAGGACACAGCCCCTTCCTGGGAAGGACAGCCCTGAGCTTTGTGAACCTGCTTGTTGCTTACTTGCAGATGGATCACAAGGACAGCATCTGCAAAAGAACGATTGGTGGGACACATGTTTATCCTCCATCTCAGACCAGTTTCTCTGTAGCTGAACTGGAAGCTGCCCAGCCCCACCGTGGAGCTGTGGCTGGAAGGAACTAAATCACCACGATTCCCTGTTCTTTTTTTGCTCCACTGCAGGAAACAAGGCATTGCACAGAGGCTATGACAAAGGAAACAGGGATGGTCTCCACCACAGATGGGAGTTTTTGGCTGGTAGTGAGACGTATTTTTGTACCACATACACCTTGTGGATGGAGAGAAGTCCCTGTGTCCAGCAGAAAGGACATGACACAAATCAACACCATGTTGAAAGTGACCTATATTTTCCCATAAGGAAAAAGCAAATAAATAATGTGACCTTAGGACTGAATGTTTCCTTTGAGGAAGAAGTCACTAACCTCATTCAGTCAAAGTCCAAAGCCCAGGCAGTCCCTACTGAAGTCAGCCATATAGTGAGACCTTTGAAAAGTAGAGAAACTACAATAGTTCCTTCTGTATGTTCTCTGTGATGGGAGAATATGATGGGTATTCTGTTTAAAATACTCTAGAAAACACCTAGTAGTGATTTCTACAGGGCTTGATGTTGCATGTGTGTTTGCATGTCCAACCTCCTGTGCAAGGCATTGCAGTGACTAAACCACTTCAAGCACTCCACAGTTACAGCTGAAGAGCACAGGCACTATGTGTATTGTGTACAGCCTATTTTATGAAAGTAAAAAGGAGAGAAAGCATTTCACAAAGAGGGTAGCAGTAATTTAAATATAAATATTTCTGAGAGAGTTCAGTATCGGGTAATGTAAAAATTACATTTGTATTTCAGAGATGTCCATCATTTTATCTATGTTTGAATAGTAAATTAATTCACAAAGGAAATTATCTATCTGTATTAATGAACCAAAATAACCAACAAAAGTCACATGGAAGCTTTCATGTATTAGATGTTACCTGAGAAGACCACCTGAACTCTAAACTTACATTAAAAAAATCGACACAACTGCTCAAGAGAGATTATACTCCTGATATGTCACTAAAAGAACGTGTGAAATAAATTGAACTACAGGGAATAAAAAGATTTAATTAATGAAAATGGACTCCTATAGCTGCTGCTGTGCTTCAGATGATCAAAAAAGAATTCTGATATGGGAGAATAGCAGCAGTAGATCGTTGTTATTCAAATTGTTTTGTAGGCATGAACTGATGGCCTTTTGACTAGTCTGTGAAAAGAATGCACTTAATTAGGTTTCAGTGTCTTGCACAGCCCTTTTTATATTTATATGTCTGTCAATGTATAGAAAGTGATAAGAAAGTGCATACTTTAATTTCACTTAAATATATGAGCTACTTAGGGACAGCCTAATTGATACTTACCATTTCTATTGTTGCTTCATATTTTGTTTAATAACAGGTGAAAGCAGCTCTTCATCAGGAATTTTACAACTAAAACCCATCTCTGAAAACATACAAGCTTCCTGTTTCCACAGATGATGATAAAAATATATAATATTTGAAGTCCACATACATATGACTTTTCTGTTTTAAGTTTCCCTTGAAGTGTGGGAATACCTGCAGAAGGCAATGTTCAGAGACAGCAAATTAACAACTTCCTACCCTTGTAGGGAATTTCTTTTACGAATTCCTTAGATTAATGTTCACCATGGGACAGTTCAGATCCTAATTTGAATCCAGGATCTAATTCTGTTATAATTTGGGCAAAACCCTTCAGCTTGACCTGGTGCAGTTAATGACATATGTGGTGAGCCTTTCAGGATATATAAGAACTACTTATGCTTATCTCAGCATAGCATATCACAGCAGTTAGTAATCCAAGAGGAGCATGTCTGTGCTGTGCAATGGAAAGGATGTTCAAACAGGCAGTGATTCCTGAGCTGGTGTTTTCAGGTCTGGAGAGACAAAAAGTGCAGCACCATGCAGGCCTGCCTGCTTAGATCCCGTAGCAGGATAGTTCTTTCCCTCAGTTCTGCGATCAGACGATTGTAAGTAAATTACCTTAGACCAAGGTTATATCCTGACCAGGAGCCTTGACTTCTTCTGCTCCACGCTTCAAGAATGAGTTCAAGGTCAAGCTGGTATCATGCTGGTATCATGCTGATGTATTCTCCAGGTAGAATCATGCTGGTAGCCACTCAACAGCATGAATTTGGCCTGAAACCTTTTCCTACAATTCTCATCTCAAATCTAGGTTCCTCTGTGATTTTCTGGGGAAAAGTCCTAGGGTATTTTAGCTTGCTGCAGATTTCAGATGGACAATTAAGTGCCCAGAAATCTGACGAGGCCATCAGGCTCATTTTGTTGTGGTCAGAGGTACAAAGTCCACTTGCAATACAGACATCCATTAGGGATTGATACTGGTCAAATACTGCTTGCCATCTCCATCAAAAACCTGAAAAGTGGGATAAAGCATTCCCTCAGCAAGCTTGCAGATAATGGCAAATCAAGGGGAATTGGTCAATATGCTGGAGGGAAGGTCTTCAGTTGAGAAGGCTGGAGAAATGGGCCTGCAGGAACTTCATGAAGTTCAAAAAGGCAAATGCAAAGTCTTGCCCATTGGGGGAATAACTCCATGTGACAGGAGAAGCTGGGGCTAACTTGATAGAAGCAGCTCTGACAAAAGGCCGTGTCTGGGGATCTGCTAAACAGCAAGCT
The DNA here is from genome assembly GCA_013399895.1 of Serilophus lunatus. Lineage (NCBI taxonomy): Eukaryota > Metazoa > Chordata > Aves > Passeriformes > Eurylaimidae > Serilophus > Serilophus lunatus. The sequence continues at coordinate 295,863 of VXBA01010948.1, read as the reverse complement.
GAACCTGACCTTGCTTTTGCAGCAATAAAGATGAGCTGCACTTTGGGCTACATTAACAAGATTATGATCTGCAGCATCAGTGCTTCCCTCTTTATTCAAGACTTTTGTGGCCACTGTGTTCAGCTTTGGGAATCCCAGAACCAGAAAAGTGTGACATTCTGGAATGAGAATAACAAAAGATAACCAAGAAGGTCAGGGAACTGAGGCAAGTGACAGGACAGGTCAGTGGCAGGAAGAGAGGCTGGGAGAGCTGGGCTTATTCAGGGGATTCAAAGATCTTACTGCAGTCTTTAGTTATTTAATGGGAAGATAACAGAAAGACAAAAGCCAGAGATTGATTCTCAAAGGTACCCACTGACAGGGCAAGCAACAGCAAACACAAGTTGCGACACAGGAAATTCTCATTATTTGACCATTTGTGAAGATGATTGTCATTTGATTACCTGTGAAGGTGAACAAACACTTAGTAAGGCAGATTATCTAGAGAGGGGATGAATCCTCCATCATTAGAGAGACCTATAACTTAGGTAGACGAAGCCCTGGACAACCTGTGGTAGTGCAACCCGCTCTGAGCAGGAGGCTGGACCAGTGGACTTCAGAGGTCTTTCTGACAAAGCCAATGGTGCAATTTTGTGTCCTACCAACATCTTAGGCCCATAGGTGAATAAACATGCTACCACAGGTACAACAACCAGTGTGTTGTTTCGTAGCATTGTGGCCTCTTCTGTGCATTCAGGAGAAGTAACACAAGACTAGAAATGTTGAACTAAAGGGTGGGTCTGCGCTGAGAAGCTGTGTGCATGGCTCCCACAAAGACAATAGGACCTGTATGTGATTCAGGAAAAGAAGAAAGCATAGGTCAATATAGGTGTATAAGGAATTGAGAAATAGCTGGTATCTGACCAACTCTGCACAGTTTTTATTCCCTTCATGTAGAACAGCTTCCTCTGTGGTCTGATCCCTGCCTGGTCCGATCTTTTTGAGCCGCATTCTTCTTTCAGAGCCTAGAAACCCACAGCAAATCCAGCTTGGAATCTCTTAACTGCTGTCTTTTGAAACTTTGTTTTACCTTCAGGATACTGATGCAGCTCTGGGCTCACTTCTTCAGGGCTGTGGTCCTAATCTGAATTTTTGAGCACCATGTTGCTGCTTGTACCAGATCTCAGTTCTGTCCACCGGACTGGACCTGTCACTCAGTTGCCTATGAAATTAAAAAACAGAAGGATTTGATATTTTCTATGCCTTGTTGTGGGTTTTGGGGGTGTGTGTTATGGCATACCTATTTCAACTTGGTTATTATTTAATGTTTATCTTGCAGAGAAGTGACTGCTATCTCCCATAAAAAGCATCCCAATTTGAGTGCAATGGCAGTGACAGTAAGGAATTAATTTGTGTAGCTTGCTTCTACTTGGCCCATTAAATTAAACACAATCAAAAGCATTGTTCAAAAAACTCACCCAGTCAATTCTTGTGCTTTAACAAGTACCAGTAAATCATACATAACAAGGCAGGCTGTTAAATGCAATCAGCCAAGATGAAAAATAGGAGGCCAGTGTTACCACAGCTCTCACCAGCAAGCCTGCAGTGTAAAATGTCCTTTTTTAATCATTTTCTGTAAAATCCAGACAGAACAACATCAGCAGGAGGGAGAGGGACCAGCTGATGTCAGCTGAGTGGGGAAAGGTGAATGCCAATGCTCTTGCAGAGATGAAGGGAGAAGAGTCTGTTGCTGTTTTTTTCCTTCTTGAAAACACTTTCCCTTAAAAGTTGAATAAGCAGTGGGTTACATTCATGTTGTTCCTGTACTGAACATAGGGATATGCAGCACTATGTTGTCAGTGAGAGATGTTCAATGGCAAATTTCCAGCCTCTGTACTGGGAACCACTCTAAAACATGTCATAGCACAACTGTGTGAGGAAGAGACAATTAAATAACATGGATCCATGTAAAATGACAGAAAGAGAAGGAGCAATTGTTTTAACTCTTCAAGTAAGGTTGGATGTTCTGAATTACCTTAAGATTTTCTATTCATTCTAAAGAACAACTCATTTTGTCAGTTTTTTCCCCCCTTTATTTTTTTTAATACAAGATAAAGAGACTTTTTAATACTGAAAGAAAACAATCACTTTCAGATGAGACAACAAAATTGTAATTGTCCTTTTTTCTTATCAAATTGACTTTAAATTTGAAACAAATACAAAGGGAAAAGCACAAGCATTAGCACTTTCTACTTCAACATAGTCTGACTATTTATTCAGTGTCTCATAGATCACAAGAAGGTGAGAGTCTCTAGAGAGAATTAGACTGCTCTTATTCTGCAGAATCCATCATATTTCCAGCTTTGCTCATTTTGTCTAAAACAATGCATGCAGAGATGTGTCATTACTCACCAAGGACATGGCTAGTTGTGGGTATCAGGGGGGAAGGCATAAGAAAGCTCAGAGTGGCTCTTTCTGTTAGTGACTGAAAAACCCTTCCTTGGGCTTTTTTAAACTTGGGGACTGCATTGGTTAACTTATAAAATACTCCTGAGAACAGCTGGAATCCATCTGAATGCAGTCAGTCCCATTGAATTGTTAACGATGTCTACAACATTTTAGGATTTGTTTTGAAATAAATACTCAATGTGCAATTTGTTAGCATGTTTTCAGTCTGAAGTGTGAAAACACATTGAATCCTATCTCACTGTATTAGCTTTTGAAGACTCAGAAAGTTTCAGGGAAATAAAAGTGCTGATTCTGGCACAGCACTTGAGAAAATGTCTCAGTGTATTTTGATGTGGTTCTAAGCTACATTCATCAGTGCTGGGACAATGGAGAAATGGCTTACTTTGTCAGCTGTTTTTCTAAATGATTTCTGGAATATTTTGCCTTGCATTTCTGATTATTTTGCATTCACTCCTTCTGTTTCGTTTGGAGCAGGCTGTGTGTGTTGATTAGGGAATGTAAATACCTTTACAGAACTGTGCATTTGGATGCATTTTTCAGAAGCAAATGCTGCAAGCACACTAGTAGAAAAGATGAACAAATATTTATGCTCATGGATGTCTTCTGGCCTGAAATATCTGTTCTTTACACAAGTGTAGCTTTTAAAAGAGAGGAAACCTTGGGAGATGCGTAACCTTAAATGGAATGTAGATTCTCATAAAAATTAGTAGTTTATGACTTTGATTACTGGCTACCAAAAAGACAGCTTCTTGCTGCATGAACTCCTGTAGTGGAGGAAGTTGGCAAAGCCTTGGAAGCTGTTCCAGGAAGCCTGGAAGTTAGTGGTGTTTCCTGCACTGCCAGGAGGTTTTTGCTGGGAGGCTTAGTGCTGAGAGTGCTGATTATGCAGCCAGCAGAAATAAAACTCATGTACAGACATTTAGCACGGAGCTAATTGGAGTTCCATATTTCAAGTCCATGGGCAATAACACTTAAGAGTTTGAAGTAAATTTTGATCCAGGTCAGAATTAATATACATTTTAAAAGACATATTGAGAAGAAAATTGAAACAGTATGCAAGTTCAAGAAATACAAACTTATGGTGCTTTATTTCCTTTCGTAATTGTATTTTATTTATTTTTAATTATCTTATGATTGCATGCACAACACATTTTAACATTTCAAAATACATGCAAAAGTCAGAGTATTATTTGAGGTCTTATATGTGTTCTGGCCTGTAATAACAACAAAGCATTTGCCTTGTTTCCCAAGTTACTGTGGAGCATCAGACTTTTTATGTGTGTTTTAGCCTTTCAGTTACTTTTAGTAGACTTCAAGATCGAACTGTATAACTGCCTGCTGCACCATACCCTGGGGTACTGCCTATCATGCTAAACATTACACCAATGCTCTCCCTCAGATTTTTTAAATCTGAAATTCTATGTTTCTGTGAAATGAGAAATTCTGAGCCAAAATAATTGTAATTTAAAAATTAATTTTCCCTGCAGGAACTTCACTTGAAATCAACATGTTTTCTGAATGTATCTCTTTTAACCAACTAACAGCTGTTGTTTCAAAAGAGAAGAACAACCCCCATTTTTAGAAAAACATTCAGCACAAACTCTTATTTGAGGTCTGATGCCAGGTATGGCTCTTCCCCTAAAATTTTTCCATGGGTGGTAAGCTTAGCAGAACAATAACTGTTTGCTCCTGCAGACTGTTCTTCCTTTTGCCTGCTGTATGCTTTCTAAATCCGTCTCCTCTAGAGAGGGCCACAGAGAAGCCACCAGGACCCTTCTACTTAGGAAGGAGAAGTTAAATAATTGCTAGCTCCTCGTGTCCCTCTCCTTGGCCCCTTCCCAGCAAGGCTGTGTTGGGCACTGGCTCTTTCCTTGCTGCACAACCCCTCCTCACTTGCCCACTTACTGCATTTGCTGCTCTATGAGTCCCTAGGAGCTCTCCTTGTGTTGTAAACTGAAGGAGGGCAATTACTCTTGTTTCTCCCTCCTTGTTGTTAATCCTATGTACTTGTCCTTGCCAAGATACCCATTTGCACCTTCTTTCTGCTGATCTCCCACCTTCTGGAGCTGATGTCTCCCATGCAGCTGCCCCTGCCAGTCAGCACTGTCTGCACTCTTGCGTGACTTCCACTGATCTCTACAGACCCTCCCTTGCCCTCTGCAAAACGATGGTATTCTCTGGGCTTCTTGGCTTCTTTGCTCTGTTTTCTTTAACCAAGCTCTAACTGGGGAATTGTTCCTTGCTTTGTGCTTAAGGTTAAGGGGGGGTGGGGGTGGGGGGTGGTGCTGAACAAATTCCCCAGGTGTTCCTCATTGAAAATATCTCAAAAACAAAAGTAGTTAATTATTTACATGGCCTTTACTGCTGAAAGCATAAAAAACCACACACTTTCCCTAGCATTGTCTGTGTTTGACATCTACCATAGGAAAATTAATGGAGGAGCTCAGTATATGGCCCATTTGTGCATCCTATTTTTATTTTGAAAGCTGCAGAAAAGACAAAGCATCGTTACCACAAAGATGTAGTTCTTGAATCTGTAACTTTATAAACTATGCTCTGTCTTTGTCTCACAGCTCACATCTCAGGTTGCTTTCTCTTGGTCCTTAGTGATGAAAAAGCACCATAAACTTATTTTATGTTCTGCTCTGCAGTAAAATGCAATGTAATAGGTGGCTGACACAGGAAATTTATATCTCCAGTCACTTCACTGTGACAATCATAGCCTCAACATGTTGACTTTATAAACAGCAGAGAAAATAGACATGAACAAAAGTAAAGGTATGAGGAAGAGTTCAGTCTTTACCAGACCCTGAAAACTGTTGGTGTGATTTGCTTATGAACAGTGGAAGAGAGTCAAAGAGGGTTTTAGACCTTGTCCTGTCTTGACCTTTGGCCCTTCCACAAACAGTTGGACACAAGCCTTGTGCAGGTGCATGTGCTCTTTGCAGAAATACTCTGCAAGGAAATGCTAGAGATTGTGAAGCTCAGCTTCTGGTGCATGGCAGATGCTGCATCTGCAGCTCACTGTTTGCAAGTCCTGATGTAGACAGAAGTGAAAGGGTGAATGGTGCATCAGAAATAAGCAACTGCAACTAACTATGGCTTTAGAGAAAGCAGAAGACTAGTAATCCAGTAAATTTCCCTGAAGATTATGACCCTCATATAAAATGATCACTTTTCTCCACTGTTGAAATACCCAGATCACATTTGCATTAAATAAGATAGTGTTAGCTTTTAGACTGCCACTCTCATTAGGCAGCACCAAGAAAATATGATTTTGTTTTGCTGTTCCAAATACTTCAGATTCTATGGGACATTTTCCTATGTCTGTGAATGTACTCATGACAGAAGAGAAAGTTAACAAGACAAACTTCATTTTTTCTCTATGACAATTTGTTTGCCTTTAAATCTCTGTTTTTCCTGTGTATCCAGGGGCTGTGACACAGTTCTGCAGGCTAAAACACAACCCTGAACAAATGATAATGGTAAAAAAGAGGAAAGCAAACAGGAAAATATATTAATGTCTCAGGGGTTTGCTTTTTATTTCTCTTTCTTCATACTCCCTTGATGAGTGTTTTCTGCTTGAAATCCTGTGCCTGTGACTGTCATGCCAAGGTCAAACAAGCAGAGCAGGACTTCACATTACTGCACTCAGCGTGATTCCCACAGTTATTTTGGTGGGAGTTGTGGGTGGGCAGCAGGAGTCAGTTGAGTTTCGGTGGTAGCTCTGGCTTTCAGATGAAGTTGTATCTCCCTGGCACAAGAGGCAGTTGATTGAGCAGGGTCCTGCAAGTAACTTCATTCAGCTTTGCAGTCCTGCTTATCTTCTTCTGCAGCCCAGCATGAGGATGCACAACAAGGTAAAGAGTCAGAACACAGAACTCAGAACAGATAGGGTGGACTAGCCATGTAGCTGTTTGTGCCTTAGTGGCATTTTTCACTGTGCAGATGACTGGAAAACCAAGATGGTGTGCAAGGCCTTCTTTTGTCCTTCTTTCGTGCTGTGCATGTCAGCTCAGCCACATGTACACAGTCATGCTTGCAGATGGGGCGGGTTGGCATCCAACACAGAAGTGCTGTGTAGCATCATTCAGTGTGAAGCCCGGGATGCATATTGAGGAAATTTTGCCATTTTGGTGTGTATCTTGGTGACGTCGTTCTACACAATTTCAACAGAACTATAAAACAGATATCTTGCTCTTTTCTTTTTTTTTTTTTCTAAAGCAGGCGTGAAGAAAGAAGTACAAAAAGATCAGGATACTAACAGACCAGCTGTCTCATCCCCTAAGAAATTAGCAGTAACAGCCACAAAGCTCCATTCGCCAGGTATTTATGAACACAAGAGCACTGTTTTAGGGAAGATTTAAACTTGTTGACTTTGCATCTCTTGTTAACACACAGATCTGAGACCTACTAGTGATAAGTGAGGATTGACTGTGTCCAAGGTTCATTAAGCTGTCGATGAATACAGCAGGCTTTAGCATACCAATGCATGATCTGAATAGAATTTTGTTTTCTTTGGTGTAACCATACAATCATTTCTCCTTCAAAACAAAGAGTTCTTGCTATTACATGTTTAAAGGCATTGGAACATTTTTTTTATCATTACAATTTTTGTATATAAAAAGAGAACAGATATAATGAAATAAAAGACGCCTCAGACAATTGCCTGGAGTGATAGTATATTAGTTGAATCTATTCTTACTTTTATGCAGAGACACTGAATTCCCTGGGCTATTTATATGCATAATTGGAAAATGGATTACCTATAGAAATAACCTTCAAACTGCTGTTAGGATATTGTCAATTTACCTCTCAGTATGGGATGCAAACACACGGTTTAATATTTCTAAAGAATGCCTTTGTTTATTTACTAAAAAGAAGATAACTTGTTTCTATGTATGTTTAGTAAGTGTACATTAACAAATATATAAGGTGTCTAAAGACTTTTCTAAAGCTAGCCTTTGATTGATCTAAATGCTTCTGAAATGAGCATGCATGGCCCCACTGATTTCATAGTGCTTGCAGTTTATCTTCTGTTGCCTCATTTTTCAGACTCTACTTGGGTACTTTAAATGTCATCTCTACAGCTATATGATACTTGAGACATAATTATGCAGGGTAGAACCCCATTTTTCTTCATTTCATAAGATATAAAGCAAGTAGAACAGCTCTTTGGTTCCTATAACTTGCATCAAGAATCTCTCTGTGTTTACTAAATACAATCCCTATTCTTCTCCTCAACCCACAAAATCAAGAAAACGGAAGGTTAAATTTAATCTTCCCAGGCACGAGCAGGACTCAGAAATTCTTCTTACAAAGAGAGTAAAAAGATGAACTTAAAACTATCCTCTGAATCATATAATTTACAGGCTATTTTTCACCTGATGAGATCACCAAGAGAGATCCAGAGAAGAATTTGTTGCAGTGCCAGACTAGAAGCTCACCAGTGTTTATAACAGTAGGAGTCCAGTTTAAGCATCAGCACTGATTGTGGCTGTAGCAGCATGTTACAGCACAGCTGATCTGCTTCTTCTAGAATTAGATAACAAAATTGAACACAGGCATATTTTTACTGTGTGTTTGTATTGTCAAGGAGGCTTGCATTTCCACAGATGACTTAAAGATTTTCAAGGCTTACATTTTTGGCATATCCAATTCATGAGACCTCAAAGGTTTCTTCATTCTCGTGAGAGGTTCAGTAACTGACCTCTATCCATCAGGCTGATTTAGAATTTGTTCGGCCTGGTTGTCTGAAATTAAGGCAGTCTGAAGTTGTTTATCGCTGTAAGGATCAAGAAGGAAAATAAACTTCATCTTCATTTATTCTTTTAGAGTAACTGAATTAACAATAGCAATAGCAAAGCAATAAATACAGACAATTTTTTCCCCTACTTAAAATTTTCCAAAACCAGTCAAAGCAGCCATTGAACAGAGTGCTGTGGGCCAGTAACACAGCCTTTCCTCCATCACAAACTTCTGCATTGTTTATACGTTTTGATAGGAGAGCATGCATCTCACAGGGAGCTCCACCATAGCTACATCTGGCCATGGAACAGGCTATAAAATTTCTGAATGCTTTTTCTAGGTTGTTTTCTCTCAGTTACTGGCCTCTTCACATCCTGTTCCTTTTAATCAGTGCTGGTTTTTGACTGTAATTTTTTTTTTAGTCTTGAATCTGATCTTTAAATCTGTCTGATCTTTTGGATCAGTCCTCTTGAAGATTTGCAAGGGAGTTTTGAGATGCAGAATCTTACAGGGATCTCAGTTTTATCTATTGATACAATACCATTCCCGAAGTCTTTGTCTAGGAGCAGGTATCTATAGATGCAGGTGCTCTTTTTCCACTCCATTTTAAGATGGTGCCAACTGCTTCTAACATCTGTTACTCTACAGACTGCTCACTATCTCAAAGCAATTTGCTCATTTTCCTTACCAAAAATGTCAGAAATTGGACAGTTAAAAGGCAAATAAATTGCATTCCTCATCTAAATCCTCATGGACTTTGTTAATTATGAGTATAGACTTGTTATGTCTCCTTAGTTCAAACACTCAGGTAGATAAAAAAGACTTGAGAGTTCTGAAGAGGATCAAAGGGGTTTAGTGATTTCAGGATACACTGGGTCTCCCCCCCTGGTCCCACCATCAGCAAAAAGGACATTTAGGATCAGGGCCAGCATCATTAATATATACCCAGTTTTGCACAGAGCAACACAAGAGAGACATCAATGGCAGAATAAGCTTAGTAAGCTGCCTTTCAGACCTAAATGAACCGAGAAATTCAGATTTATCCCTGAGGAGAAGAGCACTGTTTAATTTACAAGGACAGCTTATAATACTGACAAGGACAACACAGAGATGTGCATTTCAAATCTTCCAGGAAGAAGTGAACAGGAAGGCTAGAAAGATATAAGGCAAAACAATGTGATGGGTTTCTGTTTTAATTAAAACTGGACTGATTTCAAAGGCTTTCCCCTACACTTCTCCCTAAGCCTTCTGTTGTAACATCACATGCTGCTTAAACAACCCAAGATTTTTATACTAAAAGGACAGATGTTTATGAATGTTGCTTTTATGAGTTTTTTATTTTGTGGTATTACCTACTTCCCAGTTAAGTGCTTCTTGACACGAATGGAAGAATCCGTAAAAAAATATCATGCATACACAAAGAGGTTCACAGGTTTTAACTGACATAAAAATGGATAGAGAGCAATAGTTGAACTCTCTGGTTGAATCAGTGACAGAAACTCCTTGTATTATTTAGGTCTTGCAACAATGTGACATTAGTCTTGACATGGTGTGAAACCAGATATAATTTTTAACAAAGTCAAGTCATGGACACAAAGAATTTCCAAGTTTGTTTTGCACTTGTGGCTCTTTGCAATACTTTGCGATACGTGGAGACACAAGGAAGCATTTCTGCTGGAGCTAGATCCCTGTAAGCTCTAGCCTGGAGCCAGGACATAGTCAAGCAAGTTGGAAGATGTGCTCCCAATGGCTCCAGACAATCTGGGGATCTGAAAAAGTAGGAATACGCTCCTGGGGTATTGCTCTATCAAAGCCATACTGGTTCCCAGCTTGATCTAGTAAAATTGCCCTAAGGACCACACCCTGGCCATGGCCTGTCTTAAAGATCTAAAAGATCTAAAGAACATCTGACAAAATTACCTCTGGAACAATACTCTACCAATTAACTCAGACTCATGCAGTCAGAGTTATCTCTATGGAAAGATTCTATGAGATTTTAGGAAAGGGGTAGTTAGTATCCATGGCAGAAGACTGTCCCCTATTACATTCATTGCTGGAGTCTGGTTGGAGACATTATTTCTGTATTGTTTTTTAGGAACTGTATACTACGAGACTATAAAACTACAAACTGTCCTTTTTGTTTTCATATTCTTGCATACCCAATTTCTGCTAACATAGAAATGTTTCAGACCTATGTCCATCATCTCTAGGAACACATGGGACTAAGGTGGCTGACTTATTTTCTCCCTCTTTCTTCCTGACTTTAGCTTCTAGGCTACAAGCAGGAAACTAATGTGAGGCTCTGTGGAAGAGAAGCAGAGATTCCTTACCAGTATTCAGGAATGAGTTAAAGAGCATATCAGCTGGGGAGACATTGAGGGTAGCAAAAAAAATCAGTAAGCTGTGCAAAGGTGCCCAGCTGGCCATAAATGTTTGCAAAGGAGAGTTCTCAGAAAGCTAAGAAGGTAAAGACAAACAGATTGTCTGAGCAGTGGCTTGAGCAGCCTGACATTATGAGACACTGCTCCTTCTTGCTTCATCATCATAACAGAGGATATCTCAAGCAGGATGTGAACTTAGGAAAAAAAGCCTCACTGTCCTGCAGTGGCTTATAATGAGTGAACTTTAGTTCTCGTGCCATTCTTGTGAATATTACACTGTATTTGAGCTGATATCCTAAACGTGAGCTACACTAGTTCTTTCACATCTTTGTACAGGATTAGGCTTGCTTCAAGCCAACTTGGAGCACGTCAGATTATCTAGAGTTTGTCTGGGCCCATTCCTGTCTGAGTCCTTACGGTGATTCTGGTGTGACCAGTGATGGAGAGAGAGCAGCTATGCAAAGGCAGTGATGTAACTCAACAGCTTTACATGGTACCTAGTGGCATTTCCATATATATCTGTTAAGTGCTGCAACTTCAGACATGATGTAAAGGTGAGAGCAAAGGGAACGTCAAGGTAGACTGCAGTACAGTTCACGAAAAGAAATACTGATACCGCAATAGCAAACAACCCATGTTGTGTTTGCATTCAGGGAGGGACAACACCAGCCCTACAGTGTCTTATTTGGAGGCAAAAAGAAATCTGCAAAGGCAAAGGAAAATTGGCACCTCCGTCAAGTCACCAATCTTGGGGTTCAGGTGGACAAAGAAAACGTGTAGAGTATCAATGTCACCTCCCTGTTTTCCACGTCCACAATAAATAAAGTGAATCTTGACCCATAAGTGCCCATTTCTCTCACTTTCATTCAAGAGAGTCCAGCACCACACATCAAGATGTAGACCTCTGTTCTTGTAGATGTCTAATGCAAGTGAGATAATTCCTTCCTCTAACAACTTCAGTTATCAGTCTTTTAGGACAGCTTTCCTAACTCATAGAAAGCCTTCAGACTCAGAGCCTGAGGTAAGATGACTTTTAAAAAGCTTTGAGCTTTGGCCCCTAATGAAATATATTTCACTGTGCTCTTGCTCTTTTAAAAAGCCTTAAAGTTTTGTGTGAGTGCTACAGACCTCTTTAATCTTTTGTAAGAATGAATCCCAAAAGCCTTAGAAACACAGAAGGGTCATGTCTATACACATAAAGTGACCTGAATGGTCTTTTCTTCTCTCTTCTGTAGGGCATCCCAAGCAAAGGCCAACCACCCCAAAGAATGGATTCTCCCCCAAACCAGGAGAGGGTCGAGACACTGAAAAGCAGTTCATCCAGAGACTGAAGGAAAAGTGTGATGAGCAGTCCCGGCAATTAATTAATATCCAAGATGAGCTTAAAAGGGCCAGCTGTGGCTTTGATGTCTTTGCTGTAACAACACAGTACTTTTTCAGGCAGGTAAGTGCAATGGATACTTCTTACCATTGAAAAGATACTTTGCCTTTATACTTGTGACTTGACCATATTTATTCCACAGTCACTGAAAATTTGTTCTTGGGACCAAAGTATTCAATTTCTTTGCAGTGTTTATTATGAGAAGGGAATAATTTCATAGAATCATAGAAAGGAAATCTGCAAAGACAAAGGAAAATTGGCACCTCTGTCAAGTCACCAAGCTTGGGGTTTGGGTGGCCAAAGTAATCATGTGTTGAGTGTAGGTGTCATCCAGTCATATAGATTGAATAATCTGATGCCATATATTTGAAAATAAAAGCTCAGGAACTTGGAAAAGGAAGAATTCTGACTGAAGCATTTATCACAACCATGGAGGGGCTTCAGGATGTTTTTAAAAAAAGAGTGAAGGAGATGCAGAAGCTTAGAAGTCATGGTCTCTGACCAGTACAGCTGGAGTAGAAAGTGTAACCGAGATACTGACACTTGTAAGCAAATTAAAATAAAATCCATGCATTTAGTTAATCAAAGCTGTTAGATAAGGAAACAGTTTGCTTTATATCAATAATTATCTACTCCTCCTGTTCACCTTCGGTCAGTCAGAGTGTCTCTGTTACACAGTTGCCAATTTCTGGAGGCATTAGAATAACATTATCTCAGCATTTAGAAGATTACACTCTCTATACCTAGAGAACATAAAGAAAATGTCACTAATTAGACATGTTGTCAGAAATCAGTTTATTCACTGGACTCAAGTCAAAATGAATAAATTTTAAGATGACAAATGTAACCATGAAAGACTTGTAAGTCTTGCTAGTTTCAAAAGCTGTTTAATGATCTGGGAAATATAGCTGGGCTCCGAGTCCACACCTCTGTTCACACAATGCTCGTGTATTTTATACCATCCCAAGTTAAAGCTGATGTCCCAGCTACTTTGTGAAACAGGCAGTCAGTCACCAGCAGTAGGACCCAAGGTTCAGATAATATCCTTGATTGCCTCTTTGTCTACTTTTGGAAGAGACAAGAATAAGCTTTCAGTGTTAAATGGGAGAAAGAAAACCAACAAAACAAAATGCAGATTCAATCAGTCTTTACAAATTCTGAAATACTTTATTCAGTTCTCTTTTTCTTTATTTTTGGGAAAGGTTACCTTTGAACAAGTAACGATAGTTCACACTGTTTCCTAAGTAGGACCGGATCTTGCCAGGGGGAGTTTCACTGAACTGAAAAAACACAGGGAATTTATAAAATGTCCTAAATATTTTAAATACCTTCCCAGGAGATCTTCCCCCTCTATTTTTTTCTTTAGGCTTGACATTTCTGGACTTGTTGGGCATTTCTGAGCTTCTTTTCTTATTTTTATTTTTTTAGCTGACTGTAGAGTATCCTTGTTTAAATCAGAGGGAAACAAAAAAGGGCAGAACACAGTCTGCTCAGCTTTTTCTGTGCATTGTCCACTGGGGAGACATTTTTCATCACATGCCTCATTCACAATTTGCTGAAGGAATTCTGGAAGCTTGCGCATATCTCCTTCATCTCCTCTGGATATGCTTTAAATGAGAACAGCTGCCCCAACTGAGCTTTGAGAGGACACTGATTCTGTTGATGCACGTTAGATCTGTTCTGAGAATGCCTCCTAAATTGCACAACACAGGGATCTTTCCTAGGCAAGCATAGCTGTGCCTCATGTTCCCAGCTCCTCTGTACTATCAGACCAGCTGAGGATTTCAGTAATGCTCCTCTGACTGCCTGGAGGTGAAAAATAATATGTGGAATTTCAGCGCTTTCAGGCTTGGGCAGGATTGGATGCAGATTCTTTTCAGATCCACTGGTGGACTTGCTTACCTGTATTCAGCTGACATGTCAGTCCCTCTGGGCTTGCCTGATTGCCTTGGAATATATATATGTATATGTTTCAGTGCAGTGCAAGACATTTATGCCTTGCTGCTCACCTCTGGGAGGCACATAATATGGACCTCTCCCAGGCAAAGACAACGCAGGCTTCTCTGGGTGAGGAGATGTACATGCATGAGCCTACTAGTTCTCCGTCAGGCACCCAGATATGGCACCTACATTAGCAGTATGGCTGCTTTAGCCTCTATTTATAGTGGATGCAGGCAGGTGAGCTCTTTGGGAAGACTTTTTAAAGCACTAAAGACTTCTGCTTGAGGTACTTGTCTGTTTCATCTGAGACATCCAGGAAGGCCTAAGGCTGCTGCTGAAGCTGAGAGCCTACATGTAGTGGAACAGTCTGGAACTACTCAAGCAGTTGTGTAACCAAGCAGTTGGCTGTCTTGCAACATGGACACAGACTTCCAAGTTTTTGAGCGTCATTCAAAAATACAATCCGTAGATATTTTCCGAGATGGCATTATTGTCTGAAAGCTTGAGCAAAAAGTGTGTTGGCTGGTTTTGAGTTAGGGCAGCATGGAAAAAAAGGTTTTGCGTTATAAAAATAATAACAGTTGTGTGTGTTTGTTTTTTTCTCAGAAGGCTGCAGGCAAAATGGTTGAGGTCTGAGTGGAACTGCAGTTTGACAAAGGAAAAATACTCATTTAGGAAAAAGGTGTGGCCTTATTCTAGAGAAGTTTGGAGTTGATTTGTTGAGCTGGCCATTCCACTCTGTTTAGCAGAGGGCACAATCCCACTTTGGTACTAGGGCATCTCTTTTAGTCTGACAGTCACCTGTGTACAAATTTTAATCTCTCTCTCTTTACACCACATCATAATAATGTCAAAAACATAGATTCTTCTTGATTTTGACTTAAATTCTGTTGGAAAATATGATCTTATTCAGTGAGAACAGGACTGAGTTTTAAAAACAGCACAAGGACAAGTGTTTTGAATGCAGATAGGCATGTACCCATGCCCATGTCTCTCTTACCTTGTTCACATTGTTCCAGTTCTCTTTCCAAAGCAGGTGAAACCACCAATGCAAGTGACCCAACAGACACGTTTAGTTGAAGAAAGATAGCGTCAGTATGTAATAAAGAATGTTTGACCACACTAGCAGCCTCTTTGAGTGCTTTTCAATTTTAGGCACTTGCTGTAGCAACCTTAAGATTGCATGACGATTGTCTTTGAGTTTTTTGGATATGTTTTCTAGCTGTTTCAGACCACTGCTGAACGATATCCATCAGCTGACAATTCTCTTAATTGGCAAGGTTCGTTTAATTGGCATCTAGCAGTGCACAATATGTAGCAGTATTTAGTACAAGACCCATTAAATGCCAGCTAAAGCAATTTGATGTCTTCAGGAAAAGCCTAGGCAGTCAAAGCAGGTGATAGCTGAGGCAGTAGACAAAAAAGCAGTTTGTTCTGATATAAGCATTTAGCTAATTTTTAAAAGCAATGATTGCAGTGCCTGTGGAGAGCATGGCTTTTACTTAATTATTATTTAATTAGTAGATTCATTAGTTTAAGACCCTTGTATATGCACATGTGACCCTTGTTGACTTATTCTCAAGAGAAGCAAATTAAGTTTGTCCTTAATATCAGATGTTCATCATGCCAATACAATCCTTGTGCTGTGAGGGATTCTCTGAAGTGAACAGCTGACTGTCAAGAGCTAGGGTGACAGCATGAACATGATACCATGAAGACATTATGGAGCAAATACCTCAAAGGGCTACCCCTGACCCCTGACCTGCTCTGGCTTTTTAGCTCAGTGATAGTGGGCTATCACTGGCCCCATTTCAGTCCGGTCCAGCAAAGTGGCTAGCAGTGATCCCTCTTGGAAGTGGTAACAGTGCCATCTAAAGGACAGTTACTCAAAGTGACAAATTCTGAAGGGAAAATCCTTCCGGACATAAATAGGGAGGAAAAATAATCCACTTTAGTATCTCTAGTACACTCACAGAAGAAGTGTTTGTGCTGAGGGCTGTCCTGGCCAAAGTGCACCAAGGCCCTGGAAGCTGTCCTAGTGGCTGTCTCCCAATCCAGCATGCCCAAACAGTCAAAAAGTAGTGTCATAATAACAAGTTTTGCCTCCAACATTTCGGAGTAGGACTCCAGAACTGCATTGCATGCGAAGGGAAGGGATCCTTTCTGGGCTGCAGACACCAAGGATGAGACCACATGAGCGAAAAGGTTGTGCTGGGGTAGTCTATCCCATGCTCCGCTAAGGCATGGAGGGATTTCTAGACCTGCAGCACAACCTTGTGCTATGGTTTTCAGCATAAGGGAAAAACTGATCAGGATAGGCTCCAGCACATGAGTGCAGTCGGATCAGCTGGGAATGGAGTAACCACACAGATATACTGAATAAGAGTTAGAACAACACTGCAGTACTTGGCAGCATTCCAGAACTCTGTGTCTACCAACACTGGGAAAGGCGTGCCACCAGTAACCAGTGTGTGTGTTTGTCTCCACACCTAAGCATAGATTACTTTTGGGTGAGTGTAAAATACACATCTTCCAGATAAGTAAACACACTTAGCAATGTCTGCAAAATCTAGGATGGACAAGGAAAACCTTTTCCCTCATTCAAATAAGAGATAGGTGTGTGCTTATGTTTCTTTTTCAGAGTAATGCTTCTGTCCTGTGAATGGACAATATGCCATCTAGTGTCATGTAACCTCCTTGACCAAACACTAATGACCACTTGTTCTAGAGGCAAAATTGGTCACAATATTTATAAGGAGCTTGGCACTTCTTGCCATTGCCTCCAAAACATTAATTTCGGCTAACATTTCAAGTGATTATCTCAGGCTGAACTGAAAATAATTTATTTTCACAATTGTCTCAGAGAATAAGTTTAGGAGAAATACATCTATTGTTTGTGCCTGTTGCTGACACAGTGGTAAGAAGCCAGCAGTCATCAGAAAGACTGGTTTTCTGCCTTTCAGGGGTACTGCTTTCCCAACATTTGCAAAGTATGTTAGAATTTAGGCCAACGAGAGTCCTTAGAAAAGTGCCACTCCTCCCTCCTCATGATTACAGCATGGCTAGATGTCCTATATTGAGGAAGTTCAGTTTTTTCATTGCTTCTGCTGGAGATCAGGGCAGTCAGAGCAGCTCACTGTTTTTGTTCTGTATCCTGTAAAAATATACATTGGACTCATCAAACACTGACAGTTTAGGGTCATGAATCAAAATCATTTTATTGTGAGGAAAACAAAACACTTTGTTTACTTGAGAGGAAAAGAAATTAGAAGATTTGTCATAATTTAGGGCTTTCTAAGCTGCTTTTTAAGGAGAAATGCACAAAATTTGGTATTGGAGGCTAGTAGTTACGGTAAAACAGAGCAGTACTCCTTTACTCGCAAGCATTATAATGAAAATGCTGTAATGCAGCTTCTATGGGACCTGCAGGCCACTTGCACGTGGTCAGTCTAGCCAATGAATGAATCAGGGCTTGTGAAATGAAGGAAATTGCCATCTGCAGGTCCCTGCTTATTTGCTCTGAATGCTAAAAGATAGGTAGTGAGTAAGGCACCTTAATGCAGCTGAGTTTCTTTCCCCTTGTCATCCTCTGGGTGACTGGACGTTACACTGCTTCCAGACAGTATTACCAATTCTGCTTCTTCAGTCCCTGCAAAACAGAAAGAAAAAAGTATAGGAAACCTCTTGACTTCTCCCTGTGTCCTCAGTGACCTTTCCACAGACATTGCTGTGACAAATAGTGCAAATTTTGAGAGGTAGAAGAGCATGCTTCCCTGGGAAGCACTGGCGTATGGTCTTGTTTGAAACAACCTCTTAAATTAGAGTATATTTATATTCCTTGGCTGGAGAAGAATTTTGTTAGTTACACATAAATATTTCACATTTGAGATAAAAAGAAATAGCCCCAAGCATTCTAATGCTCCTTTTGAAGAGGTTTTAAGCAACCATTAAAAATAGATGACTTCTTTATTTACATGTTGTCCTTGAAGAGAAATATATTTAGGATGTGTGCCAGGCAACAGGTAAAAGTAAATTTATTTCTCCTTTTGTTTGTATTAATGATCTCTGTATAAGCAACTGACTTTGACAGCCTTGATTTTATACTGCATTCAGAGGAAAAAAGTAGAATAAGAGCAGGAGTGGCTCTTGTGATGATGGCAGCCTCCAAGCAGAATAAATATCTTCAGGTGAGCTTGAGGGATTTAGCAACACATTGGGAATGGCATGAAAAGTAGTGATGAATAATAGGGTCCACTGCTGCTGTGGCCTCTGTTCATGCAGAAAACATGCAGGAGACAGGGAAAACCCAAATCACAGTATTTTCATGCTGTTCTTTGAGTTTAGCAAAGGAGTCAGTGGAAATGTGTCCCTCTTCTAAATCCCATGCATTTTAAATTCCTGTCTCACAGCCAAAATTTCATTTTCTACGATTCAGTCTTTCTTTTCCACATTAAACTGGAAGATCTATTTTTAGTTAAGAATCCTGTTCTTTGCAACCAACAATGGTCATGCTGTTCTTAGGTCACATGAACCCCATGGGCTGCTGTTCACTTTCCAATCTGTTGTTAACTTTGACCTTTGTTTCTGCCATGGGGAGTTAGGGATCTCAATTACTTGTTTTTCACCCACCTGAGAATATGAGGATGTCTATCCTGCTTGGTCTAGCACCACAGTTGCTCAGCTATGAACTCATCAGCTGCCCAAGGGTGCTTGTGCTTGCTGGGAAAAAAAAAACAAACCAAAACAAAAGCATTGCGTTGTCCATTTAAAGAAATCCATTATGCATCTGGGCAGTGTTTGTTAAAGCCAGAACTTCAATTTGTCGATACTAAAATGTTAAAGAAGATATTTTGGACTCAAAATGAAACTTTTGTTTCTTAAAAAAAAAAAAAAAAGTGCCTCAATAGTGAATAACATTTATACCATCAAGAGACTTTGACACTCTTGGATGAGTATTTCGTGACAGAATTGTATTAGCAACATTTGTTCTAAACATGCTAACTGCCTGTTCTTGATAGAGGCAGACTGGAATAGTTCTTTCATGGACCCTGTGTGGCTTCTGTGCACATGTAATGGTTAGACCTGTGGCAGAGTAATAGTGGAGCTATTAAGTGCTTTAAAACCATTTATAGCATCAAACTGTTTACCAGATAAATGGAAAGAATCATGAACTATCTTGGAAGCAGGCATGCTTTTGTTTGAATTAATAACTTCTTTAGACTCTGACTTGTTAGTCTCCAAACTAAGAGTTTCATTTTCAGATTACTTGAATAGGAGCTGTAACATTAGATGTTTCTAAATTGCCTTTCCTGGACAGTTGAAGGGACAAGTAACAAGTGATAGGACAAAAGAAAATGGCCTCAAGTTGTTACAAGGGATTGGATATTAGGAAAAAATTTCTTCACCAAAAGGCATTGGAACAGGCTGCCCAGGAAGTGCTTGAGTTGCCATCTCTGGAGAAATTTAAACAGTACGTAGATGTGGTGCTTAGGGACATGGTTTTCTGCTGGACTTGGCAGTACTGGGTGAACATTTAGACTCAATGATTTTAGAGGTTTTTTCCAACATAAATGATTCTGATATTATCTCTCAGGCAGAACCAACACCAGCAAGGTCGATACAGAATTCATACAGGGTCCACAGACATGTTAAGCAGTGCAGTACTGCAGCTACTGCTGGGCACATACTGCAAAGCTAATTTCCTCAGATCAGTCGTCATTTATTTTTTGGTGCTTTGTGGATTTTTTTCTTTGATTGATTCATTGATTACTCTCCAGAGATACTCTACCAAGATTTCTGGTGAGAAAGTAACAGAACAAAGACTTTACAATTCATTGTAGACCAGTATGTTCAAGATGCATATTTGAAAGTGTTAACCGCAACAGAAATTGAAGAATTTTTTCTGTTTCAATGAGAGAACAGAAATATTTGACGAATTAAATTTCATAGATACTTTGAGAAGATTTGCTGAGGCTAGACAAAGTTTATACTGAAAGGGAGCAAATAAGGAGTCCACAGCTATCATTAGCAGTGGGGTGGACAAGACGTGGCTGGTCCAGATCAGCAACAGAATCCCATCCTCTCTTTGGGAGGGAAAAAGTTGAGTCTCTCTTCAGAGGCATACCTTTCAGCACATCTCATATTTATGATGAGACCAAATGTCTCTCTATAAAGTTACTGGAAAGGGGAAGGCCATGCTGCAATTCACAGATAATCTTCAAAAGTAATTTCATAATGAAATCTTTGAAAAAAAGCCTAAGGAAAGTTGCCAACAACAGAGAGGTCAAAGTTGCCTACAGAGAGGTCAAATACCAAGTTCCCCACTCAGAAGAAGCAGTGACCACTGAGTAGCTTGACACAAATTTACACGCTGGTGGCTACTTTCCAGTAACCTGTTCCTCTGGCAGATTCATATCCATCTCTCTCTTAAGGACAACCTCAGGCATCACCTGATAGTTCATTCTGTGGCTGAAGCCTCACCTGGAGATGCCCATCGTAGATCCCAGCTCTCCTGCTCTCAGATACACATGCATGGAATTCCCTACCTTCTCTATGCTTGTATATTTTGTTTGGTGGTTTTAAATTCCCTCAGGGCAAAGTAGCTTGACTCTGTTAATACAGACATGTCCAGTAATTTCATCTATAGGCATCGTAATAATATTGGCGATAGTGGTCAGTGCATAGAACTTAAGTTTTTTCAAGTGATCTTACTGTTTCTACAGTCTAGTAAGAGGAACATTTTATCATGCATAATATAGATCTGACAATGCTAAATGTCCATCAAACTAATCATGTGCCAGCTTTTTATTTGCAGAAATACTATGGTTTCAGATATCACAAAATATAAAGATTAGCCTCACTTGAAAAGTCAATTTTTATCTTCTTATTGTCAATGCAATACAATCTGTTTAAGTTAACATTGGCTTGGGTTTAATCAAATTGTACAGAACAAGTAATGAAAAGATGTCTGGATTGAACTGCGTGGGTTGCAAACAGAAAGTACTTAGCTAATACATTAGTCCTTAATGTATTCCTCTTAGTTAATATTCAAGCTCCACATAACATTCTTATTAGAAATTAAGACATTTGAATTTTTGTTATTCCATAGTTACCCCAACTAGAGTTAGGATAGAGTGCTAGACATTTTACAGATGACATAAAGATGATGTTCCAGTCCTGGATGCTGTCTAAATTGGCAATAGCTCGATTAAAACTGGAGAGTCAAAGTGATTGAGTCTGGAGTTACCATATATTTAGTTTATTAGGGATTTTTACGGGAAGATAGTCACGTGTTTGTGTGCATGGATACATACACCTACATGCGTGCAAGCACACATCTACACTCTGTTCTGCTGTTCAGACATCCGCTAGGAAGCCATGTGACCATATAGGAGATAGGGCTGGAGCATCACAGGGCCTTGGATCACCAACAAGTTTGCAGTGACAGGCACCACTGGAAAAGGACTGGACAGTGAGATGTCTTGCCAGTCCATCACATAAGTGCAATAGTGAGGACCACCAAGAACTCCCACATACAACAGGAGGTGCAGATGCAGCAGTGGTTGTGTGTATGCAGCTCTGTGAGCTGTAGAAGAGAACCCACGGAGTAGTTTTCCTTCTGAAGACAGGGTTATTTCCACTGTTCATTTACACCAAGAGGGTGCGATGAATATTTTACATCCCACACAGGTTCGTCCCATCTGCCCTTGGTGTTTCCTAGGCAGCTGCAGAAATGAGCAGCAGTACGTGTCCTCAGCAGCACCACTGGGCTGATGGCTGCCTCCAAGGCAGACAGGCTCCACAGCTATTCTTTTTGCCATTCTGAATCCATCTGTGGAGGAAAAATAAGCTACATTTCTTCCTTTATTTTGCTTTTTGTTGCTTAGTACACTGAGAAAAGGGATCTTGGTATATATAGTGTAGAGAATTCTATTTGGAGAGACATGAAAAAGGAGCATGGTGTGTACTGTGTGGTACTGTATGGTGTGTATATTGAATGCTACTGCTGGAGTAAGGAGGCCAAAGTAAAACTGCAATTGAATATATTCATCATAAATGTAAACATCAACATCTTGTTCATTAAGCTAACAATCCCTGGAGACAATCACTAATTGTTGTAGAGGAAAGCCAAGATACCTTTACTGACACATGTATATATAGTAGATAATTTCGTAGACTCATAGAACTGTTTAGGTTGGAGAAGACCCTTAGGATCATCAAGTCCAGCCATTAACCTAGCATTGTGAAGTTCACCATCAAACCACATTCCCCAGTGCTACATCTATGTATCTTTTAAATACCTCCAGGGATGGCAACTCTACCACTTCCTGGGCAGCCTCTTCCTGTACTTGACAGCCCTTTTGGTGAAGAAGTGTTTCCTAATATCCAATTTAAACCTCTCATGGTGCAACTTGAGGCCATTGCCTCTATCCCTTCTTACCTGGGAAAAGATACTGACACCTACCTCACTACACCATCCTTTCAGGTACTTCTAGAAAGTAACAAGGTTCCCCAAGCCTCTTTTTCTCTGGACTAAACAACCCCAGCTCACTCAGCTGCTCCTCATAAGGCCTGTGCTCTAGACCTTTCACCAGATCCACTGCCCAAAAATCACAGAAATTTTAATGTAATCTGAGCAAGATTTAGTCCCTAATGAAGTGCTTCTTACCTTTGAGGACAGATGGATGGATGTTAGAAAGTAAACTAGAGGGGACTCCTCTGCTCTGTAACAAGCATCCTGTGCCAGCCAGAGCCAGGGGCTCAGTGCAGGGCTCGGTCCAGCAGTCACAGATACAGTGCAGGTGGCAGGTGAAGAGTGTCTGGCCTCTCATGGAGTACCCACATTTGACCTACAGTTAATGGATATATCCAGAGGGATACTTTTTCTCCTTGGGGGACATATTGAGTCTGTCTGCCCATGGATTGTACAAGAAGCCCTGGCGACTTTTGTGTGCTGGCCAGAGAATGCTGGGGGTCACCACCACTTACCAGAGAGGTGCCTGAACTTGGACTTTTTTGTGGACTATATCTGAGATGATCTTTATATATCTGAGCTTCGGTGCCCCAGGCACTTGGATACATGCTGCAGGATGATAGAAAAGCAACCCTTTTGGTCCCCTGATTCTTCTGTTCTGTGCAGGGTCTTGGCTTCCCCAAGAGTGGAGAAAACTACTTTTCCCCTTAATCTGGAGTATTGCATCACCTGACACATGGAACGTTCTTCCTGTGCCTGGCATAGGCATCTTGCTCAGTCTGAGCCTTAGGTTGGGGGATTGATTTGACCACAAGACCATCAAATAAGTGGTATCCATTCAGCAGCTGAAGATGGCTGTATTTCTGGAAATGGCTTTTGAAGTTTCTTGAAAACACTCGTGCGATATTGAGCTATCTGCTTCTATCTGCCTCACATTTAACTCCAGACAGAAAATAAGCACTAAGTCAGGTCTTCAGATAGGCAAACCTTCCCTCTGGAGAGGCAATGACAACCTGCAAATAACTTGCAAGTTAGGGAAAGATGCTTGATGTGTGTAAGTATTTGCAGAGTTATTCTGTCCTGGAAAGCAGAAGGAAAATGTTCAGGAGGGACTGGATGTTGTCCATGTATCTCTGCATTTCCAGTGAGGACCATGTTGTAAAAGAAAAAGGTTTCAGGATTTCTTTATTCTCTGACTGTAAAGAAACAGAGATCACCTCTTGATTTGGTACAAGCTTCCAGATATTTTGCCTGATTTTCTTTTTGCTTTCACCTTTTGCTTACTGGTATTCCTGAAAACAAACACGTTAGAAAGGAGCATAACACATTCAAAGCAATGCAAAATAGGATTACTTTAGAAATAAGCATGGAACAGTTGGATATATGCCATGTATTTGTGTAGGTGCCATACATATGACTATAATGGTTGAACTTCTTTCCCATAATTTTGGAATGTCTTCTGTTGCACGTAAAACTGGATTTCACCTATCCTTAATTACAAGTAAATACTGCAAGCTACTGAGTTTTAGACACACTTAAAAAGAAAAAAAAGTTCTGTCTTCTTTCCCCTCCCCAAAGGGTTAGAAAAACTTCAGATAATTTACTCTGTTTCCTCACCATGGCATATTCCTGAACTAGAACACTAGTGATCTAACTTTGTCTCTCCAAAATTACCGTTGCAGTACCATGAGGTAAGAATGTAAGTATCTTGTCTTCTTATGCAGATCCATCAGCAGATGCATTCCCAGCTGATGCAAAAGAGGTATTTTGTGGTAATATAGTGGAACTTTCCCTGTTGATGAAAATTCCTGGCAGATGTGAGATTGTTTCAGTGCAAAACAAGGCTTGAAAATACAGACAGACTATGGTTAGTATTCTCACCTTAAGCATTTCAAGACTGCATGCTGCATTTGCAAAAACCTCTCATATAGACACGAAGACAAAAAAGCAACACTTCTTTTTAAGTGGAGTTCTGATTTGAACTTCAGGTTTTCAGGTAAAATTTCATATCCCCATTGCAGTCCATTTGGATTGTGGTTACAGATTTTAGCAGCTAGAGACCCATATATTTGATTAGTGGACTGCAAGCTGCCTACGTGTTTGAGCATATAAAACCAACATGCTCACTTTCCCACTGTTTCAGTTTTGATGAGTAATGGATGCAGCAAAGACAGGCTAAATCCAGCTCTGCCTGGAGCTGTCTTTCAGAACAATCCTAACTTTGCTCTGTGCAAAGCAAAGCCCAAGACTTCTTCCCTTCACCCCCACAATTCCATAACTGGCTGACACTAACCATACAGAGAGCCTGGCTCAGGCAGGGTGTTTGGACCTGGCAATAGCAGGGAGCTGAGCCCATTTAAATGAAATTGTTGAAATGCAATCAGACATTAATAAATAAATGTAAATATAGAATACAAGTCATGCTCACAAAACCATGGTCTGGGCGTCAACTGAAAGGGAGTAACTCCAGAAGTAATTAGAGTTTCTGGTGTCAATGCAAATCAATGTGAGCTCCTACTGAGAACATGTGTTATGAAAAACTGTCAAGATCTTTAGATGAGTAAGCAGAGATGTAGAAGTAAGGTGGTGGTAACACCTGCACATTCAGGGGAGTCTGATATGAATATATGACATTTAGCACTGGTGCTCACACTTCTTCAGAAACAATGAAAAAATGGGGAGGAAACAGGACAGCGACCTGTCTCTCACTTAACCCCCCTTTCAGGTCTGAGCTATCTGGCTCTAGAAGTGAACTCTAGAAGGTTTCAGCTGCAGTCCTCGTGTAATTCTTTGGCCTTGCTCTCACTCCTGAGGTCTGATAAAATGCAATCTACAATCACTTCTCATACTTCATATTTTCAGAAGGTGGTGGTGGCCTTAGTATAATGATATGAGAACTGTTTATTGTGATTCTATCTTAAAACCAGTTCTAACTACAGAGGAATTAGTATAAATTATGCATTTTGAAAATGAGTTCTAAAAATCATCTGAGTTATGTTTTCTTTGTATAAAAACATACCAAGCCCACAACTGACAGATTGGTTTCTATTGAATATGAGTAAGTACTGTTCCTCTCAGCAGAGCATTGAGAATCTTCCCAACAGGAGAAACATGGTCCATGTAAAGCTGCTGGAATTTTTTTTTGCTGACGTTGCTGACGCAGGATGTCAGCACTTGTCCCTTACTCTGCTTAGCCTCAAAATACAGCAGCTTGAAGTTGTCATTGGCTCAGGAATAACTCAGGAGTGGAAAAGAGGAGATTCCCTGTTTGGTGGGAGAAGAAGAGAACATTTCTCTGCAAAGTTGATTTAAGAAAATGGCCATCTGCTTCCAGCTACTCAGAGGTTTGGAATTTAGAAGTAGCCTTGCAGGCGATGTATTCTTGGGTAGCAGGCAAGGAGTTCAGTGAAAACATACATTTTTCCTTGTGATCTTGGTGTATAAATTATATTTCATATGAAAAAACATGAATTCCTTTTCAGCAAGAGCTAGTTCATTTGGAATTCTCTGCAAATACTTACTTTGTACTGTTCCAGACATCAAGAACTAGAAAACATAGTAACGAAGTATTGTTCTCTCATGCATTTTAATCCATGGTTTTACAAGCTACTGACATTAAAATAAATGCAAGGCTACACTAGCAGAAATAACAGAAGTCAAAAGGAATTCTGTTTAGATCCTCTCATTCTTTTTATATGAGAACTGAATTATAAAAGGAGTCAGCTGGCTGGGCTCTCTCACTTGAGGAACAGAGCATATAGTCCATGTTAATTTGTTAAATTCTAGAGTAAACATTCTATTCATCCAAACATGCAATAGCATAATTGTATAATTGAAAAGCTATATTAAAAAAAAAGTTTGCTTCCACATAAGTTATCTGAGAATGATTACAACCTCATGGTACTGAACAATATGCAAAATGTGAAACCTTACTGTAAATCCAAGGGAAATTGCCATTCTGAGGACAACTGGCATGACTTTCATGACTTTTCTAGCTGAGTCATCTAGCTGAAACTCATGACTGACTGCTCATGTCTCTAGAAATCACCAAATCACTGTGTTACATTTTCTGAATTACTTTTTAAGTTAGGTAAGAACAAAAATAACATCCCCAAACTGGAAAATAATGTGCCATGCATATGTCTAAAGAGCAGTGTGGACAACTGTGTTACTAACAACAGAGCTGCATCAGAGAAAACTTGAAATGCACCTCCATCAAGGAAAGTGAAATGTAATAGCGAATGCACTTTCTTTTCTTATTTCCTTGGACCCCTGTAGTTTTCAGTCTGACAAGATTACGATTCAGACACAAAACAAGTGACCAGGAGAGGGGAAGATGAAGTCTTTCCTTTGACAGTAGCACTCATCTTCATTGGTTTCAAGCATTCATAGAAATATGACTATCAATTTCAATAAGTGGAATTGGAAAGAGAGTTTAGGACTAGTTGAGACTGTTTTCAAATTACATTGTTTGCAGAACTGAAGATTAACAATACTGATAACAAATGTATTGCAGTCTTTGAGGCCCATGTTTGGCTTTTGAAAAATACATTCAGTCTCCTCAGATCTCTACAATTCTGTCAGTATACTCAACTTCTCTTTTGTAGATATCAAAATTCTGAGGAAGTCCACTTGCATGTTCTGTCACACAAACTATAAGTAACAGTGTTTGAAAAGAGTACATGCAGAAAAATAGATTGCAATAACCACATAAGCAGTGCTGGATATCTCTTCTGCCTACCTTGCTCTCCTGTCTTTTTTGTGAATAATAATTTGTGGCACACCACTCAGTCATCCTCTGAGCCTCCTGTTCAAAATGCATTACTGGAATAGCTTTCTTCTACCTCTGCACTGCCTTAGACAAAATCCTGGCCCACACTGAATGCTGCCAACCAGGCTTCTCCTCACACCATCTTTTGGAGGTGCTTACTGTCAGTGTCACAGCCACCCCTGACTGTTGACTGCAGAGAATGCCAGCAAGTGGCAGTTGCCAGTAGCTTCAATTATCCATCACTCTTGAGAGCTGAGACATCATAGAAGTTGCAGTGTCTGAGTTATGCACCCTGTAATCTGAATCTGGCCTTCACGCCTCTCCTTATCTCCTCATTCCTGCACTCTCCTGTTCCTTGTCTCCCTTCTTCACTGCATGTTCCTTTGTCCTCTGAAACACCACCTACAGAACAATTTCTCCTTTCTTCTCAGTTTCATCTCTTTGAATCCATGCTTTGGTTTTTGAACCTGCTGTATGTCTCACCTCAGCCTTCTCTCCCCATTGTCTCTCTGTATATCCCTATGATGTTGTCTTCAATTTTCTTGGTCCTCACTTCTAACCACTCTCTCCTTCAGCTTTCTCCTAGTTTCCTAAGTTTACTTTCATAAGCACTGGATACTGCTGATAACTTATTCCTGGAGCTGGCATTCCTCTTGAAATCAAATCTGCATCCCTTCATGTTTTCGGTACTGTCTTTTGCTGCTCGTGCCCTCAGACTGTTATCTATTCAAATTAAGTTAAATATTTGTTTGACATACTTCACATGCTATGCCCCTCAGCAAGCATTTCCAGTATTTCATAAAGGATGAAAAATAAGCAGTTCACTTGAGGATGTGCCTGCTCAGTGGCACACAATGTTACTACATTCATCTGCCAGAGCTTTCCCATTACTTCAGTCCTGTTTTTCATTCTCCACGGATCTCCACCTTCACACTTGCCAAATCTTTGCAGACCAGCACTGTGAAGAACCAGGGAAAGTATTATGTCTCTCCCAGGAAGGTTAGCCAATCTCCATAAAATAGGGAAGCATCAGATACTAATGATTAGGAATCCAACTCTTCTTATGTATGTTAGAATATATGTGTAGAACCCTCATGAAATGATTTATTGTTTATTCTCTATATAGCAGGTGTATCCACCGATACATAAAGACTGCTATGGAGTTAAAGAGAATAATGTGTCCTATTTGGGGACCTTACTAAATTATCAAATATGGCTGATTTATTCCTACCTCTTCCAATTTATTTCAGATAGAAATATTGGAATTGCTCGGACAATAAATAGGAACTGTATTCTGTGCTTCATGGAGGAAAGCATTGATTCTGTCACTGAAGGAAAAAAAATTGCTGCCCATGGTGACTCGTTAGCATTAGGAAAAGTTATTTATATACTAAGCAACTCCCCTGGTTCATTTAGGAAAATGTAGATGTTCTCTTTGGGCTTTAATTACCCAGGAGCTTTGAGGTGCTAACTATATTGTGTTTGTACTGAAGTTTTAAAACATACCCTGTTAAGTCACTTGTCATGTGCAACTGTTTTTATGTTTTAAAATCTTTTTTTAACACTTTTAACAGACTTTGTTCTTCTTATACTTGTTGCTAATCCTATACATAACAAGGAACACCCTTTCTTTGTGGAACTTACCTGTATTTTCTCTTCCAATGATGAAACAAAACTATGACTTCCATGTAAGGTGTTTTTTAAATAACAGCACGGGTTTTCACATCCCCTGTTGATCTCTGTCTTATCCACAGACCTCTTCTTTCTGTCTCGAAGGGTAATTTGAGTCAGATCTGCTTGGACAGAGCTCCATGCAAAGCAGTTTGGCAGAAGCACATTCACATTTTGGATGTGGACCATCAGCAATTCATCAGAGACCATGCACAGACAAGCAGTATAGAATGGATAGGAAAGGCTAGCAAAGTTATTTCTGGGTCAATAAATCCAGTCTCTTCCTGTTGCCAACAAGCAAATCCTAAAACTTCTTCCCTAAAATGATCAAATTTCAGTTTAAAAGTCATTATATTTTTCTCTGTTTCTACCAGAGGTCTGTTTCAAAACAGTCTTGTGATTTAAGTATGCCCAGATGCTTACCCCTTTATTCTTATGTAAATATATTTTTGACCTTTAAGTAGTTCTCCCACTCTTAGTGTTCTCCTCCCTGATACATTTATAGAAAGCTATAATTTTCCAACTTTACTGTTGTTTTCTTAGGCAGAAGCAGATGTGTACTTGCATGGCATCCCTCCAGTGGTGTAGGGTATATATTCCCTGCATCAGAACTGCTATTCTGAAAAGACAGGTAACCGGAATTGTGTGAGGTTTTAGGTGAGCCCTCAGGCTTTTCATAAAGCAAGTTCTTAGTCATCTTATGACTGGATAAGCAGCATTACTTTTTACTCTTATTTCCAGTTTCCATCTTCTATTTGAATTTCCTATTATTTGTCCCTGTGTTTGGAGCCTCAGACTTCTCGGTATTCTATATTTCTTGTCATGATCACTACTACAGCACTACATATCATCCAGCTTGACAAGCATTGTGTTTCGACTCTACCCTTGATGTACAGTGCATCCCAGCACCTCATTAGCACTCACTAATTTTTGACCAGGTCATAAATGAGTCACATAAGTTGCCCCTCAGAAGGACTGAGCTTCAAACAGTTCCATTAATTATCTCCACTCAGCCCAATAGTTCCATTTGCTGCAACTCCTTGCCATCTTCTCCCAAAGGGCTCCTGCCTGTTTAACACTTTTTCAGCAACTCCCCATCTTTCCCAGCCTAACGAACAATATTGTGGTTGGCAGCATATCTGAAGTCATTGGGCCCCCAGTAGGTGAGAGTTACATATTACCCTCATCTAAAAATATCAATTCTTTTGGTGTGCAAAGGCAGCACTCTGCACTGGAGTGGGATCTATCTTGTCTTTATTGAGCCTTACTTTTTTTTTTTAAATGTATTATTCCTCTCAGCATTTGTTCCAAGTGCCACATGCCACTGAAATCAGGCAGATGACTGTAGCACTTTAAAATCAAGAGATAATTTAAAAACCTTGTTTGGGACCTGCTTTTTAAAGTGCTAGTTCTCACAGAATTTGTTGTAGGGTTTATCCTCGCTCCGATGTGCCTATTTTGCTGGGTGTTTTGCTCTTCTCTCAGTCATTTTCATTTCCATTTCTACATCCATAATCCCATAGGCATGGATGCCCGCAAGTCCTCCACATAGTAACCTACCTCCAATCTGTAATCATGTTCTTACCCCAGAGACCCCTGCTGAATCTGCTCTTTCAAATCTTTACTTTTCCATTTTTTTCTAGGCTTGGGCCTTTTCTTACCTTAATGTTACATACCTTGACCTGCAAGATGGGGCTTGATTTAAACTGACTAAGTTTGTGCTCACTTTCTCCAAAAGGGTCTAAGCTGATCAAAGAGTCACGCAGCTCACTATCACATCCTTATTCCTTATCAATCCCAAATTGGCTTCTGGGGCCTCAATTCACCCTTGCCAGGAGGACAATTAAGCTCCTGCTTAATTTAAATTTCACTTAAATATTTGATCTTCCAATTTACTGTTTAAATGTTGTGATTCTAATGGCCAGCTCAGAGAAGTGGCTGTGGCAATTTGTCTATAAATGGGAATATTTTCTTTTCTGTGACAGTTAAAAATTTAAACAAATTAAAAATGCAAATGTTTTTACTTAATAAATTTAAATGCAAAAAATACAGAAGTGATTTCGCTGTAAAAGATTCAAATCACAGACTTCAAGTTGTGTGGCAAAACCAGAAGCTCCTGCAGTGACAGTGAAATGATTTCACCATACAAGGAACGTTTCTTTTTACCTTCACTCTGTAGCTGTTCACTAACCCAATTAATTTTCACGTGATACAAAGAAAAGTTAGATCTTGAACACAAATGTTAAAACATGTTGGGTGAGATTTTTAAGTTGGTTTGGTGTTTGGTTTTGAGTTGGTTGGTTGGTTGGTTGGTTGGTTGGTTGGTGGTTGGTGGGATGTCTGTGTTGTTGTTGATTTTGTTTGGTTTTAATTGCTTTACTGTGATATCCTGAAACTTTAGTTGAAGTCCTGGCAGGGCTGAGGAAGAGTAGAGAATAGGAAGTTTACACAAAGCGGACAGTTACGTGAGAATTTAAATGTAATTTAACACATTCTTGTTGGTTCCTACTGTTCTCAAAATCACTTTTACAGTTACCATAGAACATAAAATTTAAAAAAAAAAAACAAAACCAACAACTAAAAAAATCTGTCCAGAGAGGGACAGCTCTGAGCATCTTTCCTACCAGAAATCAGAGCTGTTCAGCATTAAGGGCAATGTAGTTTTTCTGTATGTTTAGTAATGATTTGGCTTTCAGGAAAATAATGGGTTTCTAGTTTGAACAGTGTAGCATTTGCAGCACAAATACCACCTTAAGTGTGAGTCACTGGACAGTTTTGCCTTTTTCCAGCATTATCTTTAACGTAAGTTGTTAAAGAAAAATATTTCATGCCAGAGGCAACAGTTCAGGAGAGGTGAGGCTGCTGCAGCTCCAAGCCTGAATCCGACCAAGAATATATGCACCCAGTGGGGACACGGATACCGACCAGGCATACACACCACATACGTGTATACGTGCAGGTTAGGGTTAGTGTAAGGTTATGTGATGTATATACACGTATAAGTGGCCTAAAAACCCCCAGTCCTCGAGGATTACAGAAGCCTCTAGGTACGTTGCAGAGGTCTGCGTTTTCGAAATCACAAGGAATCATCGAGATCCGGGAGGGTGCTGGTCTTCCTCGGCCCTTAAATAAACGACTTCAGGGAAAGTCCTTACAGAAAGATTAGAGCGTCTCGGGAGGCTGGGGACATTCGGGCGAGGGGGAACATCCCACACGGCCCGTGGACGAACCAGCGGGCTGTGTCGCAGGCCGGTGTGACCCACTCGGGTCCCATCCCGCTATCCCGCGGGCAGGCAGCCCCCGCGCCGCGGAGCCGCGCAGCACCGCAGGGCAGCTGTGCCGAGCCGCAGAGCCCGCAGGGCGGCCGGGGCGGGATCCGCTGCGGCAGAGGCACCGCAGCCGTGCTGCCCGGCTCACGCCAAGGAGAGGATTTGGGAGCGGTGCGGGAGAGCAGCCGCGTCGGCAGCGTGCGGGAAGACGCTCGGGTTAAGGGCATCATCCAAACGGCAGCAGGGGACGGGGACTACGGTGATCAATGGCTGTGAATGCGGCACGAAGATAGGAACCTGGAGCCGCCCCGGCTGAGAGCCCAGGCTCACTCTCGGATTTCAGCGCGTTTGGGGCTGTCGCTGCTAAGTTTCAAACCCCGTGCCCGCCGTCCTCCGCCCCGGCACGTGCGATGGTGCTACTGGACGTGTCCTGCTCCGGGCAAGCCGTTGCCAGCCGGAGCAACCGAACCCTCTCTCGCGGGAGAGGCCCGAGCCAGCGGGCGAGCACCGGTGTGGCGGCGGGGCGGGGAGCGGGCAACGCTCCGCGAGGGCCGACACCGCCGCCGGTTCCGTTGCTCCGCAGCCGCCCGCTCCGCTGCACCGGACAGTCCCCGGCTCCGCGCCCCCGGCCCCGGCATCACCCGGGACGCATCAGGTCGACAAGTTCCTTTGGCCGGCCTCGGCGTGCGGGGACGCGACATCCTTTTCTGGCAGTGTCACCGTCCGGGGCTCATCCTCCCGCTCCGGGCCAGGCTGGCGGCAGTCCGGCCGGTGGAGGTCCTGCCAGGATGGGCAAATGCTGCTCCACTTGTTTTCCTCCCGTTCGGTGCGAGGACGAGACGGTACTTTTGCCTCTTTTTATCCTTTAGTAAAAGGGAAGGAAGGTAGCCGCGATAGAGTCTGTGCTGCTGCTTCTCGCTGGCGTCGGTGGCATGTGAGCATCCCGGGTGATGGAGAGGGGAGAGATGCTCGGCTTCTTTACAGTATGGTGATCTCCCCTTTACCAGGGACAGGTCTAACTGTCGCTTTCTCATATACTGCAGTGCCTTACATAAGTTTGTCCTGCAGTCTAAATGCAAGGGTTGGATGCTCATGAAACAAGGAGGGACCTTTGGCATCTTCAGCTTGATACCTTGCTCTGCTGCTCATACATTTTTAATAGCCATGTGGAGTACAAGTTATAAAGCAAACTTGCACAGAGTTTTAAAGTTTGAAGAGACATTATTCAAACCTCTAGTTTTCCTTAGGTTTTACTTCTCCAACAACCAACCCTCCTCTCTGACAGAGGACTGATCCTCCAACCTAGGAGAAACAAGGCAAAACTACCTGTTTTCTTATGTCCAGATGAATCTAAATCAAACAAATTCCTAGGCACCAAAATGAGTCCTGTAACAAATGCCGGTGCAGAAGTAAGTATATAGCTACAGACAGGAGGAAAATAGTATGTGCAAGAGAAGTTGTGGGACATTTTGAACACACAGCTTTTCCTGCTATTCATCTGGAAATTTGCCTGGATTTTAAGTATGTACAGGAGAATGAGGCAATGAATATATGCATTTAATTTGCTTGATAGAAAATATCCTGGCAGAAACACATTTGTGAAGTATATTATGTTTGAGTTTGGCTTTTTAAAATATTTATATGTTCCATCAAATGAAAAACTGATAGTGTCTCCCATTTCCCTAATAGTATGTTCAAATATAGCTTGAGAAGTTCTACTAATCATGTTAAGAAAAAATGTGTGGGTTATTATAAAACTTCCCAAAGTGCAGCCACTCAGGTATATCTAGGTGCTTGTAAACTTTAACCTAAAGAGTTTTATGAGGGAGGATTACCTGACAACCAGTATGATAGAACAGCAATGTTAAAGCGCCAGTTTTTTGAAGGAAGACTGTAGGTAATTTTGAACATCAGCTGCAGTGGGATTCAGTTACTGCTTCTACAAGTATCACCTGAAATATTTATTGTTACAAGAGAATTCCCAATGTATATGATTCGCTTTCCAATTATTATATGACTTTGCCAAAGGGAAGTCTGAATAAAGCACAACAGTGACTAAGCACCATTTGCAGGTCAGTATTTTTTTTAATACTTTGAAAGCTTTGGATACAGAAAAGCTGTTCTGGAGGAGCACTTTTAATAAAAAGTGTCACAGAGCATCTGTGTGCTCTGCATGTTTTTAGGAGGTATTGCAGTGAACTGAGAAGTGTTTGTAAAGACACTGTACGTACATTTGGACCTTAGAACACAAGAAAACATCTAAGTTGTCAAGGTGGAGAGATATGTCAATTTGAGAAGTCACCTTCCTAGGTTTACTTCCTAGCAGCAGTTGACTTCCTATGTGGGTCTGGGCAATTTTCTGATTTTCCGTGCCTGATCTGACTCATTTCCATTTCTACAATGGAACTATTAGTTACCTATTGTTAAAAAGCACATGGAGGTTTAATTAACTAGCATTTCTAATTAGTAGCTCTCAGGTAGTTTGTAGGTCTCAGAGGAGACAGACTCTAAGGCAAACCTCAACACTGCCTCCCCACCCCACAATTGTTCCTGGTCTAAAGTCTCCCTGATAATGTCTGCTCAAGGATATCTACTTGTCAGCTGAAATTCCATGCAGCTAAAGCAGAGCCTTTCACAGAGTCACAGAATCCTAGTATAGTTTGGATTGGAAGGCACCTTTAAAGATCATCTAGTCCAAGACCACTGCAGTGAGCAGAGACGTCTTCAATGATACCAGATTGCTCAGAGTCCTGTCCAGCCTCTGGCCCAAAACCTTCGTCACTACTTCTTAATCTGTTTTGACAACACCAGCATCTTGTCCATCCTCAGACTCATGTTGTGGCATCTTTTACCAAGTTATTTTTCTAGGTACGCACATGTAGTCATATCTAAATTCTGATAATTTTTTTCTGAACTACATTGCTAAGTTTTGGCCACTGTTATTGAATTGGATTAATACCTGTTTCCTTCCTACATCTCTGGCTACCTGCCTGACTACATGCCAGGTTTTCTGGAGCTGCTTGGATTTTGCAGCAAGATAAGTCACGCCTCAATCTATCCTCAGGCTGTTTTGAATTGAATGGAGAATACACAAGTACCATTTTCAGTGTCTCTTTCACTTACTGAAATGAAATCCGACATCGAGCCTCTCACAGGAGAAATATTGGGAGGTCTGAGTGTTATAAAGCTGATGATACGAAAAAGAGTTGCTACTGTGTCGTCTATTCAGCAGAGCAGAGATTTAAACACAGAGCAAACATCTCATTCTACCTGTTCTATTCTAGTCTATTTTTCTTTCTGTCTGAGGAGATGGGACATATTCCAGACACAAGACTCAACCATTACGTTGTAGAGTTCAGTAATGAGGAACAAGGTTTTCTTCATCTCTGCCATGAGTGTAATTTTATTTTATCAAAATTACTTCAGTATCAGAGTAATTTCTTGGGATGCAGCCAACAGAAGAACTTTGTCATCTTTTTTCCAAGAAGTAAGGAAACCCATCATTCATTAAAAGTATACAAAAATAAATGCAATATTTTAATTCATACAAAAACCACTGTTTTGGTTTCACATTTTGTCAAGAAAAAAATAAATTCCAAATCACATCAAAGCAATTTTTTTTCCTCCCTTGCCATTTAACTGCTGCACTTAAATGGTGGGTATCTGCACAATCTCCTTACAATGTCTCTGATCTTTTCATCTATGGGAAACAGCTGTGTCACTAGTATGGTTGCTGAACCTTTTTAAACCTAAGTTGGATTTGGCCCTTAGTTGCTGACCCTCAATACCTCAACTCCAATCAATGGCCTAGTACAGGACCCTTACAAATCTCCTTTGATATGCTGAGCCGGTTAGACACAAGACTCTTGAGATGGCAGCTGCTTACTCTGTCTTCTCTTTCAAATGCTTTATTGAAATAAATATTAATGAAGACCGATTAACCAATGATACTTTGGTTTCTTACACATTTGTTTTAGGGAAGTTTTCCTTGTGTGCTTTTGAATTTTCAATTTGCTTTAATGTTTTGACATTAGATATATATGAATTTCAGCACTGAACCTGATGATAACTTTACATTTTGAAGTCAGATCCAGTTTTTCTCTAATGTTTGATTTCCTTAGCATTGGCATTCCCAGTTCCCTGGCTACACTGACAGTGAAGTGCTGGTTATCTGCAGAGCCACACTGGTGATAACAAGTAGGGGCTTTTTCATTTTGCATTAGCGTTGTGTTTACACTGTTGCAGGAACATATGGAGTCCAAACCTACCAGAAGATGTCAGGGATGTTTGTAAATTCACTGCACATTCAGGAAACCATGAGGCTGATATGATGATTAACTAAAAGTGAACCTTTCTTCTCTTGCAGAAGAGGAATATAGGGACTCAGGTGCTATTGCTGTCGGGAAGATCCCTCCGAGAAAGAGGGACTACTCAGGGCCTTGGCACTGAGGGCAGTCCTTGCACATCTCACTTCCCAGGAAACATAAACATGAGGTCCCAAGGAGCAGACAGGATGCTCTAACCAAAATAAAATACAATGCAGGAAGTATTGATAAGGCAGTCAAATGGCAGCAAAGAGACATGAGCTATGTCAATACCTGTTGCTTGAGATGGCCTCAGGGGCTGCTCTGGAAACCATGGCCCCAGAGTGGTGGGAAGCAGACATGAGGCCTGCTGTCCTGGTGGGTTGGTGTCCATGCTGGAGTTTGAGTTAAGAGATTGCATTTTTAAGCTGGCATCACGACAATTCTCCACTGGAGAGGTTCCTACCACCAAGTGTCCTCAAGGGTAGGACAAACCTTAACTGAGATTAAAAAAATCTAATATAAAAAAATTGAGTCATAATATTTCTTATGGGTTATCAAAATTCTAAAACCTTTTTTTTCCCCTAGAATGTGGGTTTTTTACTTGCTTTAAATTTTCTTCAAGTAAATAGAATAGTAACAATCCCACTGAATTCTGCTTATCTGTAGGTGCTGGCATTGATTTGTGCAGAGCTTCCTTGCTTAAATGGCTTTTGTTTCAAATAGTAGGATCTGGTAATCTGAGTGAGAGCTCCCCATCTGCAAGTCCCATATCCAGCATATCCCTGTGCACACATCTTCAAGGGCACCAGTCCTGGCAATCTGTCAAGAACACTTTTTAAATTGGCTCCAGTGAGTTAAACAGACAGTAGGGGCAGTGGAATGCAGTGGAATTCTCCAAAAGGGGAAACCTTATCGCTGTAAGGCTGCTGGTTTGGGAATCCATGTGAAGGGATCTGTTTTTTGACATAACAAATTGTATTTATCTGGCCTGCTTTTTGTTCCCCCCGTAATATTTTTTAATTACGGGAAAAAACCCCACACAAAAAGGCTTACATCATTTTATTCTGAGCTTCAATGCAGTTGGTCAAGACTGGACACTCTGCAGTCCTGGCACACAGCCCTGTGTACATTATTCAGCAGGGTATGGAGCTGATTGAAGGAGCCCAGCCTCATGTTCTTGGTTTCTTCCCATAACTGAGCGAGAAGGATGCCTACATCATCTGGGTCTCCTTAGGCTCTCAAGACTCTCAAATCAGCTCAGTTTATCAAACTGTTTACAGTATACTTTCTGGAAAGTGTGTCCCTTGGATCTGGTGGCAATCATCCCCAAAGGGCTATATAAAAAATTAATTTAAATTTCAGATTCCATTATTTCTGAATTGTATTATTTCTTCTAACAGTGTTAAAAATTAGGTGCAGGGGAAATAAACAGAAAGATTAAGCTGTGAAATACTTTTTCCACTTTCATTTTTATAATCTAGAACTAATTTACTATCCTATCTTCTGTACATCCTGCTGCCAAACTGATCCTTTTTGTGTCCTAGATTTTTATTAGCCTTGCTTGCTCATTACTGAAGGCTTTTGTTTCTAGTACTCCTTTTAATTTGGTTTACTACTGCACTGCCTTTTCTCTTGAATATGATTTTTCTGTGGTGTCCTTTAAGGATTCATGACCTTTTCTAACCTGGGACATATTTATAGTAGCCTGATCTAGTTTTTCTAATAATTAGTGAACTTCCCAGCAGGATACATTCTTAATATGATTCAGGATACACCCTAATTTAAAGTGCGCATAAAATTGAACCATTATCCTGGGATTTTTTTATTTTTTTCAGTTAATCAAACTCCAATAGATGCTCCTAAGAATTTTCTTTGTCAGTTTGCACAGCACAGTCAGATATCTGCTGTGAAAGTACTTTCATTTTATAAATAACACCTTGGCATTGATAATGTAAATATGTTTTAATTTTCCTTTGGGCAACTCATGCATTTTAATACCTTAAGTTTTCAGATTTCTTTCAAGACTAGTCAAGCAAAGGAGCTTGTATTCTTTATAGATAATAAAGGAATAAATGTGGAAATAAGCATGAACATCAGATTATTAATGGTGTCTATATGGGTATGCTTCCCATGCCTGGAATGGTATGAGTACAGCTATCTGCTCTAAAATTTGACTGTGTGAGTATATTATTATGTTTGGAGGTGGTTAAATACAGGCATAAATAGATTAAAGTCATTTAACAGAATTAATAAGTTGATCTTGTACATGCAGTCCAGCCATAAATAGTATACAGATTGACCACAAAATTATATAAAAATACAAATGTCTTTTTAGACACATGGGAGTAAATAGAATATTCTGTGGTGTCATGTGCATGTGAGTGTGTGTACATGTATTCACAGACATACAAGGTGTTTGCAGCCAGTGAGTTGTGGTTCCTAAACTTGATTTAAAAACTGAATGAGTTTATTGTAACCCCTCTCCCTGCCCCTAAAAAGAAATAATCTGAGGAATCAATCTAATCTGCTTTACTAAATGAACATGTGCAAGTGCTTATCTGAGATAAACCTAAGGACTATACATACTTCTCTCTCTTTTTCCTTAAACAGAATGAAAATGCCCTTGTGAAAATAAAGGAGTTAGGAATCGAGCTTGCAAAGATCAGGGATGAAGTTGGTAAGTAGTAAAAGAAAAGTAACAACAAAGTGATCTTGTCACTTTACACAGAAGCAGTTATTACTATTACTTGACATGATCCTGGGGAAGCTGCATGCATGTAACTAAGTGTCTTCAGGTGTCTAGAGGCCAGGGAGTTTGTGGCTTTGTAGGGATTTTACCTCCTTGCTATGGAGATGTGTCCATCACCACACATGCTGGAGCTAGTTGTGTGTCATCTTTTCTAGTGAAATTGTTCTTCATAAATCCATAGCTTCCATTCTTAAACACCACCACTGTCAAGGAGAAAGCATAGTGATGAGAAGTGAGAACTTATGACCATTGCAGTGCACGGTGATTGGAAATGCATCACTTACTTAGGAACACTTGCATGTTTTTCCGTTCAGATACAAACTGAAGGAGAGCAAGCTAAGAGCTTGCGTATTAATATTTCTAAGGTCTCTTCCTGGTTGAGAGAGGAAGAGCAATGCATCCCATTTGGTGTTTGTATTCCCTGTGTATCTGCATGCACCACTTTTCCTTTTGGTTTCTGATCTAGACAGGGAAGACAGGGAGAGTGTAAAGATATTGCAGTTCCTGAGGGAGAAGATGGGCTTTTGCTCTGGCTTTAGTCAACAGGCTGAATTCTTTTGGGCTTAAATCTCCTCAGAATGAGTGTGATACAGGATTCATCTATCCCAGAGCAAATGTAAAAGTGGACCACTGGGGCAGGGGATACCCTGAGTACCAAAAGGTATTGGAACCACTGATTACTGGAGTTACAAATAGGGGAGACCTCTCGGCTTTCTCTGTATGCGGGAACCCAGGTGCTGGCTTACACATTAAGCACAGATGTGCCGTGTGGCTGGAGGGTGACTTGGCTGGCAAAGGGGTGCCCCCTGTGAGATGGGCAGAACTTCAGATCCTCCCTGTGCTTTGTCTTCACCTTGCCTATCACAACCCACTTCAGAAAAGCTGAGCACAACTTTTTTCTAAAGCCCAACAGCTTGTGCTCCTTGTTATGCCACTCGGAAATTACTTGGCTGATTGTCATTTCATAGACGGCTTTATTGTCCCCATGGCCAATGTGTACTGCAGGAATGGCAGGACAGCATTTCCAGTTATTCCCTGATGCCTGCCTTCCTCCATCCTCTGATCTCCACAGCTCTCAAAGAGAAGTTGTTGTCACTGGTGCATTATTTAGGCAGGGCATATCTGAAGCTCTCCATTCAATACCCCCTTCTCATTTGAAAGCCCTATGTCAGTCAATCAGGTTGAGTTTGCTCATTGTCATGAGTATCTTTTTAAGTGGCAGTGACATGGGAAGGAAAGAGGTTCAGCGCTGGAGATGTAAAGCTTTGGTTGCATTTGCACCATGTTTGTACAGCTGAAGCAAACAGAAATCCCTGGTGGTTTTGTTGGAGAATATTGCCAAGGATGTAACCGCCTGCCTGTTTGGGTGTCACAGCATTTTCAGCAACAGGAGATCTCTGTGCTGCCTGCCCTTGTCTTTGCCCTTGTGCATACAGCAACAGACATCTCCTCTGCCCAAAACTGTGTCATGATGGCGTACAAGGAGGCATTTTTGGTAAGAACCCCAGATACTGAAGAAGAGAAGGCTGAGCTGTACTGCTTCAGAAGGGAGATAAGCTGCAGACCTGTATGGGCTTGCTTTCTCAGTAAGGGGAAAGATGGTGTGAGACAGTCCTTTCCTCAGTGGTCCTGTGGGCTTGTGTAATGGAGAGGAGCCATAGGTCACCTTTTCCTGGGCAAGCCACCACTCTGGGAGACACCAAGATGCAGAGGCTGTTTAGGAGTGACACAGGTGGCTGGTCATCTGCTCGGTGAAGGTAATCCTCTCCATGCAACCCATACAACCCAACTACATGCAACATAATCAGGTGGAAGGTCTCTGAGTAGCAATGAACATGGGCAGGTATTGCACTTCAGCAGAATGTGAAAAAATTCATCAGCAGTACAAATCCTAGTATGTACCCATATGTATGGAAGGTAAATGTCTGTTTTTTAGTGTAAGTCAAAAACTGCTGTACAGTCAGTTTTCCATTAGTGTAAAATTATAAAATTAAGTTTTGTGAAACAACCAGAGTTTTAAATCTGTGGAGAAGGTGAAAGGCAAATGCCATGTGCATGAGAGATTTTCTCAGTGCAGTTCTTTGTCATCTCTAAAGCAGTTCAAGCTATGGCTGTGGGTGCTACTGGAGACATGCAGCCCACCTTTGCTATAGGAGGGTTATTTTGGTCTCAGTATCAGATGAATCTGTATGTTGTACAATATTGTATAAGATTTGTGCAAATAAAGAATGAAACAATCATTTATTTGGCAGCAGCAATCATAGGTGATTCTATGAAGAAACTTAAGGAAAAACTACAGAGCATGTTATTTTGACTAAGTTGTAGTTCTGACTTGTACCAATCACTTTTATAAGTAGTCTGTCATTAGTTTAAAAATAACCAGTTTAGTTAAACAGCATGGGTGTTGGTTATTAATTCCTGATTTCTCATGTGTAAATTCACAATGTCAGATCCACTGATGCAAATGCCTGAGTGAATCAGTATAACAAGGCTAGAATAGCCAGGGTTGATACAGCCAGTGTGTCCAACAGTTAGTAATTCAGAATTACTGTTGAAAGTGCCTGGCTTTGAAAGCACACAGTCTTTATTAACTTCAGCAGAAACTGCAGGTTTCTGCTTGACAAAGCAATGAAGTTGCAAGAGAGAATACACTGTTCGGAAAAGTCAGAATGTAAGTTTAAGGAAAATTCTTTTGGCAAATAAAACCATTGTTGAAGCAACAACAGTGATGGATCATATATAAAACAGCTTTGAGAGACCTGCATCCTTCTGGAGCCATGCAAATATTTAGATTTGGATGACACTGCCCACTTTTACTCCCAGCACTGCTGTGAATGTATCACACCTCATCTGAAACCAGCATGTGTGAAACAGGAAAGTGATTCTCCCTTCCCAGTCCTGGGGAGGAATCTGACCTCTATAAACCCTGAGGGGTTTGTTATTTTAAACAATAAGATTTGCTCGTGTATTTTGCTAGAAATAGCAAGGCTAGAAAAACATGACAAGCAGTCATTCTACACTCAAGACACCGATCTTTATAAATTATAAACGCTTTTCAGCTGCAACACTGAGTCTTTTGAAATAAGGAAGCTTTGAAGACAGGCTGTTTCTCTTCAAACTAATGGAAATTAAATGTCAGAATTACCTGCTTCTTTGCTGCAGACCAATGGCATGTGAATTGAGTCGAGAAGAGGTACGGAAATACATAAAAAACTAGATGAAGAAAAGATGATTAGATGTCAAGTTTAAAATTTGTATTATCTGTACTCACAAGAGTTTGGAAGCCAAAGCCTGCGTGTCATTTCCTCCTAGATATGCCTCCCAGTCAGAGGACCCTTTACCTGAGTGTGGTGGCTCTGATTTGTCTGTGAATTTGGGACCCAGGGTCAGCAAAAAGAGAAGATTCTAAATGGTGAAGAGTCCATTTCTCATGTCAGAAGCAAACAGTGCTTCTGTGGGGCCACAAGACACCAGCCCTGCTGTTCCCACAGGAGTTACTCTCCAAAATACAAAGTGCCAGGGCTTGCGAGACTGGGCTGCAGCTCAGACTGTGTGTGTGGGAGGGGGTCAGGCCAGTAAGTAACATCTCCCTTTCCCTCACCTTCCCAGGCCGTTCTGAAATGGGTTTTGCTCATCTGTTGCACACTGTAAAAGCCGTTTGGTACTCAGGAAGACAAAAATAACTGGTTTCATTTAACCCAGCACATTGTCATCCTGGGAAATGCCACATTATGTCAGAGTCATTTCCAGTCTGTAAGCAGCAATGGAAATAACCAGAGAGAAGGAAAAAGAAAACCAGGGTGTAACTCCTCACGATAGCAGCCAAAAGTAGTTGCGCTTTGCTTGTCTTGTTCCACATCAGCAATATGTTCATATAACTTTTCTTAGTGACTTTTTCTGTGAGAGTAGCTCACTTTAGCAGTATCCCTATCCTGATGCTTGAAAGCTAAATTCACCGTTCTAGAGCAATAGTAGTAGATCTGTTCAGGCGTCTGTTTTGGAGTCCCTGCGGGAGAAGATGCACCTTATTCACCAGAGCCACATGCTGAAACCACAGCTGATTCGATGCTGGCTCCAGCAAGGCAGGCTCTCCCCTGCTGGTTCCTGCTCCCCAGCCAGGTAGGAATGCTGCAGACCCTTGGACTGCATAGGTGTTGCCTTCTGCTAAGCTTGCCCCAGTAGAGCCATGCTCAACGGTCCATCTCCCTGCTCAGAAGAGATTCAGTTTTTCCTCACTACTTCAGTCCTCAGCTTCATTTGTCTTAGTCTGAGACTTGTGGTGGGGATCGTTCCTTCTCATTAGAGGTGTTTTATATTCAGTATAGGGCAAATTTCCTGGTCAGTGGCCTCATTTTCTGCCTCCAATAGCATTGTTGGGTGTGTGGGGAACACGCCATGCAAGCACACTTTACCTGCTTTCCTCTTCCCTCCGTTTTGTGCCTGCATCAGGCTTTGATTTATGAATAGCTTTGTGTTTCAGGTTACAGGAACTGTTTCAGATGGACTCGCTTTTGGTTAGAGCATGTTTTGTTGCTGAGCCCTTCCTGTGTGTTGGGTAATCTCATTAGAGAGGCTGAAGGGAGATGGGGTTTATTACAGCTCCAATTTAAAGCTTGAGTAAGTTTGAATTCTACTGGAGGCAAAGTTGCAAGCCTAACCCCTCCTGCTCTGGGATTGCTTTACATGCAAAAGAAAATAAAAAAGCAAAAATCAAAAGACAGTGTTTAGAGCTGTAATCCAGGCTGCCAGGAGACAAGACATTCCAGCTAATGACCATATAAAATATAAATTGTGCTGTTCCATTCTGGGGATGAGACTGGTGAGAAAGCTTTGTATGTGCTGCCTCTGAGGTGTTAAGCTCACTGGTTCACTCTCTTTCTGTAAGGAGCAGAGAGCTTGAAAGGGACACAGAGTAGTACTCTGGAAAACATCAGGATCAGAACAGGACCCCAGTAGAGTTTATCTGTCTGGACATACTGAGCAAGTTGGATATTGGTGTCTAGTAAGTGTGGAAGCAGAACTTTAAATAGGGTAGAGAATAGATATATGGGGAAGGGAATGGTTAGCTAGGGTGCCCAAACTACCTTGCATGGGTGCATCTAACGTGAGCTGTGAGGACAGCAGCAGTAACTTGGAGAAATTGCTGCTATCCTGGGAAAAATAAGCACAATCTGACACCATAGTAGAAAGAGACAGGAGAACACACGGGGTGCCAGATACTGAGCAAATATATGGTCATAGGTTGAATATGGTTTTGAAGCACTCAGCAGGGAGACAGCTGCTTCCAATCCTCTGGTTTACAATGCCTACAGGTCTATGCATGGTACATGCATTTTGAAAGGCAAAGGAAGGATAGCTATACAGACTGTATTTTCAGAAGCTGATCGTCTTTCTAAATCAGCTATGAGTCTAAATGAGAAAGAAGATCTAGTAATGCCATTAGAAACCCATCTCTCCTTCTCTAGTCTTCTGAATATTGTGGTCATGATGATTTTAATCACTTCTTATCTGTTAAATCTTCACAAGTGAGCAAACTTTCTCTTTGAATGTAATCTGGCTGATTTTGTCCAACTTGCATCCAGTCTTCAATATCTGGATTTATTGGAACTGTTCTTTAGCAAAGCAAAAGGCCAAGGACACAGTGTTTCTGACA
The DNA here is from genome assembly GCA_013399895.1 of Serilophus lunatus. Taxonomy (NCBI): domain Eukaryota; kingdom Metazoa; phylum Chordata; class Aves; order Passeriformes; family Eurylaimidae; genus Serilophus; species Serilophus lunatus. The sequence goes on along the minus strand of VXBA01010948.1, from coordinate 251,071 downwards.
TTGCTTTCCTGGGACCTGGGGAACAATATAGGTGAGGAACCTTGAGCTGATGGAACTGTTGGAAAACAGTTGTAGATATGGTTGTGAATTCTGAGATGTTGTAACTGGGTTAGTTCACTAGAGCAAAACGTTTTCTGATTTCCTTCAGTGTCAGCCTTTCATTTGTGCTGTCCGATTCCATGAAGCACACAAGAGAGTGGTTTGAATATAAAAGTATTTTACACAAGTGTGCATTAATTGATTTGAGTGATCCTTGCTGGAGCTGGTGCTAAAGACAAGTTTATGGGGTCAACAGCCTCTAATGGCTGGAAAATGGGATGTATGAAATGTAATCCTTCTCCTGGTCAAGTGGTCAATCACACCCCTTGCATAATACGTGCACAATATGGGCTCCTCAAGAGCCCAGGCAGCTTCTGCCTTCCTGGCAGGTCAGTGGAAGTGCAGACTATGTCTTGAGAGAAGGAAATGAGTTGATGTACTGCAAAACATTCCTGGGATGGGCAATATCCTTGCTAGTACTTGGGTCAGACAGCCATGTCAGACAGACAGGCACATGGCATCCCAGTTGAAATGCTTTGTATCAAGTGACTGTCTCACGTGCTCTTTCTTATATCGAAGGCAAAGTAAAAATCCCAAAGCCTTATTTTGTGGATCCAAGACTGTGCTGGCCAGGAGAGGGTAATCAGTCGCCCTGCAGGCCCATGGAGTTTTGTGTTTTAATAAATGTTATTGTTGTTATTATTTTTCAGATTATTTCAGTGCACATGGGCTTTTGCATACTCTGATATTTAAACAAATACATGTGTACATGTGTGTATGTGTGTGTAAGAGAGTGGAACAGAGAGAAGCAGCAGCAAGAACTTGTTGCTGGCTGAGATACACGAGAGTCCCAGAGTTGGCAAGAACCACAGTGCTCAGTGCTATACAAACAGGTCCCAAGGAGTTCAGAGTCTGACTGCATGGTCTTGTCTCCGCAGCCCTCAACACAGAGAGATGGAAGAAACTACTGAGTGAGAAGGAGGAGCAGGAGAGGCGCTTTGAGGAGGAGGGAAAGCAGCTCCGCAGGCAGCAACAGGAGGAGATGCAGGCATTGGAGCAGCGGCTGAAGGAGGAGTACAACACCAAGAAGGAGAGCCTGCAGGAGCAGCACAGGCTGCAGCTGGAGCAAACCAAATTGCAGCATCAGGATCAGGTCAGTCTCCACCTGTGGCCTTTGAAGAATAGTTCATGCCAGTACTGAGTTCAGGTAATGAAATACATTGAACACTCCAGCGTGAAGACACTGGTAATGAACTGATGACTAGAAAAATGTACTCCTGATTATCTTTACTGTTATTTCTTCCTATTAGTTCTGCTAATAGTCTATTACATCGCCATGCTTTCCGATGTTTTACAATAAAAATATTAAGATTAGCTCTGCTGCCCACACATACTTGCTCCTCGACCTGACTATTTTAGTCAGTTTTTATGAAACAAAGGATTAACAAGAATCTACTCAACATGTGTAAGGCCAGCAGACCCATGCCCATTGTTATTTGCAATGCTAGTTAAAAGGCAGCATAGTGAAGTGATAGCATCCATGCAAGACATGAAGCATAAACATCAAGCACATGATATACTCCAGGTCACCTGATTTCTGCTCCACCATTCAGTCTAGTCTCTTGAACCATCCATCTCAAGTGTTCCTTCCTGCTTTGATTTCTGTATATAGGTAGGAATACCCTCACGAACAGCCACTTTTGTCTTCTTTTTAACAGCTGAAGTGAACAAACACTAGCTCACCTATAGGCACCTCTCTCATGATGGCAGAACATCCTGGCCTGAATTATGAGCAATACTGCCTTTACCTGGCCTTTTCTCACTTTGCCTTCAGTGAGCACTGGATACAGTTCTGATTTTTCCAGCAGCCATTCTTACTCACTGCCCAACACTACAGGCCATGAGGGCTTTTCTTACATGCATATCTGTCACACTCAGGTGTGCTCTGCAATCTGCGCCTTTGGGCTTTGACATGCTGCAGCCCCCTCTGCCATGGGTATGCCACCCATGCATCTGATGCAGCACAGGGGCCACTTGTCTGTGGAATATAATCCCAGTCAACAGACCCCCTGTTTGCCATCATTTTGCCCAGGGAAAGTGGGTAGCCTGCACTGAGCTTATGGGAGAGGAGAGAATCAACACAGCCCAACAGAGGTGGCAGCCTGCAGTCTTTGAGGTCAACAGTACTGCCTGTAGTTGATGTACTGCAAAACATTCCTGGGATGGGCAATATCCTTGCTAGTACTTGGGTCAGACAGCCATGTCAGACAGACAGACACATGGCATCCCAGCCTGTGCCCCAGAGTGCCTGAGGCCCTGGGTACAACGATACAATTTGATTTGATTCTTCAGTGTAAGAGTGCGAAGGACTCCTGCTGGATTTTACCTATTTTAGTTGCTGAGCCTGCTAGTTGGTATTGATTTGCAGGCTTGTAACATGCAACACAAAGGCTTTATGCAACCGGGCTGTTTTGTCCAGAACAAACTACCTATTTCTCTTAGTGCACTGATTTTCAAAGAGGTATTAGAAGATGCTGTCAAATAGGTTATCATGTCCTGAACCAGATTTTTCGAAATATTTATCTGTAAATGGCTAGAGCCTGTGCTGAGCTATGGCTTTTGGTTCTCATTTCAGTTTATGCAAGTTGATTTTCTTTCAATGTCCCTCAAATTTTTTGGTTTTCTTTCGGATATGAAAGAGGAGTCACGTTCCCAAAAGCCGTGACAGTTTTTTTCCTTTCACTGTGTCAGTGTTTTAAGTCTGCCTGGTAGAAGATATTGGCTCTAGCTGCAAGGCTTGCCTCTCCTGGATCACCAGACATCAGCATTTGTGAAGGAATTTTTTCCACAAGTTAATTTTTTGCTGAGATAGTTTGTGGCTTATCTCTGCTATTCTTTGAAGTGTTTTTGCAAGCTCACAGGACCACAAGAACAAATGTTGGTTCTCCTCCTCTCAAGTTGATCAGTGCAAGGGAGGGTAATACAGATCATTATAGGACTTGACTAAAAGTATGCTTATTTTTCTTGTGTTTTCACCTTCTGTGACTCTATACATCATTACATAGAAGCAGTGGAAACACATTTTTCCCTCCATGGGGCAGATAGTTCTCTGTCCTCAAGCTTTTGGTTTGCTCCAGAGCTCAGTGTTCCCTCAGCATCCCTTAAGATAACACAAACATTCCTCTCCATTGCTTTGGAAGTGCTGCTGTGACCCCAGTATCTTGGAGTTTTAGCCCATATTTTCAATTCATAGTTCAGTAACCATGATGAGTTTTAGCAGGTTTTCCCTTTGAATTCCTACTCCGACATACACTCATCCTGTTGCGCCCATCCTGTGTACTCTTGGATCAGAGGAGGCTGACAGGCCACGTTGGAAAGCTGCTCACCAACAATGTTTCTTGGCCAAAAAACTGGAACTGTTAAACCGTACATAAGAAAAGCCTTGTCCTTGAGCTGCCCGTCTGCGTGGGAGGATTTGAATTTGTATTCGTGAAGGCAATTAACAACAACAAAATCCTTTGGACTGTGGATCTGCATGTATTTCTGTTTCCATACATCTCATTTGGAAGATAGTCATCCCATTTTCATGGTTTCCAGTCTCAACTTCATCTTCCTTGCTTTTTTGCTGTAGTAACCACTTAGTTTACTACCATATAGCTGTTGTTTCTTTGGATACACAGTTGTCAGGTTTTGTAGGTTTAGCTGTCTCCGAGGAGATAGCAGAGCATGAGAGCTAAACTCCTTAAAACTGATCATATGTGCTAATCCATTCTTATGTCTCCCTGTAACTAAGGGCAAAATTGCAAAGTAAAGGCTGCGATCTGTCTGGCCAGTGTTTCTCCCTTGAGCTGCTCAACTCAAGCAGGTTTGTCCCGCAACTTACCGAACTTCTCCCACTAAAGCCTCCCCTTGATTGTAGCCTTTATTAAGGCTTAAAAATCCCACTTGAGGTACTTTCTATAGAAATAAACATGACTTAAGTGTGTTGATCATGCCAACAGACTAAGTTAGTGGCAAAGCTGTAATTAGCAACCAAGAAAGATCTGCTTCCCAGTGCCAAGTTGACTATATGCCATGAAAAATTGCAGATGGGAAGTCACGCTAGAAGATTAAAAAGAGTTATTTGGGATGTGGATATGAAACGCACAGAAGACAAAAAAATCCCTACAGATCATTTGGGACATATTTAATTGACTTTATGATAAATGACCTGCCAAGGACGGTGGCAGCCAGAGGAGACCCCTTCACCTTCTGAGGGTGTTGGAGTTGAGCATAATCATTCCTATGGGGTGCTGCTCAGCTGAGAAACAATTAGAGATTGAATAAAGACTTAAACAAGCATGAGGTAAAGAACATGGCAATGCTCATGAGGTTTCAGCTTACAAATATCATATTCAAGGACATTGTGCTCTGGGAAAAGTCAGGTGATAGTCCTTGTCCCATTAGTAGCCCATTGAGTCATCTCCCCTCCACCTTTCTCTGCTCTGTCATGCAATATATCAGCAGGCTGAGTCCCAATTATTTTGCAAACAATTCTTCAGCACTGAGTTATCTCCCACATTATTATGAAAATTAATTTGGATAATTTTAAATTCCATGTTAAATGCCTAACTTTTATTCTAAGAGTACACTTTCTCTGATATGGTTGGAAATTTTGCTTCTGGTGATTTACAGTTAAAAGCAGGGAAATAACATTTACTCCAGTCAAGGCAAACTCCACTGCAGTAACTTTCTATCAGTATTTAATGTAACTGTGAGCAAAGTAAAAGCTGTTTAGAGTCAAGTCACTTAGCAATGAACAGCCATTTCATTGTAAAAGTGAAGTAGTCTGATATTCTGCCTTGCCAATATCACAGATAATACTGTGTTAAATATAGTGAATAAGATCACTGTGGTTACAAACCCCAAAAAAGCAAATCAATTCATTACATTCAGAAACTGCTCTGGACAACTGACTTAACCTTGATCAACACTTCTCATTGTGTTTTCTTGTATGCTGCATATCAAAAGACCATCATTAGGAATCTCATTTTACCTTTATGCAAATCTAGTAACAAACAATCCCACTGAGATTGTCACAAACCCACTGGGTGCCCACAGCCCTCTTCCAGCTGCACCCCTCACTTCCATGATGGCTGTGGCCGTGTGGCCATTAATATAATTCAGGTTAATGGAATGTTGAATGAATGCATAATTAATGGCTGTGGCCATTAAGATAATTTAGGTTAATGTAATGTTGAGATTTTTGAACATTTAATAAATGGCACCTCTGCCTGAGGTCTTTTTGACCTTTTGCTTTCTTGTGTACTTCTTTATCATCATGAAGTTAAAAGAACAAAAATAGTATCAGCAGTGACTACACGCTACTGCTCAAGGCATCAACATGATGAATAAAACTGGCTCAGGCGCTGCAAGTGTGTCACGCTCAGTAGATCCCTTTACTGTTTCCAGCTCACTGGAGCTCTCTAGCAGTGGCTTGTCAGTGTGTCATAGAATGTCTAATCATGTGTCGATGTCTCCTTTCACTGTTGTTGGAACAGGTGGAAGATATCACAGCTGTACATGAAGCTGCAATGTTACAGCTGGAAAATAACCACACAGTCGCCATTACAGCACTGCAGGATGAGAATGATTGCAAGATTCAAGGTAAGCCAAAGACAACAGCTACACAGGTATTCCAGAGCAGGAATTAACGCTGTAGTGACACTGTGCAAGCCTGTGTTTTCTTCCTCCGGAGCAGATTATTCAAAAAATTTGTGTTGGTTTAGTCCTTTCATGTGAGGTGGACCACTAGGTTCATGCTAGGACAGAGGGAGAGCTGTCTGCAGTGTGTACAGCGTTTAACTTTGACCCGGGATTATCTGAGGGGGGGTCTCTGGTTAAAGATAAGGCTTTTTCCATAGGTTGCTGAAAATAGAGTCCAAATTCCAACTCACTTCACACACATGCTTCCCTCAAGAGCCTAATCCTCGGGTGCACAGGATACTAGAGCTCATTGGATATCTCTGAATTTAGGTGCTTAAATGCCCACGCTGTTTCTAAAAACAAGACTCATCGTTTTCAGTAGCAATGTCTGGCCATGCTGGGCAGACCAAAGCCACACACTAGTGCAAATCTGCACCTCAGCACTGTTACCTTTGTGTTACAGTTTTGCCACAGGACTGCTGTTGTAGACAGAGCTGTTTCCTCCCTACCACTTCAGTATCTAAACACATCTTTGTGTATGCTTTAGCTGATATTGAACAGTTATCTGTACAATCTCCCTCTATTTTTTTTTTAATTGAAGGTCTAATTCTTAAATAGCTCCAGTAGGTTTTCCTACGTTTTCCTAGCCAAGCTTAGCTCTGAATTGTGTCAATTAGAGACACAGTCCAGATCATAATGTGAGCTGAGAACAGTTTATTCCCCTTTCCTATAGGGAGAGAAAGTATCTAGCATACCATCTGTAAATCAGTGTAGGCAATTTTGAAAATAAATAAGCAAAAAGCTGTTTCTTTTTTGACGATATTCTTATCTGACCGTTTCTGTTGGTATTTTCTGACGATAAAATTTAGTTGTGTTTTAACAAGGGTCTGCTGGCCAAAGTTTGTGCTCCCTGCTCCTGGTGTGAGTGTGAAATGCCCTCCTGTGCCTGGAAAAGGCACTGCAGCAGCTGCAGGCTAGTGCGCTGTGCAAGATACTGAGTGATGATGGTATTATCGCTGCTCTGCCTATGGCTTGTGAGCAGAGTTTAGAGGGCAGAACCCCATGGGTTTGCAGGCGGAAACACAAGAAATAGAGTGTCTGTAGACTAAAAAGGTAGGTGCTACTACTGCAGGGAATGACATTTTGATGCCATTGCTTTAGAGATTAACCTTTATTTCACTTTGATTATTAGTAAGTCCAGGGTGGGTTTTTCTAGCAGATAAACCTTTAATCATGTTTTTTGTCTTCTCTGTCAGTCTCACTACTGGAATAAACCTCATAGCTTGTCTGCCATGGCTTGAGGAGAAGCACTGATATTTACATTTTTGCACCTGATGTGGTGGCCCTCCTTTCTATCTCCCAAAAGAAATTGCACGCCAAGCTTTTAAATATATCTAATTTAAAAATCTTTTGTCAGAGAATACTCACTTTGAACTGGTAAATGACCCATGGTCAGATTGATCCTTTTCAGGGTATCTGGGAGCTTGGAATTTTGAGCAGTTCTGAAAAAACAGAATCTCATCGTGTCAAAATAGAGGTGAATCAGGGAAAGATCAGAAAATCCTGACCCTCAAAACAATTCACCTAAGGTCTTAGAGTATATTGCTAGCAGTTTCCTACTCCACCTTCATGTCATAAAACTGCATCCCAAATTGCACTTGGCTCAGTGTGTGTGGTCTTGGACTCTGTTTTGCTGGACTTCACTTAGTAATATCATATCTGTGTAACTTCCCCAGAACTGAATACTGCTCACAAACTGGAAAAGGCACAACTAGAAGAGACTTTCGAAAAACTACGGCTGTCACTCCAGGTTAGCAGTTCCTTTATTTCTCACCTCTGTAATGGTGTTGTGGAGCAGCTGATGAGGCAGCCCCAGCCCTGTTGCCAGCTGCCAGCACACTGGGGTCTTGCTTCTTACCAGCTATAGTACCTCTTGTCCTCTGCCTGTCCAAATTGGGTTCCAGTAGCAAACCCTCAGGATTTTTTCTCCTCTTTGGCTGGTTCAGAAGAGAGTGCAAACCTAAAGTGACAAAAAGGCATCTGGATAAAGCAAGGAATGCCTTTTTGACTCTGCTGGCTCCTGGCAAATTTGAGCTCTTCCCTGCAGGGTTGGGAGGGCTTCGGCACCTATGGTGGCTGTGAGCATCACCTTGTCTACGTGCTACCCTCCAGAAGGCACCCTCGGTGGCCAGAAACACTGACCTGTCCTTGGCTCGCCCTGTGCCTGTGCTTTAAATTTTCTCTGCTGCCTGAATTTGGGAAAACCCCTCTTTTGCTGTAGACACATCTTCAGTCCCATCAGAGGGCAATGCAGTCCCTGATGTAGGTTGCCCCAGGGTTGGCCCTGCTGTGCAGCCAGGCTGTTGCTGGCCATGGTCAGCCCTGCACATCACAGGTGTTGTATAGACAGGAGTACAGAAATGCCTTTGATGGTAACAGAAAGATTATTGGTTAAAATAACATGTTGTTCTAGTATATAGCTCTGAGACAAAATGACAGTCATTTAAAGCCCACACCACAAATTCATCATCTCTTGTTCAAAGCCTGGAAAGGTGAAGGAAGCAGGAATGGGGTATCTACTGCCTCGTTCTGACTTTAAGGGCTGTGCAATCAAGCATGTGATATTAATACCAGTTTTCCTAAGGAAGAATGTGTTCATTCTCATCCAGCACAAGGTGAAAGGATGATTTATCATCAGCCACAGGTGTTTTAAGGATTTCGTGATTCCCTGAGACTTATCAAACACCCCATTGTATATTCAAGTGGCCTTACATAAAAAAACCCACCACCTTGCAGGGGTTTCTAAGCCTGGTTCAGCTTTTCTAGTTTTTTTAGTTTCACAGTGTAGACTGACTTATATGAAGATTGGTAACACAATCAGTGTGTTAATTTGTGTGTCTCCCCTCCAGGACCAGATAGACACCCTCACCTTCCAGAATCAATCTCTTAAGAACAAAGCAGACCGATTTGAAGAGGCTCTGAAGAAAAACACTGAGGAACAACTGAAGGTAGATGATAACAGTCAACAAGATACATGTTTCTAAATATGACTCACATCATGCTATTCCATGAGTAACATTGGGATCCTTACCCCAGGGATGGCGGGGCAGGTCCCAACTGAGATCTCAAATACTGAACTCTGAGGAAGAATCGGAAATTTTTGCCTAGATCCATCATTTTCTGATTTTGGTTCTTTTTCTTTGTTCTTTCACCCAGCATTTGTAACTCTGCTTCCAAAACATTTCATTAACTCTATCTAGTATGTCCTTACTGCTTTCAATTTTTCTTTCCCTTTTTCCTCTCTTTCATTTTTATCTTTTTACATTTACTTTTTTATTATTATTGGAGCCTTCTAAACCAGCTTCTTTGATGTTCTCTGTTCCCTCTTTTTTTTGTGTCTGGATTTGCAAGGCACAATCCTGTCATATGAAATATTTATTCAACTGGTATTTACTGGAGCCATGCTGTTTATACGCAGTATGTAAGCAGATGCACACTGCAGTTATTCATCTGGAATTAAATAACCCTGAAACAACCCTCCAAAAAGAGTTTTCTTTCAACTTGGGACATTTCAGTATGTTTATAGCACAACCCCATAAGCAGCTGTATCAACGTGATAAGTAGTGGGATGTGCAAGGGGTTCAGTGAGTTTTTAGGTGCAAGAACTCCTTAGAAATGGAGCACAGATGTCTCAGACAGGCTTGGCCATAGGAAACAGGTAGCATCAGTCCCTTGCCTCTTCCATTGCAGTGTTTAATCTACATGAAACAACAAATTCTGCTGTGTAACAGTGAAGTTAATGTCAAGTACCACCACGCAGTTCATTGGAGTGAATTACATTGGGAAAAATCCAGAAGAGCGTAAGTCAGGGACAGTATGTCGTCATCATTATAATTCAGAGTACATATATTGCCCGTGATCTGAACCCTGGTACCCCTGCATCCCTGCATCTGAAGTTCTTGAGGAGAAAAGAACTTTTTCACACCACATCTGACCTTTGTTAACAGACACTATGCACTGGTGAAGGCAAGGCAGAACACTGTAGTTTTCACCTCCAGCCCATGTGTCCCATTTCCTCAGTTTCATGTTTGTACTTCTCCCAAGCCAAAATCCCTGCAGGAGCATAAAACACAGTTGCCAAGCTATGAGTAAAAATGAGATTGCGGAACAGCCTAGCATCCCGTCCTTCTAGCCACGAGACTGGTCAAAAGAAGGATATAATTTGCTATCCAGCCAAAGGGGTGTCAGGGAGACAATATCAGTGTTCAGGTGGGCTGCAGAGGACCAGGCCCAGGTGATTTTAACACCACTGAGACTCATGAACTACTGCATACATGAAGGAATTTTTCTCTTACAGCTGAAGATGCATTTATGACTGACATATCCAAATCACTGATATATTTCCTAGATTGTGCGAGCTCCATATCTGCACTTAGAAAAAGATTTGAAGAGCTTAAAACATGTTCTGGAAATGAAGAACCTCCAGATCCACCAACAGGAGAAGATGATTATGGAGCTAGAAAAACAGGTGAGTTTTCATTTTTCCTACAGAGGAGACATCACAGAGGTTATAAAGTAAAAGTTTGGTTACGGCAGATGAATTTAAGGAGAGTGGAGCAAACGTATGAGGTTGGGGCAAGACAGTCAACGAGGTTCACATCCATTGATCTGTAATGCTTTTTCAGGCAATACCTACTCAGCCTGTTGGGTTAGACAATAAAGTGAGTGGCATAGGAAGAATGGAGGAATGGAAACCTTGTTGTAGCCCAGTGTGTCTTGACCTGCATCACAAGCCCCTGCGGGAGTTAGGTAGACATTTAGGGTTGGAGAGGGCAACCGGAGGAAGATGGAGCCATGATGTTTCTTGCTACTGCTCCTGCAGGCATTTAAGGAGCTATGTATGAATTAGCAATATTCAGAAAGTAGCCTATAGCAAGGCTTACTCTGGGAAAGGTCTCTCCAACCCTCTAGTAGTGCTTTTCTGCAGCCTACACTGTTGTCTTACCCTTTGCTTGTGGGAGTCCCTAATGAAGAACTGTCCAGTTCACCATCACTTGCTTTTTTTTTTTTTTTTTGGAAAGAGGATTCATTTTGTATGCCATAACCTGCAGTGAAAGTAAAAGAACAGTATGGTGACAGGATGAGGCAATACCTCATCTGGGAGCCAGGGCAGCTGGCTCAGCACAGCATTCAGCAAGATTTGCTTCCATTTACAGGGGAATTTGAGAACCCTGACGATTATTTTGCTGAACAGATGCTTGAGTAAGTGAATGTAGAGAAAAGTGCCTCTTTACAACTGAAGCTTGTTATCTATGCTCCTTCCAATGCACTGATCCTGGAGCTAAGCCAGCATCTGTAAGCATGCCAGTGTAGTGTTATGCTGGGGAAAAAAAAGAATCCCAAACAACAGCCCATACAGTTCCTGGTCATTTAGCTGCTTTTGCAAATTAATCACATACAAGCACATAGTCATGTTCTTGCCCTTTATCACAGTAAAACACTGTGTTTGTTGTGGTCCAAAGGCACAACTGCTTTATGTTTAAAGATATACCTTTGTAAATGCCAGAACATCTACAGCACATCTCCTAATGCTCTGAAAGATGATATGCCTCACAAGGGAGCAAGAGAGTATTTCAAACACAGGGTCAGTCTTGGCTCCTTGGCAGCTGAAAGGGAAACTGCTGAAAGGGAGGTTGTCAATGAAGGTAGCATAGCTACTGCTTAAGAAAATTATTGAGGAATCAGAGAGGGTGCCCATGACAGTGATTCCTCTTTCAGAGCCAGAAAACAGGGACAGAATCCGTGTTCTGCTCTAACAAAATACACTGGGCCAGTGCAGAATATCTGTGATTCAAGAGTATCCTTTACAATTACCTGCATAGGCTGGAAAATGCTACATTAAACTGACATCTCTCTTTTAAGTGTGAGCTACTGCTAACTCCAGTGCACAGTATTTTGATTCTTTAGAAAATGTTGGGAAATTCAATAACCAAGCTCACACAGAGATAAGGTTACCCTACGATATCTTGTTTTCTTTCAAAAATGTTGAATTCAGCAAAAGTCAAACTGCTGGAAAACCAAGAACTAAGGTGATAAAGTATGTCATGCCTATAAACCTCTTACTGTTGTTCTGATACATTGCTATTGATATCCTCAAACTCAGTCCTTGAACTGTCCTGAATAAAACCTACCTGTGCTTGGTGTAGGATTCATTTCAATTAATTACAGCTTCAAGTTAACTGTCTAGTTTAAACCTATCATTTAAGCTGACAGCGTCAGCAGTAGTGAGAAGAGTCCCCAAAGGGCAGCCCACCTCCTGTGAATGCAGCAGCAGTCTAAGGCTGCTGCTGGGCGTCACCTGCCCTTGTGGGTGACTTTCCTCCCCATAACTGAAAAGTCATAATCCTAGAGGCTGGATGCCAGACTGCTGTGTCTGATGAGGCTAGTTGAGCTGGATGATGTACATCATATCACCTTGCACTCCTCCTTCATCACTGTACTGACCACTCATACCACAATGCTCTTTCCATGCTCTCCAAGTACCACTGGTTTTCTGCCCAAAAACAACAGCTCATAATGCTGGCTTCTTGAGGAATGAAAGTTGTGGTGGCACCACTGAAGAAAGCATTTATTTGTGCTGAACAAAACTAAGAGCCTCCTCCTCAGTTAGAAGTAGAGGCTAGTTCAGTTCTGCCCCTGTTCAATGCTTTGCTGATGACCCCACTTACTTCAGCAATATGATGGGGTGGTGCGAGTCAGACCTCTAAGTCTCAGCTGCAGCCAAGATGACTATCTCCATTTATCCTTAATTTTTAGAAGTTGCTCTATGGACAAATAAAGAACAAATTCTCCCGGGTCGGGTGTTGAGTATTCTTCATATTTAACAAACCTTCTTTTTTTGCAGGTTGAAAAAAATTTAAAACTGGAAGAAAAAATCACCATGCTGCAACAGCAGAATGAAGAACTCAGAGCCAGGATTGAGCAAAATACTGTCATAACAAGGTTTGTGCTGATATTTGCAATCTGTCTTAGCTTGAAAAGAGCTGGATGCTCTTAATCAGATCTTAATTGCCCAAGGCTGACATTTATTTCAGAAGGGGAAAAACTTATTTCCTCTTGAATATGTATTGGTGAGCTGATCTGCTTGTTTTATTAAAAAATCCTTTTTGTGTTGGGGTTTGCTTACTTTAATGTAAGGAAGGCCACATATCCGTGCATTTCCATGATTTTGACATGCTGCTGCAAGCAAAATTGCCAGCAGTTCTGATCTCAGTATCAGTGCCCTGAGACCCATTAGTCAGTGGGTATTGAGGATGGGATGGGGGGTGTTTTCAGGAAAGACACCCTGATGATGCTACTGTCACCCAGGCGGAGTTACCCTTTGGTGGGTTTTTTCATCAGCACTGCCTTGTCACAACTTGACAAGGGTGACAAGGCTCCTTTTGTTAGTTAGGTGGTATATAAAGAGAAGGGTAGGACAGTTCATGTCCCAGAATTTATAGTCTGCTGTAAGGCCAGGGACCACCGTTGGAGCCAGGCAGAAGGGATGCCAGAGGGAGACACGAGACCTGGTCTTGTCCCGACGCTGCAACTGCCCACCTGTTATTGCAGTCAGCAATTATGCCATTAGCTGACTTCCAAACTGTCAGCGTCTCATCTCTGATTTTAGTTTTTCTAGTGCTTCGTTTGTTAATGATTCAGCCTTTTGAAATTGTTTCCAGCATGTAGATATTTTTAAAAGGCAGCATTGCTTGTATCAACATTCAGATCAGAGTAAGAATTATGTTTCCTCTCATCTGATTTTAAATACCTGTAACACACATGTTGCTGTCTGAGGTGGGATTTTACAGTGTTTCTGTGCTTATGGAGGAAAACAAGGAATTTTTAAGGTCTAGTTCTAGAGACCAATTTGAGACACCTACTTTTGAGCTGGATGAATTGTGGCCTGGAAGTGGCAGTCTCTCTCCACACCTGACAGCAGCCAGAATGCCTGGTTCAGTGCTTGGCATCTCTGCATTGCAGCTACCTGTCTCCAGCTGAGGGAATAGCACCCTCCCTCCACTCCCTGCCAGCATCCAGCTGCAGCACTTTACTTCTTGCCTGTAACTATGTAGGTACTAGTTTCAAGAACACCTTTTAGGAGAAAATCTGAATTTGCGGTCAGCCAGCAAAGTCATCTTTGAGGGCAGTGATTTACAACAGTCACTCTTTGGGAACAGCTATGGGACAGCCAAGGATTTAAAGTTGAACTTGTGTTTTCCTGGCGGCTGAGCAGACTGCTCACTTCTGTTGTACTAGCACTGCCTGGGAAGTGCAGAATGAACAAGGTCTGGGAGCTGCCCTCGCTGGGGAACAGCACAGATTAGGGCTATTTCTGCCAGTTTGCAGTTTGGGTTCCCAAGCAGCTGTGGCAGCCCAGCAGCATCAAGAGAAAGGAGGAAAGCCAGAGCAAAGCCAGTTTTTGCAGCACTGTCAGGAGGGAGGTCCCAGAGGTATTTGGGGTCTGAGGGGTGCACAATTGAGTTATTTTCAATGATACACAAGAGAAAGTACAAGTTGAGGGAGAAGGGCACTGCAGGTAGATCATACACCAGCTTTGGATGCAGCAGCTCCACAGAACCTCTTCCCCAAGCGCTTGGAATAAATCCTGGTTTCCCAACATTTCGGATCCTCCCTCCAATCAACCATCATCTTTTTATTCCCTTGGAGTAGGGATGTTTGAAGGGTGATAATTTCCAACACCAAGCAATTAAGGTGTCCAGGAAGGTGTCTGGTCTATTGGCATAGCCCAGGCAGCTACAGATCTCTGGACCTTTTGAGTTGAAGCACAATTCAAGCACCTTCCCCTGCATCCCTATCATATTGGTGCACCCCTGTAGTTTTATGGCTTTGATTTGTTACAGCTGCTTAAATTGCTGAGAAACTGGTAGAGAAACAAATCTGATCCTAAGTCTGCAGTGCTGGGGATAAAGGTTTCCTTGGATGGGTTAGGTCTAAAATTGGAACATATATCTCAAGATACAAACTTAGATAGTAAAAACACATTTAATTTTACATAGCCTCTCTTCCTTTTCCTGCCTGAGCAATGAAGGGGGTCTGAATGTGTCTCTGCATCTTATTGTGTGTGAGACCACAAAGGACACTGATATCATGCATCCTGTTGTACCTCTAGCAAGTCACAGCAAGCTTCCCGTGTAAAGGAGGCTGATACGGGCTGATGGGCTGTAGGCTGTGCTTGCCTTATGTTCAAGCAGTGCTTGTAGCAGACAAGGGAGCTGAACCTGTCACTATGCTCTGCTGCCTGTGCTGGTAGGACTGTGAATAGGATTTTTCTTCTCTACCAGGCAAGCAGCTTTCTAAAAACTTCTGTCAAGTTGTGTCTTTTAATCCCTCAACTCTGCTAGCTGTGGTTCAGAACTTTCAGGGACTGGGAGAAGAAACAGTCATATTCTTGATTACTTGAGCTATATTTCTGTAGGAATCAAGGCTAAAAGCCCAGAGATTCTTAAAAAAAAAAAAAGTTTTTTAAACAGAATCAGAAATGCCAACCCCACCCTCGCAGAGGCTTTTAGTGAGTACACCAGCAGCCCATGACATCTGCTATAGGCTTCAGGCTACACCCAGAAAAGGAATTGCACAGAATTTTGTGTGCACATCCAAAATCCACACCCAGCTGCTGCTGAACACTGGAAATACCTAGGGTTCCTAAACTTGTTCATTTCTGTAAAATCCAAAATTGCCTTTAAATCAGGTTAGGTACCTGCCCAGAGCTGCCCCAGGTTAATCACATCAGGACCTGGCTCCTGCCCGAGCATAATGGGGCTGCAGAAGCATGGTGCTCCCGCCTGCATCCTTCAGGGTGTAGGTATTGTCAGCACATGCCCAAAACACATCTCAACCAAGTCCCACAGCCTACCTGCACTGCTCCATTTGTTTCAAAACCAGTCACCTGGTTACATGAGTGTAGATTCACTAAGGTTGGTGCCCATAGGAGATTTTCATGCCCTAGCTCCCAAAAAGCCATTAATGTATTGGATATCCTGGGGAGAACACCTCCCTGGTCCTTACTGATGAAGTTTCCTTAGTGTTGCAGTCAGGAATAGAGGCTTTTTTGGGACCAAGGAGGAAGGAGCCAGAGAAGGACCAATACTCTCATAATCTTTTACAGAGGAGAGGGAAGGCCTTGGAGCTCAGCTGCATCTTGCATCAGGGCATCAGCCAAAACTGGGAGGATGGAAAGGGCAGACTCCTTTCCCTTTGCATGCAGTAGCAGTGAGATGAAAAAGCCATGGATGAAACTGCTGTTTCCCCTCTTTATGATTACTCTGACACTCCACAAGTGCTCTCTCACGCATTGTGAGAGGGTTAAGATGAGAAACAAGGGTGAGTGTTACAGCTGGCCACAGAATTGGGACTTTGGACTTTTGTCCTCAGTCAAACAGAAGAAGGCCTAACATCCAGGACTGTTTCCCTCTGGACTGCTCTAGTTGTTGTGCTGCTCTTGTAAAAAATGGGGCAGCATTGTGAGCACCTGTGCTGGAAATGCCACAGGGCAAAGGTGACTCAAGATAGGCATTAAAACTCTGGAGAAAGCGGGATTTAAGGAGACCATCTGCAGTTTTTGCTGCTTATTGAGTATCTGCAGGAGTGCTGCTGCTGGGGCAGGACACGTTGGGTTGATTTCTGAACTCCTTTGTCTTCTTGGTGCTGGAAGAGAGGCCCTGGCCAAGGGGCTGCATGTGCAGGGAGTACAAGTACCCACTGACCTAGGGCTCTGGGCTCCATCTGGGAGTGGGTTTGACTCCACTGGCCCATTCCCAGGTAGAAACTACTGTGCCAGTAAACAGGCTGTGCAAACAGAAACCACAACCCCATGCTGGGCACCTATTTCCTCCATGTGTTGAAAGAGGGGAGAAAATGCCTCAATTAGCTTCACTGCATGGTAGCTCTCAGAGGGCCAAAACCAGCTCAGCCACCAGCAAATACAGATAAGAAGAGGACATCTGAAGGCACCACTGTGCCTTCCTACATCCTACCTGGGGCCAGCTCTAAAGTCCTCTCCAGACACCAGTGGCCAAGGCTGTGTCTGAGCATGGGACTGGGATGGGGCTGGTGTGCTCTGCAGTCTCTGGTTGCCCACCAGGAGGATTGGTGGGTTCTCTTCAGCTTACCCCCTGGTCTCAAACCCATGGCCTCCAAGGGAAGGCCAGCCCTGGGGATGGTTAGTGCACACCTGTGCCTTACCTCAAACTAAATTTCCAGCCTCTCTGTCTGTGAGGGGGGAATCCTGTTCTTGCAGTGGACTGCAGCCTTGCAATTTTGCTAATTTCAAATATACAAATAAAAAACCAAATATGCTAGATACTTCTTTTAGGAACTTCCAATTTTTACTCTGTTGTCTATATGGGAAAATGGCCATTTTTAAAGTGCCTGGAGTGCATTGTCCATGCACAAAGACCTTGGCACTTTTGCATGCCATACGTGATGCTGACAGTAGCACAAGGTCAGAGAGGGAGACTGGGTCTCATCCCAACTAAGCTTGGGCAGCTGAGATGCCTCAAAGAGGCATACAACAAAGACTCAGGTGGATCTGGAGGCAGAGTCAGACACTGCGGGTCAGCTGTGCCTTGTGGAGTTGCCTTTCTCACCCAGCAGTGAAGAGATCTAAGAGCAGCTGTGCCCCTGCTTTGGCAGCTCAGTTGCAGCCCTCAGGGCAGGGGGATGGAATGGAATGGGATGGGATGGGATGGGATGGGATGGGATGTGGGGAGATGCTCAGTGTCCTGCACAGTCCTGCTTCTTGTGCAGCACGGGCTGCATTAATGCCACCATCTCTGCCCTGGTGTGCCTTACCTGTTGTCCTGCTTTTCTCTCTAGGCAATTGTCAGAGGAGAATGCTAATCTTCAAGAATATGTTGAGAAAGAAGTGGAGGAGAAGAAGAAACTCAGCAGGACTAATGAAGAGCTCCTCTGGAAGCTGCAGGAGGGAGATGCCGTAAGCCCCGTCAAACTCCCACCCGCATCGTCCACTTTTTATCACTGCTCATCAGAGAACTCCTCTCCAGCAAAAGTCAGAACCTTGCGGCGGTGAATCAGCAGCTGTGCGCCGAAGGTTCCCTGCCTTTTATGCATTTCCAACCTGCAAAATGTTACCATCCAAGGAAGTATTACTATCAACAGGCGCCCAGCATTCATGGTTGCAAGCATGTTCAGTAGCTGCATAGCTTTACTAGGCAGGGTACTCTTATAGTCCCCATATAGAAACTCTTGGTTCTGACATGTTGATTAGGGTAGCAAAAAAGATAGCAAAAAGCTAGAACAGCAGAAAGTTAAGATAGTAAAAAGTTTAGTTTGATGTGTGTACGCTCTAACTATGGTTAGAGCCCAAACTTGGAAAATGCTCTATTAATGGTTCATCAGAATGACCTTTTGCTGCAGTATTTCAGGTTAGTTACAAATACAGTTCAAGTTGTGAATATTTCTGTATATGTGTCTGTGTTTATATGCTGTACGTATTGTACCTTTATACCTATATATAGACGCACACACATATATATGTAGTTGCAGATGTTCTGAATTGCATTTTTTATATTATTGGATACTATTAAGTGCTGATATATTTTCATTACGGTCAGCAGTTTTCTAACTCGTGCCTAAGACTTGTATCTAAACAAAATGCATTTCTGTTTAGCCTCCCAGGAATATTTATACCCAACGTAGAAGAAAGTTATACAGAAATAGAAGCGCCTTCCAAATGACCACCAAGTGGTACTCTATGTAACGTGAACACCAGCGAATTTGAAATTCTGAGACAGTACTGCCTTCAAAACCATCACCTTTGCATTGAATACCAGATAAGATATGCATACCATCCACTGCTTTTTAACTCTTAGCATTGCTATTGTAAGTGGAGAGAGGCTAAAGATAAGAAACCTAATGGTTTTAGCAAATTTGGTAGACTTACTGATTAACGTCATTCAATTTTAGTGTCTTTGAATCCTAGTCAGATCTTACCTTGGTTTACCTCCTGATTGAAACACAATCCAAATCTCTGGTTGTGGGTTCCTGTCCATTTTGTTTTCTTTCAAGTCCCAAAAGCAAGAAGGAGAAAATTAGTTGTTCATCCCGGACATTTCCGGGACAAAAGGTTTCCAATATTAGTATGAGATACTGGGCACCTATTAGGGCTCTAGTCTCCTTCCACCTGAAACAACAGATAGAGCACAGCCAACTACACGGGCGCAAATGAGGTCAGAATTTCTTTCCTTCCACATGTTATTTCACATTGCTAAAGCTTACCCAAAGTTACAGAGCACTTTGAAGATTCATGTAAATGAATGGCTAACTAACCTTAACTTTCCCATCTAGGATCAAGTATGTTCATCCAGGCTTGGGGTAACCCCCCACCCGAGGGGGTGGTAAGGGCAAGGAGTGGCTAGGGTGGGACAGTCTGCAGGGCCCTCATGGACACTGCTCGCAAGGAGAAAATACCCCTGAGCATAATTTCAAAAACAAAGAGATCTGTGGGATGCTTTTCTACCCAGTTTGGGGCAGAGCCTGCATGCAGGCCAGCTCTGTGCACTGGGGTCAAAGTAAGCAGGGAGACAGAACATGAAGCAAACCCCTGGGGTGCAGAAGTGCTGTAGGGAGAGCAGCTCTCTCTCCTGGGTGTGTGGTGGCATGAGCACACCCTGCGCCCGCAGGATGGGATTGCACAGCCCTGCCGTACTGCTCAAGTGGGAGCTACGCTTCAGCTTTCCTGGGAAATACTCAGGATTCACAGACTGCAGCTTAGATACAGTTTCGACCACCATCAAAGCACCTGTGGCCTGTTCCACAGTGTTAAAAAAGGTGATTTTTTTTTCCTTCTTTTTAGAGAAATTTATTTTTGTAGCAGCTTTTGCATGATTCTGTGATACTGAGTAAATTAAGCATCTCGTTAGAATAGATCATGCCACACCAGCTACTACTGTTGAAATGCATTAGTAGATTTTAGTGTGTCCTACAAGTACAGCTTGAAAGTAAGGTAGATACCTAGCACACATGCACACAAAGCCCCTTCTTGCCAAGTACAACTTTAATCACTTTAATATTACTGACTGCACAAATACTTGCAATAACCTACTGCATTGTCATCTTTCATCCCATCAATACAATTCAGGTAAAATGAGATCATAGGAGCACAGGAGGATTTAGATTAGAAGGTACCTTTAAGATCATCTAGTCCAAGCACTCTGCTGTGCACAGGGACAACTTGCTCTACACTAGGGTGCTCAGAGCTCCATACAACCTGACCCTGAACACTTCCAGGGATGGAGTGGCATCCACAACTTTTCTGGACAACTTGTTCCACTGTACTACCACTCTGACTGTAAAAAAGTCTCTTCCTTATGTCCAATCTAGAGCCATCCTTTTTAAGCCTGAAACTGTTGTCTTATGTACTGTCAGTACAGGCCTTGGTAAAAAGTCCCATCTTCATCTTCTTACATGCCCCTTTTAGATACTGTGAGGCTGCTATAATGTCTCCCCAGAGCCTTCTCTTCTCCTGGCTGAATAACCCCAACTGTCTCAGCTGTCTTCACAGGAGTGATGCTCCAGCCCTCTGGTCTTTGTGGCCCTTCTCGACTTGCTCCAACACATTGATGTCCTTTCTGTGGTGAGGAACCCAGAGCTGGATACAGCACTCCAGAGTGGAGTACAGGCAGATGATATCAGTTGCTCATCCCTCATCCACCAATGCAGTCACACCATTGCAGAAGGCCACCGGATTAGTTAGATTGGTTTGTTGGTAGTTTCTAGAATCCTTTCTACCTTTTGTAAAAATGGTTGAGATGATACAACTGGAGTTGTTACCATGATGTTCTTCTCAACTTTTCCACGCTAAACACAGTAAAGCAGAGCCTGTTTAAATTTATGAATCCTTTCCCTCCATTTCTGGTGCTTTCCATATCACTTTGTTGGTTTAGTCATATTCAAGAGATGCTTCCAGCAGTGAATTGGGAGTGGGGCTTTTATGGTGGGAAAACTGGGACTGAACCCAGCTCCACTATCATTTGGTGTTATTGACAATCCCTTTTCCCATCTAATTTTTGACTCCCAATCCTGCCTCTCACTGGATTCTTCCTTGGCATGGCCTCTGGGGCCTGCCCAATTGCTAGCAAAGCTTCAAGAAGTTTTGCCTGACTAGAAGGGACCCAGCAACCCACCCCTGTGGGGGATGTGGAAGGTGGCTCCTTCTGGTGCAAGCCCAGAAACACAGACTTTTTTCCCCCAAAAAAGTTGTTCGCTTTTCCTCTGTCCTGCCCCTTTTTGCTTCTGCATGGAGTAGGTGTGAAAGAAAAGTCCAGGTCACTCAGACAGTGGGAGGAAGGGATGAGCCCCTGAATGGGGCAGCCATTCCCCCCAAGTGTATGGCCAAGCCTGTAACCCCTGCTCTTGCCAGGGAGCTGCAACCATGCAAGGTGAGCTTGCCCTTCCCAGCAGTGTAGGGGCCATATCTCTAGTCCATGCTCCCTGGCTGTCCCTGCTCAAAAGTAAGCAATGGGAAGAGTTTACTTTTGTGAGGCTGGAGACTTCCTGAATGCCATGGCCACTGCAGGGACCTCCCATTTGGCAGGGTAGGGCATCCTTTGGCAAGAGAGGGAACGTAGCCAGTACTAAGCAGGAAAGGGTTTTATTGCCCTGTCTTAAAAAAAAAAATGCTGTTTGATTTGGTTGATCTTTACTCAATGCAGAAGGGTGCAGCAGCCATAAAACTAGCCTACAGCTGCTCTGAAGGGGTTCCAGAGACAGGCACTGGGAGCACATATCAGCCATGGGATGGCAGGAGAGCCAGCAGCAAGTGAGTGGCACAGAAAGCTCCTTTTTTTCTGCGGAAAGGTACCATTTGGCCCTGTTGGGATGGCACCTCCTGCAGCTGCTGGCAGAGACAGTTTAGCTCAGTCGATGCACAGCAGCAAAGGCTTGTGGTGGTGGCAGGCAGAGGGAGGAAAGGAAAAACTCTCCAGTGCAAAATCAGGTATTTTTTGTCTCTGCACTGATGGTGATTGTGTCCCATGGACACACTGAGGAGCCTCTGTACAGTTTCCCATGCAGCAGGAGTTCTGTGGTGCCGTTTATTATGTGGCTAATGATTACAGGAAGAGTTTGTATTATTTCAGTGACGGTGTACAGATAAGTGTAATATATTCCTGATAATAAATATATGCGCCAGTGCACCTATGGGCTGGCGCATACAGACCAGCATGTCCTGCTGTGTTTTCTGTGCACACAGAAGCTGGGATGAATGGAAAACAAAGCAAAATCCCATTAAAGGATTACCCCATTAAGGCTAAGACTGAAGGTAGACTGTCACTGCCAGGAAGACCTGGCAGCTGGGCTAGTCAACTGGGTTAGCTGACTGTGGCTCAAATGCCGTTAAGTTCCCGTGGATTCATTTCATAAGGGTGTTTCCAGTATGACGGGTGCCCAGGAGACCAGGGATCGTGGCAATGTTTCTATTATGGTATGCTGCAGCATGTGGCAATGGGAACAGTTCTGCCAGTAGTTTAGGCACAGCAGCAAACACCTGCACTCTCTAATGTACCGGTTCACTAAGTTTCAACGCGTGTCCCCTCACCCTGCCCTCCTGCTGAGAGTCACAGAGCTGCTCAGGCTTTGCCACAAGAATTAAAAAGGGGCCAAGGGCACATCCCACCTCGGGAACATGCCTGGTAACACCCTCCTGAAAGATTCTTCACCAGGCCCCCAGCTTGCTTAGCACAGATGAACCTGTGGCAAGGACTAGGACTGAAGAGAGAAGCAAAGCAGCATTCAGAGGCCATTGCCTCATTTATCACAGGACACAAGTGATGGAGGCAGAGGCCGGCAGCACACAAGTCTAATCCTGCCTAGTAGTTTCCATGCCGTCCTGCAGATCCTACTCTGGAAAACTCCACCAGTAAAACTCTTAATTCACTACACAGTCCTAATTTTCTGAGACAACCAAACTTTATAATGTGAGCAAAATTTACACCGTCTGGGCCAACTTTTAAGTCATTTTTCCAGGTTCTTGAAGTCCCACCTAATACCTGAACTGGTAGTACCAGACAGAGGCTGAGTCACCTCCGTGTCAGCAACAACAAGCTGTTCAGCACTGAGCACAGACCCCAGCCTGCAGCAAATTCTCCAAATTATGTATTGCCCCACCTGTTGCAGCAGATCCAAAACACAGCGTAGAGTTATCGCAAGCAGCTTCCTGAGCAAGTGCTCTCCTACAGACATTACAACAAGCTGGAAAATAGAGGCAAACTTGCAAATGAGGGAAAACAATAGGCACAATTTATTTGAATATTAAGAAATGTGTTTTAATGCTGTACCACATAATTACAAGTGAATTTCCAAATTCCAAAAGCATTGTTGAGGGCAGAAGTATTTACAGTGTTGCCAGGATTAAAGGTAACCACACACCTGCACTGTGCTCTGGGGGCAAGGTTCACATTTTAAAACTTAAGGCTTTAATCGCTATGCAAACTCAGTAAAAAAAGCAAAACAACCTCAAAGATAAAAAACACAAAAACCAGATTTGTTGACAAACAAGCATTAAAACTATTTATCACACCCATAAAAAATTCTGAGAAATCATTAGGAAAATAGACCATCAGACAACAGAAAAGTATTTACATTTTGCTTGATACTTAAAAAATAAAAATATACACTCTTACATGGCTTTAGTCAGAAAGATTGATTTACCAGCTCCTCCTGCCCCTCGCACTCAACACAGCTGGAACACACAACTTGCTGCAAAGCAACCCTTTGCTTCCCACTGTTGACCTGAAAGTATGAGTCACTTTGCCAAAACCACTGCCCCACACAGTGTTGGGATGAAAAGGTGCCTATTACTGGCTGGAGCCTGCCAGGCCTCAGATGAACCCCATGTCTTGCAGCGTGAGCCAAGAGCAAATACCCTGAGAAATATCGAGGTCTGGCTCTTGCCAGCAGACATTCCAGGATCATCTGTTTTCCAGCTGGGTGTCAAGACACTCAATAGGACCCCAGCTGCAATCATAAGGTAGAGCACAAGGCAGCCCAGAGAATCTACAAGGGAGGTAGTGCTGCTGGAATGGGAAATGGATGATAAACCACAAGGTGAGTACAGTGGGCAGCACAACTGACAGCGCAGTCAAGGCAGTCTTGCCTTCAGCTTGCTTTCGGGATGCAGGTACACTAGCTGGAAAGGTGAGATGGCTGTGAGGAGAAGCATCAGTTCACTGTGTATGTATACATTTAGCTTTGAGCAAATGCAGTTTTTTCATAAAGGAAAAACAGGACCTGCCCAGAAAGTCAGATCTAGCGGATGTTGCGATGTTATTCAAGGCTTTACGAAGAGATGCTTTCCCTGCCAGAGGGAAGAAATTTGCTTTGAAAGGGAAGGGTGTTGAGATGCATGTAAGGGAGCCTGCTGCATGAAAACTTGCTCCTCATTCTTGCTCCTCTCCCCGTCAATGCAAGCCCCTTACACCTGCCAAACCTGCCTGTCATTTGGACAGACGACAACAATGTTCACTTGTGCATGGCTTTTCTCAGGGGTGGATTTAAGAATTTCCACTGGAATTCTTTAGTATATAAAATGCAATACTAAAGAAGAAGATTTTACAAATATAAGCATAAAATCCTATTATAACACTGAATCAATATGATCGAGTCCTGTTGGTCTCTGAGTTATCAGGAATGGAGGCAGGAGACAGTGCCAGGCACTGTCTGTGCACCATGAAGAGAAGCTTGTTTTTCTGAGATGGATGAAGTGAGTGTCCACAGCAAGCACTGCCCACTACAACTTTACCCTTCTAAAACCCTGGCAATAAACAGCAACTTGTGGTGTCAGCACCAGCAGCAGTTTCACCAATGTGTCTCCCTTCAGCCCCCCTCTCCCCTGCTGTGCCCAAGCACAAATGGCTCTGAATCAGCAGCAGTCTGTTTGCAGCACTCCCCAGCCTCTTCAATCCCCAGAGTGCTGGTGGGCAGGGGCACAGCCCCACAGCCCCTCACACAGCACAGCTGCTTGGCTCCCAGCACAGACACCCTCTGCCCAAAGCAGTGGCAAACTCCATCCCAAGGGATGAGAAAAAGACAAAGTGAAGCAGAAATCCAGTCAGTAATGACAGTGAAAATATTAAGGAGATAAGCAAAAGCTAGTCATTATTATATTAAAAAAATTTCCTTTCTGGGGGAAAGAAAGGAAAACTGTTTTGACAGCAATTTTCAATTGAGAAAGGCTGTCTGGCTACATATTCAGACTCGCTATATAACTGCGAGTTGCAGCCTCAGTGCTGCCAACCTCTGCCCACCACACAGCAGCAGTCAGTAGGACCCTTCCAACATCTTCCCTGGAGGGAAGCTTCAAGTGAGAGAACAGGGAGCAACCAAATAGGCTGAAACAAGGTCACTCTTTTGGGCCAGAGCCTGCCCCTAAATATCAAGTGTGCCAGGATCTACTCTCGTGCCACACAAAGGCATTGCTTCTCCATTCCCACCTCTTCATACAACAAAATGCTCTACATCTCTACAAAATATTTGGCATCATAAAATAATGACTATTCACAAAGGAAAGCTCAAATGAAACAAAGTGTATCATCCACACAGCAAGGTTACTGCAGCAGCTGCATGTCTTCAAAGATATTTGGCTTGCTCTATGTTACATGCAGACATCAGCAGGGAGGAAGTTCCATAGTAAAAAACCATAAAATACAAAAAACCCCTTCTATTCATTGTCCTTGAAAGAGGCAGACAGATTTGCCTTCCAGCTTACAAAATGTACAAGGGATGCAGACAGGAGGGGATGGGGCAGGAGCATGCAGCAGTCAAACTCACCACCTCACTGGTCCACTCCGGGTCAAAATATGTGAAGAGGAGGCCAGGAGGTTCCCAGGTCAAGCTAGACACAGGTCGAGAGCCAGGGAGACACCTATGCTTCCCTGTCACTGTGTAGGACTGCAGACTCCCTCCACGTCCTTGTATCTGGTGAGTAGCAACAATGAACACAAGCAGCAGCACCAGCCATGCGGGAACTGATCAGTTGAAGAAGTCATGATGGAGCAGTAGGACATGGAGCTAAGGACCCTCACCTCCATCAGTAAATTTACAGCATGTGGATCTGGGGCTGGTACATGTAAGGGTACATTTAAATACCAAATCTGGTGACACAGAAAGGTTTTCCTATGAACCTTTTTGAAGAATAGGCAACTGAAGGAAAATGACTGAGGAAAGGAATTTCTTTTCTACGTATTGCTATTATATGCCACAAAAGCTGAAATGTCATGGAATATAAAAACCAGAACAGATCTCTAAGCAGACAATACAAATAAGTTAACATTTATAAAGTAGAAAAAATTTTACATTCAGCAATGTATCTGCATGTTTTAAAATAATTTTTCTTTGGAAACACACCTTCAGTCAGAATGCATCCTTAAATGGTCATTGCTTAATGTTTTAATTGCTCACAAGCTGGTATCCATGTAAAGAAAAACATCCTTACATTTTTAGTACAACAGGAATCTTTGCTCCCCTCTGTGTTTTCATCTTCTTGCCTCCCACCACATCTTCTGTGTCTTTTGGGAAGTTGTGGAGTGTGTTGACCTTGTCTGTGTTTAAACAAAATAGACTTCAACATAGCGGCTTTTAATTTCTATATTCAACTCCCTTTGCTTAAGTAAGATTTTGTATATGCAAGAGGAACAAAGGCTTGGCAGATGGTCAAGACCCAGTGACTGGAACATACTCGACTTCATTTTTGGGGGAAAACTGCACTCAAAACACACCCTGAAGTGCACTTTGGAGGCAATGAACACATTGGCTTCACTCCCTCAAATTCCACTCCTGCCAAGAAGATCCTCCCAGTACACTAGAAAGAAGTCAAGATTAAAACTCTTCAATGGGCAAAAAGGCTATAATGTCTTTCTTGGAAACATGTGAGAAATGGTCCACAGTCCAGCCGTGTAATTCAGGAGATGGTCTGACTCCCCTTTCTGCTCCACCAGATGCCTGGTGAACTCACGCAGGGGGTCTGTTCTTCAGTTCTCCAAATGAATGATGGGGACAAGAGGCAGTCGCTTCATCAGCAAGAGCTGTGCTGACAGATTAAAGATCATCCAGTGTTCAGAGGCAGTAGTATAGAGAACACCTAGGAAAGCATCCACTCATGTCAGGAAAGGGGATTTCTGCAGTATCTCTCTGGGATGCTTCATCCTCGAAACTCTTTGAGATCAGGCTGGACTGGGTTTTGAGTAATCTAGTGAAAGATGTCCATGTCCACAGGAGAGAGGCTGGACTAGATCATCTGCAAAGATCCCTTCCAACCCCAACCATTCCATGATTCTATGATTTATTTTCCAGTACAAGCTGAAGTGTGAATTTAAATCAGTGGCATTACAAGGGCACAGCCCACCTTCATGATGCTTTGAAACAAGCTCTTTTAAGGGTAGCAAATGAATTTGTCTGGGGAAAGCTATTAGAGAGAATTAAAAAATAAAAATTCATTTTAAAGCAAAACCAAGGCATTGCAAACCAAACATTGACACCTGGTCTGAACTCTAAATTTCCCACCTCTCACTACATCCAGGCTCTGGAGACGATCTCCAGCTCCAAAGGGAATGCTTCCCTCAACAAGTCAGACCCCAGAGCTTAGCAGTGTTTTCTGAGCTGCATGCTCTGCTGGGCCTTGAGAAGCCCCTGCACATCCACCTCCACAGCGTCCACTGCGCAGGGTGAAGACACCAGCAGTGCTCATGTATGAACTTCATGTCCCTGAGGATCCTCCTGTGCTTCCCTTCCCAGGGCAGAAATGTGCTCCACCTGCCAATGCCGAACCAAAGTATCACAGCCATTTTTTATGCCATGTGGCCAGCACACAGAACTGATGCTGGGAGAGAAAAATAGGGTTTCACTTGCTGTCAGAGCTGGGTTCAGTTGGTGATTTGAGACAGAGGTAGGATGGCTCTTTGGAGACACCCATTCCTTTCAAGGTTTCAAGTATTTGCACCACATAGTTTCCTGACTAAGCCTGGCAATCCCTCTGTGGAGTGTACAGTCAGTGAACACATCTGCTGGCACTACCTGTGTGCTGGCAAGTGACCATTCACCTGACATTCAGCAACCACAAACCTTCCCAACGTTACACAGCAGCACTGTGCTTTAAAGTGTATGAGTACGTTGTTAAAAAAACTCAGTCAAATACAATAAAAAATTACAAGATACTTTAAAGAATGCAAATCTTGCAGGTGCTTTCTTAACCTGGTGAAATCTGATGTTTGGTGAGAGCCTTTTTTTGAGTGTACACATGGGGTACAGCTCACATAGGATGAAGGATGGATCTGGTCTATGCCTGACAGTAGCGCTGCAAAATCTGCTCCATGTATGGTATCTGCATCAGGTAGAGTATCTGTGGGGAGGTAATTCCCAGGGCTACTGGAAGAAAGACCTTTGTGAGGCCTGGTTTCATAGCAGCATTTAAGGTTAACTGGCACACAGAAGCAGTTCTCTTTCTACACACTGGGGAAAAAGAAAACAGGAGAGGGAGAGAGGGAAGCACATAGCCCCTGATGAGCTGACAGTGCCGCCGGGAGTATGCCAGAGTTGTGGCTTTTTTTTCCTCGTGATCCCTTTTAACTGTGCTACTAAAACTGCAAGCTGCAGCAACAGGGCTGGGGAGGCCCACATTAGGCTTCCTTATTCCTGCATTACTGATTAAATCAGGCATAATCCGGCGCAGGATCCCCACCACAAAGCTTCTTTCACTGCAGCTATTCCCCAGTTGCCCGTAAGCCAAACACAGTCATTTACAGCTGTCTGAGCCAGTGTCTATGTTTCTCTCCACATCTGCTGAGGTTGCGTAGGTGGCTTCCACACTATGCCATATTCCATAGGTAAAGTAGATGACAAAGCCTGTGGAAGGCAAGAGGAGAGGGCACCGTTAGCTCCGTAAGGAAACAGAAACCTCTGCTCACACTCACTGACAAGTTAGACCAGCGCAAGCCCAGCCACCCTGATAGTTAGCTTCTAGAGGATAGCCACTACCATGCTTAGGAAAAAAAAGCCATTAACACAGGCACCAGTCTTTAAAAGTCCATCTATCCCAACCCCAAATGGGAGGCTCATTTGAGCATTTCAGGCAATTCAGCCTTATCACATGGCTAGTTGGAGCATCTTGGGATGCAGCTCTGCTTCTTCAGCTTCAGAATCACAAGCTCCACCATCTGGATAGCAGCTCAAGGTCAGCCCACAAGAAGCATTCTACAGTTTCTTGTTGGCAACAAGACCCATAAGATCGTTCATGGCTTGTTGTTTTGTCCTCACAAAGGTTCCAAGACCCTTGAATCTGAAAGAAACTTTGAGACACACTGCCTAACTGGCTTCAGTTAATGGACCAGGGTTGCACAAAGATGATCAGAATGCAGAATCCCTCTCTGGAATGCTACAATAAATTAGAGTTAACAAAATCTAGTAACTTTGAACATAGCATTTTTTTAGGGTCTAACTCACCTATGAGCATCCAGACTGCAAACCGGATCCATGTGCCTAGGTCTAGCTGCATCATGAGGTAAACATTCACGAAAATGCTCACAACAGGAAGAAGGGGCAAAAGAGGTACCTGAAAAAGAATGATTAATATATTACATCCAAAGGATGGAACAATGGGCAGGAAAGAACATCACATCCCTCGTAAACTGGAAATGATGGCTGTGACCAACTTTACAATTTCCGGATCTGAAAAAAGACAAGGTTAAACCCAAAAGGAGAATATCAGTGCACCATGGGAGAGGGATGTGAGCAATGCTGTTCACCTATTTAAGAAGCTTGTGTTGTGGTCTGTAAAGATGCAAGAGGCAAATTTTAGCAGCAATACTAAATATTTGTGAAGGAGAGAAGAGTCAAAACCAAGGACTGCATATCATGAAAGTCACCTACTAAAGATCAAGAGACAAAGGTAAGGGGAATGTCAGAGGAGGGACCTAAGCAACTTTATCCAGCAGGCAACAAGGTAATTAAGCAACAGGGAGCAAATTATTCCACAGCAGAAGAAAACCGGCAAATATTGCAAGAGATGACTGCAGCAGTACCAAGAATGCCTTAGTGGCCTGAGAATCAAAGAATGGGACAGTAAAGCCAAAATGCAAATATAAGAATATAAAAAAATTAGCACTGGCATGTAAAGATAAAATCAAACAAGACAAATTATAACAATAGAAAGTTTTGTGAACATGGTGAAACTAAGAGAAAAGTGAACTTCACTTCCGAGGGAAAAGGAGATTTACAAGAAGAAATGCTGAAATGTTGTGGGCCTTTCTTGATCTAATCTTTGCCAAAAAAATCATTTATGATAAGCAGCTGCTCTCATCATTAGAGAAAAGAGATAGGCACACAAATTAGAAAAGATAAGAATATTTTTCTGAAATTGGCTTTGTTAAGTCAGTAGGGACAAATAAAATTTCCTAGGTGGGTTGAGTTACCAGAGATTACAGAAGTGATCTCTGAACTATTAATAAGCATCTCTGAGAGCTCTTGGTAGACTGGAAAAGTCTCTAAAGACTGAAAAAGGGAAGAAAATTACCTATTAATACAGAAACAACTGGGAAACAAACAGGTCAGTCTTGGGTTTCTAGAATGACTTAGGAGAAAAATCACAGTCAGGTTGTAAATGTCTAAAAAACAGCAAGGAGAAGAACAAGGAGAAGAACAAAGGTTGTCAAGTATTGGAACAGGCTACCTATAGCATATCAAATTATTAATACAGCATGCCAAGACTATGATATAATGTCTTAAGTATGTAAACATCATCTTGTGACTGTCCTCTGGCTCTGGGGCAGTGACACACGACCAACTTTCCTTTTGTCTGTTGGTTGTATTAACAATCTTTGGACTATAAAACCAGATGAATTGCAATAAGGAAGAGACCCCATTAGCTTCTCCATTTTGGCCCTTGTACAGCTTGTATATAGACTGTCTTTCTTTCCTGGATCCTCTGGATCAGCACCATGCGCACAAGGCCAGTATATTTTGTTGGCAGTTGTGGTTTCAGAGGGTCCCAATCCTTGATGCCACCAAATTAACTGATTCCTGTTCTAAGGGATCTCCAAACACAACTGGACAACAATTAGTGGCCCATAAAGGGACTAGATTTTGGACAACAACTACCCAGAGAAGTGGTGAAATCACCATCCCTGACAGTATTTAAAAGCTGCACAGATGTGGCACTGAGGGACACAGTTTAGTGGTGGACTTAACAGTGTTGGATTAACAGTTTGACTTGAATTTAAAAGTCCTTTTCCAGCCTAGATGATTCTATGATTACATACTTAGCAGTGACAAGTCTAATTTTCTTTTTTCTCAGACAGGGTGGTGGCTGAGGGGAAAAAAAGAGGTAAAATATCCTGGGAGAAAGGTGAAGAGATCTCAGAAGCAAGTTCAGAATATACAGTCTAGATGAGAGCTCCTAAGTTTTCTGCTCCTGGACATTTCTGTTTCTACCTTTGGGACTATAACCCCAGAATGAGGTGCAAATGCTACCTTGGACAAATCTGGTTAAATTAAGTTATTAAAATCAGTAAATTTACTGAAAAACTGTAATTGAAGAGAAGCCACAATGAAAGAAGTTTAGAGGATGGAATTAGAATCCAAAAATTATTTAATGAATTGGGGAACTAGCCTGAAATCAATACGATAAAACATGACTTGTAGGATTATACTGAGGCAAAAAGATATCCCAGTGTTTGTTTAATATTGTACTTGACAGGCCAGGAAAATGACAGTTTCTCACAGTTAAGGCTGTTAAAGAGCCAATGGTCATACCTTAGCCTCCATGGGGACTCAGGACATGAAAATGCACTTTCTAAGAGCATCTTTGCGGGTACCCCTTTGATCCTCACACACAAGTTTGCTTCTTGGGTTCTTTCTCCTCCTCTATCCATGATCCGATGTGGCCCTTCACAACCACCCACTTTCCTCCAGTCTCTTCCTTATCCCATAACCACCTGCCTTCAAAAGCAGAGACCTGCCATCCCTTTCTCTTCCAGCCACACCTCTGCAGCAGGTTCTACCCTTCCAGCTTCTCCTGAACAGGAAAGTTCACATCATGCCTATATTCTACGGAAGTCCATTTGGCCAGGTCCCCCCTTCTGATACAGACCAACATGCACTTCCAGATCCAACCACCTCCCCAAAAAATTCTTTTCTACCAACATGTCCCAGGACACTCACCTTAAAGGAGAGTTTGGTTTTGCTTTCAGGCTGTTTCCATATAATGAAGCTGATGATGACAACAAGGATGGCAGCAATAATCCATACAGTCTTTATCAGAATGTTTGCTTCAAGGGCAGTCAGGATGCAGCTACACACAATAAGGAAACCTGTGAACAGACACCAAAGCTTACTTTTTCTTATTACAGGGAGAAAACCAACAACAAATCACAAGCAGGTAAAGCAGAATCTAAAAGGTCAACAAACAAAACAGTAACTTGTGACAAAACTGCCCATAACAGATACATCTCTCCCCTTATACAGCCCCATACAACCCATTTGTGGATTTCTCTTCCAGTCAGAAATTTAATCTGTAGGTCTTCAGTTATTTTGGCTGCTGCAAGAGCTCATCAAAATCACAGCAAGGAGGCGAGTTCTCCCACCATGGTCAGTACAAAGACCTACCAGCTGACTCACTGCTCCAGAGACACACTCTCCAGTGCTTACCAATGATGAAGGTTGAGACGTTCACCACTGAACCAGAGAATTTGGAAGGATCAGAGTTTGGGGGACACAATATGGCTTTGAGGGAGCACTTCTCCTCTTCCTCTGGCAGAAATCCAGCCTGTGAGTCATTGGTGCTCACAGACTCGTTATTATCTGTCTCTTCTGTTGACCTAGCCATCTGATAGGCCAAATTAGGCTGCTCTGGCTGGTACCTAAGAACAGGGAAACAGCACAAAGAGCCTATTAGTTTTGCACAGGGTACCGCTGATTTAAAAGCCACAGAGATAGCCATGGCTGCACCCCAGATCACTACAGCACCAGAACAGATCCACATAACACCTATATCCTTCTGTTTCAGGGGAAAATCTGAGGAATGTCATCATGATGCAAGCAATTATGGTCAGCTCTTATCACCTACAGCTTGGTTTTGCTCTCTTTCATAAACCTTGTCACCCATATCACCAAAACAAGATGGGGTGATAGGACTGGAGAAGAAAGCAGCAGAGGAATGGACAGATGGTCATAACCAGGGTGTTATCAGTGGCAGTTCAGCTCTTGCCCTTTGGCACGGAAGTGGTTGAGCTAACAGCTCAGCAGTATCATATCCTGCAGCGACATTTCCTGGTGACTGGTACTCCTCCATCCCAGTCTCTTCTTCTAGCTTGTCTGCTGCCACACAGGGAAGGAAGAGATGGTTGTTGCCTTTGAGAACAGCACATTCAACAGGGCCATGACACAAAAACCATGTGGATCCATAAAGAAAAAATACACTTTGAGCCTCAGCTCTATGTTACAGAAGGTTTTCTTGACTCAGCCACAAGCCTAACTAAACAACTGGGCCATTTTGAAAGACATCTTAAAACTGCTCCCATGGATGTTTACAATGAAGATACTTGAGAAACAGTGTGAATTGATAAATGTGGTGAAATCCTTGGGTCCAGTCACAGAAAGAAACTAGTGGCAGGATCTTACAGCTTTGGAAAAAATTCACCTGCTACATCATCAGGCAGTCAACAGGGCAGACAAATAAGCTGCCTGGGCCACTACAAGACAGGCTGTCAGCCCTGCCAATCTGTGATGGGAGAAACGTCATGCGACAGCTATAGTCGCTTGCAAAAACAAATTAAAAAGCCATTTCTAGCTCTGAGGAAAACAGTGGGCTGGAAAATCAGGAAAAGTAAGAAGGGCAAAATAAAGTTGGCAAGGATTTTTAAGGGGCAGGGAGGAGAGCACAAACACAAAGCAATGATACTACAGTACAACGCTGGCCCTTCACCTGCTGCAAGGCTATTCCTAGTTCAGTGCATTTGCTGTGAGCTTGTAGAAAGCCTCCATCTAACTCTGAGTAAGTCACTGAACACACGAAGGATTTTTCAGTAACATGATCTTCAAAGTACAGTTTTCATAAGTAGAGTGCTATTGTCTGTCAGGTGTCAAGCACTGAAGACACTCAATTTTCAGCTTAGGTTTGGGAAGCTATGGGAACTCAGCAGTTCTAAAAGACACAAACTAAGGCACTGATCCTGCAAACACATGCTCAGCATTTTTGCTGCTCCTAGACTTTATCTCGAATACACTTTCAAGAGTAAGACAACCTGAAAGTGTATCCTCAAGTGGGAACAAGAGTGGTGACAAGGCAGACATCCAGGACCACACATCTCTCTTGTCTATCCGTTAGTGTATCTCCCAGGGTACTTAGAGTTGACCACAGCAGAAGTAGCATGAACCAAGGGTTAACCAAGTTCAGAGGACCCCACTGTAGATATAATTACCACAATCCCCCATCAGCTTAAAGAATCAAGCTCTTTACATGCTCACAGCTGGAGATGCTCATGATTTTACTGCACTATAGAAACTATGACGGCATCTGATCACGGTGTGGATTTCAGCCTGCATGATACAAGAAAGCCAGTTTCTACATTCTTACCTCAGTACCAACACACAGGCTGCTACCAAGGAGTAAGCCAGGAGGGTCCCAATGGACATGAGGTCCACAAGATCTTTCAAGTCAAAAAGAAAGGCCATAACAGCTGTGAGAGGAAGGCGAGAGAGAAGAAAAATCAGTAACATGGCAGAACATGCACCTCTCAGTAGCATTAATGAGAATGCAACACATGTGTTGTGGGTTAGCAGATGTTTTTAAAACTTTTCCCTTAACTAATCGGATTAAAAGNATGTGCCGGGGGGGGGTGGGGCCGGGAGCAGGGGCTCCCCCTTTTTTTTCCCACTTCACGTTTACCTGAGGTTTTTCCTTTGGCATGTGGTTGTAGGCAAACCGCGGGGCTCCTGCCGCTGCCATGGCAGGCACCGCAGGCCCTGTTGTGTGCAGCACGGCCGTGCCACGCCTGAGCACGCGGGCAGGGCCAGGCCGGGCCAGATGGGAATACTCAGAAATACCAGAATTGGCAGGAACAGCGGGAGCAGCGGGACAGCCAGGAATACTGGGAGCAGGCAGCGCAGCGCACTGCTGCCAGGAGTGAAGCTGCTTTTCAGAGGAGGCTGCCGCAGCCCCAGTGGCCATAGGGGCAGCCGGGGGCGCCTTCTCGTTCCCCCAGGCATGGCGGTGTGGGTAGTGGAGCTGCTGCCGAGTAGGACCCACGGCTGCTGCTGGGGACAGCACTCGCCGGGCACCAAGAGGAGGGAAGGTCACAAGCCCCCGGGACTGCACAGAGTCGCACAAACCAGACGTCTGCTCAGCGCAGTGGCTCACGGCTTGGCCTCCTGGGCTTGGAGATGGCCCCCCTGCCCTGGGCAGCGGCTGGGGCTACACTCAGCTGCTGCAGCGGCCAGTGGTGATGGGGAGCAACAGAGCTCGCTGAGTGCCCCGTGGGCAGCAGCTGCTGAGCCTGGCCAGGGGCCTGCAGGAGCCACAGCCAGTCAGATGGCAGCAGCAGGGCCGGTTCGGCCATGGGCGCTCTGGGGAACCACGCATGAGGGTCCGGTCCGGTCTCCTCCGGGGTCAGGCAGCCACAGACAGGGGTCGGCACAGGCGGCAGCAGTGGCCGAGGTCACGTTCAGCGGCCACAGCGTGTTTCTTTGGCACGTGGCTTCGGCCAGCGGGGCTCTGGAGGTGGAGCTGGGGCGGGGCTGAGGTGGGCACCAGAGGGCCCAATGGGAGTCCAGCGAGGGGCGAGTGCATCCNCGGGACAGCCAGGAATACTGGGAGCAGGCAGCGCAGCGCACTGCTGCCAGGAGTGAAGCTGCTTTTCAGAGGAGGCTGCCGCAGCCCCAGTGGCCATAGGGGCAGCCGGGGGCGCCTTCTCGTTCCCCCAGGCATGGCGGTGTGGGTAGTGGAGCTGCTGCCGAGTAGGACCCACGGCTGCTGCTGGGGACAGCACTCGCCGGGCACCAAGAGGAGGGAAGGTCACAAGCCCCCGGGACTGCACAGAGTCGCACAAACCAGACGTCTGCTCAGCGCAGTGGCTCACGGCTTGGCCTCCTGGGCTTGGAGATGGCCCCCCTGCCCTGGGCAGCGGCTGGGGCTACACTCAGCTGCTGCAGCGGCCAGTGGTGATGGGGAGCAACAGAGCTCGCTGAGTGCCCCGTGGGCAGCAGCTGCTGAGCCTGGCCAGGGGCCTGCAGGAGCCACAGCCAGTCAGATGGCAGCAGCAGGGCCGGTTCGGCCATGGGCGCTCTGGGGAACCACGCATGAGGGTCCGGTCCGGTCTCCTCCGGGGTCAGGCAGCCACAGACAGGGGTCGGCACAGGCGGCAGCAGTGGCCGAGGTCACGTTCAGCGGCCACAGCGTGTTTCTTTGGCACGTGGCTTCGGCCAGCGGGGCTCTGGAGGTGGAGCTGGGGCGGGGCTGAGGTGGGCACCAGAGGGACCAATGGGAGTCCAGTGAGGGGCGAGTGCATCCCTCTTTGGGCGGGCTGGAGAGGAGTGCGCAGGCGCTAAACACAGGGAATTCTGGGAGGACCTGAGAACTCTATATAACCAGAGGACTTCTCAGCCTCTGTCTTTTTTGGCGTCCAGAGTTCGTGGGAGAAGGTGCTCCCCCGCTGTGCGGGGCTCCAGCATCCGCCATCTTGAATCCACCATGTGTTTTCACCGGGTCCTCCAGCCGCAGCTGCTGCTTCTGCCTTGGACCTGCTGCTCTCCTGCCACGAGTTTGGTGGTTTGTTTGGTGAGCTCCTGGACCCCTTTCCATCTCCAGCGGCTGTCTCTCTCCTCCCATGACCAGAGACCAGCCAGTGGTGGACAACAGGTGCACACCCCCATTCATCATCATCATTACCTCCCATGGCCGCTAGCACCCCCTGCTGCTTACTTCAACCAACTGCACTTTAGGACACTTAAAACAAGTTGGCTTTGTTTTTTTCCTCTTTTTTTTCGCCTGGTGTGGATGGGATTTGTGTGTGTGCTTTTGGGTGATGGTTTGGGAAGTCATTGTTGGTTTTTCCTCTGTGGTTTTACTTTTTTTTCCCTTGGTATTTTAATTTTTAATTCAATTTTTTTCTACCTCATATAATACGCATATATGTATTTTGGTAATAAAAATTTCTTTGATATATCTTGGATTTCCAATTTATAAACCCATGTTTTTGTCCTCAAACCAGGACAACACATGTGGCTGTTGCTCAGGACTTAGCAGGGAAACTCAAGATTTCCTCAGATGAGGAGAGGCAGGCCCTGATGCATGAATACCCCAAGCCCCCACATGTCTCAGCACAGCCTCACTAGCTGAACCGAGGAACCATTTACTACAGTAAATGCCAGTCTATCTCATATGGGTATGTTCGCTCAAGTATCACAAATAAGCAGAGGTTTAAGACACAGCCTCATTGTTGGAGTGTCCCAGGGGAGTAGCAGCACTCCTAAAGCCACAATTATCTCCTGCAAGTAGGTAGAGGGAACAGAGGACAAACCACATCTTTCTCCAGTGTCTCAGCTCAGCTGGGGTGAAACCAGGCTTGTGCATGCAATGTGACCTAGCATCAAGGAGGGCATCTTGAGGAAGCATGTCTCATCACAGGGGTTTCCAGAAAAAGGTACAGACTGCCATCCCTTAGGGATTACCCTGCTTATACAATCTCACCAGGCAACCCCAGTTGTACAGAATTTTGTATAGGAGCCTTCAGAAGGTAAGTAAGCAGAGAATACATAGTCAGACATCA
Organism: Serilophus lunatus; assembly: GCA_013399895.1. Lineage (NCBI taxonomy): Eukaryota > Metazoa > Chordata > Aves > Passeriformes > Eurylaimidae > Serilophus > Serilophus lunatus. Next base: position 213,515 of record VXBA01010948.1, on the reverse strand, counting down.
GATAATGCCAACAGCCATATGAGAAAGCATGGACCTCAGAGCTGAGCATGGCCCAGTCTATCCTTAATGCACAACCTAGAGCCCAACAACCAGCCCAACCTTTCAACTCAGCTGGTAAGCGCTGTACCTGCAGCTTCAGGTAGGCTTTGGTCCCAGGCACTATGGATCATTTAGATGAGACCTGAAGAGACTGCAAAGCACTTTTTTCACTTTGTATGACACTTCTTCCTACCCAAACACAGTCTGGACCCAAGAATATCTGAAGAGAAAGGTGTAGGAAAAAGCAGCTGTGAGGAGACTCTGTGAGTGTCTCAGCAACAGGAGCTAAGCCCTTTCATAGGAGCTCAGAGCCCAGGCCAGCAGTCTGGCAGCAACTCCCTACCAAAGGTTACCACATTCTTGTACTAATGGCTCATCCTGCATTTGCAGTAGAAGGTAAAGACGAAGCAGCAAGTCTCCAGTGAGGACAGGCACGGCTGCAAGAACAGGGTAAGCCGCTCATCCTTGCTCTCTGGGAGGTTTAATTCCTGTATTTCTGGGGAGTCAGGAGAAGGAAGGGGAGAATAGGATGGCTGCCAGCTGTGACTAACTGATTAGCAAATGCCAGTGCCACAGGGGCCATCTGTCTGTCTCCAGCTGCTCTGGCACCTTCTGCAGAGCTGCTACTCACAGACAGTGATGTGCCTTCAGCCAAGCCCAGTCAGCAGCCACAAGGATGCTGGGGCACCACTGGCTGCCTCCTTGCAGGGAGTTAATTATTTTTAAGGCTGGCAGAGCAGATAAAGGCAATTCCTGGCATGAGACAGGATGGCATCAATGAGCTCAGAGAAAAAGGGACAGGCACACAGTAAGCTACTCATGCTCACCTACATCCTTCAGGTCATGCCCTGGAAACCCAGAGCACCCTCTGGGATGTCATGCTGTGCAATACATCCAATTAGTAAGTAGGCTAGAGTCAGGTGCATTTATCTGCCTCAAGGATGAGCTTATGTCTCCTTTCCATGGATTTGTGTAAGTTTTTGGATCCTACCTGCAGTAGCTCCTGATGTCACTGTTGCAATTACTGGAGTTTTTCTCTTCTCATTGACTTTAGCCAGGAATTTAAAGAGAAGTCCATCTTCTGCCATAGCGTAAATTATTCGAGGCATTGGAAACATGGAACCAAGGAGACTACAGACACAGAAGGGAGACATAATCTACTTATACTACCTCTTGCTGATCACAGGCACACAAACAAAAGCAAGTTTATGACAGTATGAACACAGAATAGGTGGCTTTTGTTCACTTCAGCTTCTCTTTCATGGGCTACCTCCAAATACCCATGTTATTGACAGCTGGCAACTGAGATGCAGTTCTATGATTTTGGATATCTAAATTTAGCCATGACTAGCCTGACTTTCAAACAGTAGGAGAGTTGTAACTTCTATGAGCCTCTACGAGTTGCTCACCTAGCTGATAGATAAGCAGATCTGAAACAGGCTCCCCAAGTGCAGGAAAACAGGACATATTCTGCCTCCAGCTGTCCTGCCTGCCATTCAGATGGCTGTCCTGCAGGTAGCATGCAGACAGACACGGACAGCCCTGGATATGGTAAGCACCATAAGCTCCAGAAGGCACACCCTGCACTACCTGACACAAATCTGCTCTCCACCCACCACCAGGCCAGGGCATCTTGCACCCAAACTGTGCTTGCACTGCACAGTTGTCTCCATGACTTAGTCACTCAATCCAGATTTACATTCCTAAGATGTACCTGCTAGATCTTCTGCTGAGATGGGAGTTTTGAAAGTGATACTGGTCACGTGCATCTCTGATATCTGTTACAAGGTGAAATCCTGATCCTTTTGAAGTCAATAGCTCTAAATCTCATCCCTGGTCTCTGCTCCATGTTTTAAAGGAGCTGGAGGTACATGTTTGCCTTGAGAGATGCAAAAAGGAAGAGCAGTGTCTCACCTTGTAGAAAGCGCGCACAAGGAACCAACAGCCACTGCATAATTGGCTCCATCCCAGCCCACATATTTGAAGGCATTTGGTAATGGGCTATTAGTATCCAGCTGGCAGTAAGGCATCATGAGCGTCAGGGCAGCTGACACACCAAAATAAGCCACAAAGCAGATGAGCAGAGATGCCACGATGCCAATAGGAATGGCCTTCTGAGGGTTTTTTACCTCCTCACCTAAAAAGGAAGAAATTTAAGTCATCAGCTGAAAGACAAGCAAGAACTTTTATCCCAACCTATGTCATGCTGGCTGGGGCTTTCAAAGGTCTTGAGAGCACTGAGGTGCTCTTTGACCATAATGTTGCCGATGGCCTGCTCCATCTGCTCGGCATGCCATAGCCTGTTTGCTCCCATTTCTGCTGCTCCTGTCACTCCTTCTGACAGACATTTGTGGAGGTCTTGTGAACTCAGGTACAAAACCAATCTGGATTAAAAACAGTCCTTTCCCCAAAACAGATTATCCTTCTATATTCTTCTAACCCACTGATTCTGCAGATCCAAGAAGAGTTCAGTGATCAAAACTGATGGAACAAGAAATTATTGTGCAGTTGTAGGCCAAATCCTCGGATGACTACTTCAGTAGCATCTCCACCGAAACTAATACACTGTGAACATGGTGACATAGGTGCCCAGTACCAGGGAAAGGCAGAGCACCTCAAAATAATAGAGATCTTTGAAAATCCCTCTTAAAGAAACGATCCCCTCTAGTTTTTATAGAAAATTTTCAACAACCAAGTAAGGACTAATGTGTAAAAAACCAAAATTCCTCGAAATTCAGGCAGATTTGTGCCTTCCTTGTCCTACAAAGCTGCTCTGAAAGCAAGAGCTCCTGAGGTTTAGCATTTCAGGAGGATGAACTGATAAACACAGCTGCATACAACTACAAATCAAAGGCAGATGAATGTGTATCTCCTACAAAGAGAGGCTCCAACGCTGGCTGGAATAATGGAGCCAGCACTTCTCAAACTCCTTGCTAGGGAACGAGAGGCAGTATTGCTTTATCTGGCTGTGATGATTTCCTTATCTCTCTGCTCCAATTTTGAAGGAACTCAGTTCATGCCAGATGTGAAATTAATCTCCTTTCTCCAGGGAATTGAGACTCTTCTTAGCCAGAAATATGGCAATACTGATGGCTTCTCTCTCTAAATGAGATATCTTAACCTTTAGAGATAAAAACTCCCTCCGATTATGAGGCACAGTTTTAGGGTGCAGATGTCCCACCAGAGGCTTCCTCTTTCTCTGGCTCTTTAAATACTCCAAGCCATCAGAGCTTCTTCAGCTGAAGGCACTGAAGAACCCTATTCCAGAATAACCTGTTGATTAAAGTATCACTTTGAATTAGAGGCTCAAACTTCATCAGTCATACCAGGTGTCTGAACTTGGGCCTAACTGGTAACGTTGGCCATGTTTTCTGTGGAGTCTGACCTGGTTAGTTTCATAACCATCCACAAGATTGGGTCCCACAGGCAAAAAAGGGAGGAAGCTCAAGAGTTACACAGTCTATCCGCCTGCCACAGCAGCTACAAGTCAGCAGTCCGGCACCCGGGAACCTGGACAAACTCAGCATTTTCACTGTTAGGAGCAGCTGAGCCAAAAGTCTACTTTGAGCTGAGGTTCAGTGGGATGATGAATGTGGTGACCTACATTCCCTATTATCTGTGTTCTGCAGCATTACTGAAAGTCAATCTACCAGCAACCAGGCTCATAATCAGAATGAAGACATCTTCCCTCTTACCTGTAGTAGCAATACAGTCAAATCCCACGAAAGCATAAAAACACGTGGCTGCCCCTGAGAGGACTCCTTTCCATCCATAGGGCATAAACCCTCCAACACCACCACAGGGCTTTTCTTCCTGTGTTTGACTAAAAGGCATGGCACTGGATTAGAAGTGATTCTGCCTAGGTGAGAGCAACAAAGCTATTTACACAGCTCGTAACAAAATCCAAAGGCAAAGTTTGAAGGAACAGGCTCTCCCTTTCACATGCTAGCACACAAATACCAGGCAAAATGCTAAGCCCTACCCCCTGCTGAGCTTTGGACTGGCCTACGGAACACTGGGGAATGCAGAGAATAAAAACAGTTCATGACTCGTTCCCACCACCTGTTTTGTGGGGTGGATAAAACCATCTTGGCTAAGACAAGGAGAAAATAGCATGAACATTAAAAACTCTCTCCAAATATTACTGCTTGTAAATATACATATTCATTTAAACAGAAGCTTTTGAAAGAACATAACATGTAATTCTAAAAGCTGAAGACTGAGAAACATATAAACCATCCACTTTTCACCTACAATAGACCTGGATAAAGTATAGGTGAGCAGACCTAAGAGAGGAATGCAGGGTGCCATGACTGTCTAATATCCACCCAATCCTACACTCTCAACTTCAAAATTCCTTGTGCCAAGCTTATGCTCAAATCATGCTTGCAACCCTGAGGGAGGAGTGGAGTCTGCATCCTGACACACTCAATGCTTTGCTGAGCTTTATCTGAAGTTCATCTAAGTCAACACACAGACACATGCTGATCCCAGTGCACTCTGGATTGGGTCCTCAGATCCTTGTGCTTGTGGTGTATGACATATTAAAAAACCTACCCTTCAGTTCAAGTGACTTAAGTAATTTTTTTCAGTGAAAAGCCTTTGTAATGATGAACTAAACTAAAGTAAATCCCAAATCTGCAAGTCTTACCAGGTGTAAGCATCTGAACTGCCTAAAAGACACTCTGTTGAGACTTAGATAAAGACTGGCCAGCAGACATAGCACAATCCAAATGTGGATTACTCTGGAAATAGTGATGAAGTAAATCCCAGACAGATTTTACAAAAATACTAAGTGCTACAGGTCAAACAGCTACAGCTACACTTTGAAGCTATTGAACAAATTGCTCCTTGCATGGGAATAGCAGCAGGGAAGGAGGGAGGACTCCTTTTATAGAAGCAATTTGTTTGCAGCAAGTTGAATTTTGCAGAGGCTCAAGAAGTGGTTCTTACACAAGCTAAATTTGACCCATACAACATTTATGAATCTTGATAGATTTTGCCAGGCCAGAATAAAGGGTTTAGACAGGAAGCCAGGACTGAGTTGATGTGTGAGGAGATATTTAAGGGCCTTCATTCTGTGTTGTGGTCTCAAGCAAAAATGAATAGCTTTGTCTTACTGGTAAGCCTTGTAAGCTCCTTAATTTTAATCCTGTATAGGACAACAGAATTTTGGCCAAGTAGCAAAATGTCATTAAAAACAGATTTGTGACATGCTTGCTGCAATGCATTAAAATGATCTGCAACTTGCCTTCATCTTATTGAGGCATTTGAGACAAGGTTTCCAAAAGGTACAACAATGTCCCCAAGGACACTGCTCAAATGTCCAAAGTACACAGTTATACTCACACATGACTTCACACAGGTACCAGAGCCAGCTGGTAAAGAGCTCTCTTCTCCCAACTTTGGATGTCATATCGGTCATGAGTGCAGAAATGGTCAGTTCTGCAACAGGGCCAACATCAATACAGCCTGTTCCTAGCAGTTTCAGCCATTCAGCACAGCCTGCTTTCAGCAAACACTCACCAAAGCCAGCTTTGCCTCCAAGGTATTTGACAAAGGAGGCAGCCATCCCATTCACTGGTTTTCTAACTCATTCCACGACCCCAGCTACAAACTTGCTGTTGAAAATTCACCAACTTCTCAGAAAAGAAGAAAAGATCCAACCTACTTGTCTCTGGAAAGGCTGTGGCTGATGTTGTAAATGTCCTGTTCAGTCAGATGCCAGTTTTTAACAGACCCTTTCACGAAGCCAGAGATCACGACGAAGCCGAGGACGAGGACGTTGATGCAGGTGAACACTTTGTTCACCAGAGCAGATTCTTTCACGCCAAAAATTAAAAGCCCTAGGGAAAAGATGGCATATAGGCAGTCACGTATTTTGCTACCAGCAGAAGGTGCTGGGGACTCACAGACATAGCCCAAGTCTGTTCATGCTGTGCTCTGCTCAACTTATAGCACCTCTTCTCCACAAAGCCAAGTAGCTCAGGTTTAATTCACCCAGAAGTAGGATGAGGACTCCAGCCTAGACATTTCTACTGCAGAATGTAACTCACGTTCCCATCTAGAATGCCCATGTGGCACATGCCCTTGGTAAAATGCTTTGCTAAAACAGCTAAACTGCTTCCAGCACATTCAAAGCCAACTCTGGTCACCTCATACCACCATGCTCTGCCACTTAGACACACCTCAAATTCCACTCAGAGACATGAAGAGAAAGCACCCCAGAAACCACCCCAATGTTCCTTTTCATGAAAGAACATTGTCTTAGAAGCCCTGGCCAAATGCAGAAGTTATGAACAACATTTAACTTTCCTTAGAAACAGAGGGAAATATGAGCAGAGACCAAATTCAGGAGAAATCTACTAGTAATCTAGTAGCTACTTCTAGTGCCGAAGACACACAGGGTGGCATCTTGGGAATCCTGTTTCCATTTAAATCAGCAGGAGTTTTGCCAGGGAGTTCTGCAAGATCAGGATTCAGCCTGGTCTTAAGATAATCTATCTGAAAAAGACCATGGTTACAGCTTTTGGCAAACAGAATCTCACTGAGGCATTGCTTGGCTTCTCAGATCAACACTCTTGTAACTTGCATATGCTCTTCAGGTGCCTGATTTTTAAGAACCAAAACCTTCAACCTAAATCTAAGGCTGAGAGAGATGGCAAAAATTTCATGCGGGTCTGAGGGAGAAGAGAAGCACAACACCGTGTCCTTTTACTGCTATTCCAACAGACTTCAAGGAGAGGGAAGAACCCTGTGCACTCAACTTTCCCTCTTCTAAGACAGAAAATAAGCTGCAACAGCCATATCAGGGAAGCACTGATAAGACAGCAGAGCTGCCCATGACAACTTTCAAGGTACTCTGTAGAAATCCAAAGATTTTGATAGTGTAAGTAGAACTAAACTTGTGAAACTTCTATCTGGGACTAAAGCTGCTCATTCAGCAGCTTTTTTTTTAGAAAAGAATGGTTTGCATTTTTTATTGAAATCCAGGGAATTTGCGTCATGCAGGGGCATAAAGCCATCAGCAATCTATAAAATTTTACAGCTCGGTAGTGCTAAAGTCAGGAGCCCTACATTTCGTGAATTGTATCTAAGGTGAAAGACCGGATTCTAATTTAAAATTAGAGCAATTTCTATTATATACAAATGAACAATGAGGAAAATCTTCTCTCCCATTCAGATGAAATTCTGAAAACAAAGGGCTGCTATTGACTTCAGAAGCCCTCAATGTAGTCCTAGACCCAAACGCAAAAGCATCCCTTGTTTATGAGACCTGCCCCTATGAGCACAGCTCATGCTGTGAAAAGGCCATTCTGATCAGAATGGGAAATGTCAGAATAACCTTGCCAGTGTGACATTGCAGCTTCTGCATTCTGGAAACCACTGAGGAGTATGTAAGAAGTGTAATTTTTTAAATTTGCCTAAACTCAGTAATGCTTTGCAAGATCCAGTTGGAGTAGAAGTAAACATTCAGAAGGATTATGATCTTACAAGTTTTCAAGACTTTTCCAAATTATTAGCAAAGCCTTTTGCTTTTAGAAAATAAAGAGGCCCTGACTGCTTATCATACATTTATTTCTCCGGAGTCTTGTATTCACTTCTACAAACCGAAGCCCATATAAAATTTTTTAAAAACTAGAATAGTAGTAATTGAGTCTCTGGATTTTTTCCTCACGTTCCTATCTCAAGGCAGCAAAAATTGGCAGATTATCAAAGGGGGAATAAGGTTAATAGACCAACTGTATGAAATTCTTGTGTAATAGGATTTGTGGAGGGAAGGATTAAACTTCCATACCTGATTGAGGATAACAAGTCATCTTTTCTTTTCCTCCTTATATAAAATTTGGTTGAAGGTTTTAAAAGTGGCTCAAAAAATATTGAGAATGCTTCCCTTTAATTACAAACCTTGTAAACAGGCTATGCCCTTTGCTAACTCCACAGCAGCTATACAGGTCAAGCCAACTCCTGCAGCAAGGAAGTCTTCAATATGTTGTCAAAAACAAATCAGGACTTCATGTCCATTCCAAAAGCAAACAATGAAATGACAGAAGAATGAGGCCCAAGAATCACAAACCCTTTCAATGTTTCACCTGTTAGGATGACGATTATCACCACAGCAAAGATGTCTGGGTATTCTGCTAGCACTCCGTGAACATCCATCGTCATGTACTTTTTACAGAACTCTTCAATGTGCTTCCCTATGATTTCATCAAATGTTGCGCTCCAAGCTCTGGCCACACTCGAGGTTCCTGCCAGAGGACACAAAAGACACAGACCAAGCTTTGTAGCTGACACATTCCAAACCATGGGCACCTCACAAGGCTTTCTGGCATGGAGGGCCTCAAAGCAACATTGCATGTGCTCCCAGGTGCTGAGAGTAGCCTTTCCTCTGCATATCCAGCCCTTAGACTGTGTTCATGCCTGGCATCTGCTCTGATGTTAACACACACAGGTGGTGGGTCTCAGACTGATGCCCAGCCGGTAAGACGAAAAAAATGCCTTCAGTTTGACTTCGTAAACCTCAGCTTTGCCTTAGATACTGCCCAGGCTGACCTTTCCCTTACACTCGCCAGCAGCCTGATCTTCCCCCCGAACTCGGCAACTGCCATTACCAGAGGTCCAAGTGTCATGCTGGCAGAGGTCCTTGACAGCCCTGGCAAGGTGATTGCAGGCCAGGCAGAGGGGACCTTAGTCCCATCAGTTTAACGCTGGAGTACCAGAGCCTGGACCACACCCCTTGGCCAGCTCTGCACGCTCTGCCCTCTGGCAGGTCTGCTCCAACCTCCAACATCTGCTGCCAGAGCACCCAAACACAGATACAGACTCAGATACAATTTATCCAAGCATAAGTCAGCCTATTGCAGGATGATGATGATGATCCCAACAAGTGGCATGACTCCTGCCTGCAGCAAGTGGTCAGACTTCACCCTCTGGGTCCAGTTTGCTGTGGTTCTGAGAGCACTCAACCACATGCAGCTTGCTGGCATGAGGACTGAACCTGTGGTCTCAGGATGACCAAGTCAGAGACACTGTCTGGGCCATAAGAGTAATTTCAGAGAACTAAAATAGAAATAAAAGAAGAGGTATTACCAGACAGTGACAGCATTTAGTAAATAAGTAAGTTTGGGCAAAGGCCAATGTCTCCCTCTCCTGTGTTAAAATGGCTACCATTATACTCCCAATGTCTTATACAGTACACTATATATAACTGCACCTAATTGTATGCTATAATTACTACTGTACATAATTACCTCATTAAAAAAAAAGAGGTTGATTTGGTTTTGGTTTGCAGAGTAGTTCCTCAGAGGATGCCATCAGGGGCCCCCTTCCACTCAGAACAGTTTGTTCTGGCACACTCACCTGCGAGTGGGTGTTCCAGCACCTGCAATCATGTCAAACAATGTCTGTACTTACCTACAGCTAAATCCTCTGCAGCAGTGGCAGGGAGCACCTGCAGCACAGCTAGGAACACTCACTGCCCCAATCCAGCTTTGCAACAGCATAAAAATAAGCTGCAGAACAGACCTGTTTGGAGACTCTTCTGTTCATCAGGACAGCAAAGTGCATAGTGTGAACACCTTTAATGAGGTGGGACATCATTGCCATCAATTTCATCTTGAAAAATTCCAGAAGTTATTGTACACCATATTACAATTTTTCAGCTTAACTTTGGCACTATTTGAGAAAAAAAGACTATTTTAGTGCTATTTTTTTTTGTCCTAGCTCTAATATTTCTTATTCTAGGACAGGCACAACGAGCTCCTGCATGTTATTATATTAGACGCCAGTTCCACATAACTATCAGCCATTTATCCTGCACTCTCTGTAACCAACAGCCTTGAGGGAGCAGGGGGAATCTGACATTCTTCCAACATTGGAGACACCTGGATAGTATCTTGCTATTGCTAAGTACAGCGCAAAGACAATCAGCTTGTACCCAGGAGGACTTACCGGTTCTGGGTAACCTCCCCAGATTTGATCTGGCTCCTGCCTGGAGCTCATCACTCCTTGGAGAACTTTTGAGCTCAGCTGCTGGCCTCACTGCAGGAACAGGCACAGGCCAGGAGGTTGCCAAGTGCCAGGAAACCCCAGCAGCAGCTACTCACCAGGGATGATGCTATCCATCATACTACCAGCTCCCAACAGCTTCCAGTTCCTGAAATCCATCCCACAATCTGACAGGGTTCCCCAAAGCCACATCATCCCAGAAGAAAGTTCACAGCAGACCCTAGTCCTGGACACCTTACCTTCCCTCTAGGCCATCTAGACCTCAGTTGCATGGCCATTTTTTCTCATCACAGACCTCCACACCAGCCTTTCCCCAAGGCATGTCACTTCAATTTATTAAAAGCTATTCGCCACCCACCCTGGGACCCCTGGATTTCTTTTTCCACCTCAACAATACTTTCTGAACCTGAGTACCTCAGCATGAAAACACCAAGTTGCCTGAGCTCTTAGAGATGCAAGCTCCGTTTCAGTGGTACTGCTTGGCATTTACTCAGTATGACTGAGAAAAAAATTGGCTTTCTGCCCCTCTCAGTCCCTGGCTCTGAAATGCAGCATGTGCCTGCCAACATATCTTTCTCCTCCACACCCCCGAAGCTGCTGGGAGTTGTCCTTGCTCACAACGGGGGCAATTAGCACTGGGAGAAAGGCTGGATAAGAAAATGAAATAAGAGACCTCCTATACCTTATATCCTCCCCAAGCTGTTTTTCCTCCTTAGCCACCCTTCCTCACAAATTATGAGGAAGCTAGTCTGATACCAGACAGAAACAAACGTAACAAAGTTGTGCTTGAACACATTCATGGATACTACTACTCATTTTTTACTGTATTTTCTGCCTTATGATAATACACTGAGCAGCCAACTCTGAAATAAAAACTGACGCAGTCATTCAAAAGCCATTATGAGAAGGCAAAAAAAAATCTCAGAAATACCACTCTGAACCCAGATCCTGGGCATGTGTCACTCAATAGGCAAATCTTTTCATCGTGCATTTGCAGAATCAGGTTTTGGGAGAGCATCCACAGCTGTGCCAGTCATTTTGGTCCTCCAGTATCACGGTGGGAAGGGGCCAAAACCAACTAGATGAGGAGCATAGAGATGATTTATCATTACCTTTCTGGAACAGAAGAAAAATCACCAAGAAGTCTGTTCAATTTTTCTACATATAACCTCAGCAGAGTCCATTTTAGAAGACCGGAGGAAATTATGTGCTTATTTTTTAAAAAATTATTTTTATCCTTCCTTGCAGTGAATGTTATTCACAAAAGAACCGCAGGACTCCGATTTCCTAAGGAGATGAGTTTAATTGACTCTGGCTTTTCATCTTCTTATTTCTCTTTTTTTGGGGGGGAAAAAAAAAAAAAAAGGAGGATGAAAGGAGAAAAATGTTAAAGGTAACACACAGAGCAGAGCCAGCATGATCTCAGACAAGAAGCTGCTGTGCCACTATGTTGTTTTTGATATGATCTTACCTTCCAAGCACCAAGGAAACTAAATTCCAAAGTAACACCTATATGTACTACAAAATGCATTAAAAAAACCCCAAACACCTCTCTTTAATAAATTAGCATACAATCAGTTTTCACTTTAACTAGTGAGCTTTCACTCTCAACTGGCAAGTCGGTTGCAGGCATGATGACACGCTGACAAGCAGTCTGCTCAAAATGTGCTTGAAAAAACACACTTCATTAGCAAAGCGTGGCATAGTTTTAATTATCAGCTGAGTTGTATGGCGCATGCTCTGAGCTTGATCCAGGGCCTCTCCTAGTGGGAGTCAAGGGTTTAGAAGGGATTTGGTTTGCACTTTTCAGAGACTCTGAACCTGCAGATCATCCTAAGATTAATTCTACAGCCATTCACAAGACAAAACTCTGATCTCCAGATACTTTAAATAGATCCCAAAGGGACCAGAATTAATCCTTGATCAGCTGTGAGTATAAATGCTCTGTATAAAAGCACCTTTCTGTCAGTAGCTCCTTTCTCAGCAGAGGAACACACTTTTGTGCCCTGGCAAGTGTGCAGCAGCCTGGAGATGCCAAAGAGATAAGGTGGAGATTCAGAGGAAGTCGCAGCAGCAATAAGCTGACATTGGGACAAACCCTCCGCTGGCAGCATACCACTCACCTTGCTGACTGGCAGGAGCTACCGACAATGCATCCCACAGATGAGTACTGAAATCCTATTTTGTAGCAGTAGCACAGGCACCCAAACAAGGCTCACCTTACAAACCAGACCGCCACCCTGAACTAAAGCTAGGGTCTCACAGCGCACCCACCGTACTTACCAATGACATAGGAGAGGATTAGATTCCACCCTGTGATGAAGGCCCACAGCTCACCCACAGTCACGTAGCTGTAGAGATAAGCTGATCCTGTCTTAGGAACTCGAGCACCAAATTCTCCATAGCAGAGTCCAGCTAGCACTGAAGCCAAGGCGGCGATCAAGAAGGAGATAACGATGGCAGGTCCTGCATTTTCCCGTGCCACAGCTCCAGCAAGCACATAGACACCTGCACCCAAAGTGCTGCCTACGCCCAGAGCCACCAAGTCAAACGTGTTGAGGCATCGTGAGAGCCGACTCTCTTCTCGAGTGCAGTCCACATTTTTCCGGCGAAGAAGCTGGTTTCCCAAATTGGTAATTTTCTGACACTCCATCTTCGTGTTTGAGTCTGCAAGAAAGATGCTGTCATCATTATCTAGACCAGAATACTCTTCCAAAACAGCATCACTGCACAGGTACAATGCCACAGCCCTGTTACGTTTCAACTAACTTCACATGGCAAAACGTCTCCTTTTGCATTTTACCTAGACTTAGCACAGGCAATTAAAACAAACCCAAAGCATTTTCTGTTTCCAATTCCCAGTCATGCTTCAAAGCCTGCAGAGTCCTGGGGAGAGGTCACACTCCAGTCCAGCTCCCACCCCCCTCTGCACTCACCGAGTCAATACAATACACAAGTGGGCAGGCTGAAAACATAAAGTCCACCTTACAGATTTCAGAGGAGTTTTCTTGTTCTGGGCATAAGACCATTTTAAAAGTGAATGTCCCAGGTGCCCCATTTACCACACTTTGGTTCACACTGCAGAGAGCATGCGAAGTGCACAATACTACTGGGGATGAACTTAAAACCAGAAGACATCCCAACCTGATGGGTGCTCAGACTGCAGCAACAGCTACTCCAGAATAACGTCCCCTGTAAGATGTGTTGTGCAGACATCAAATTCTAAGAAACAACCGCTTTGCTCTATAAATCTGTAGGCTGGGTGGACACAGTATAAATGGATGAACCTCATCTTCCACCTCAGACAACATTCTGTAGCTCAGAGAGCCCCACTCTGATACCTGTGCTGCACCACTAAGCCTGGCTTCAGCAACAGGGCTCTAAAAATGTTTCTTCATTAATTATGGAAAAGGAAAAAGGTTCTTCTATTTAGATACAATACTGGACAGAGGCGTACACTTTCCAGCAGTACACATTGCATGCTAACATCAATACTATATTAGAATAACATGTAGACAAAAATATTACTAAACGTAATTAACTGTATGGTTCAGTGAGATTGGTGGGTCATCAGCTCCAGCTAAAACCTGGCGTAAAAGGTGGGAAAATACATGATAAGAAACATAATTGAGTCAGCTGTTAAATCCACACTTCACCTTTGTCACCACAGCAAAAACCAAAAATCCTCTTCACTCTTCCAAGACATCAGTCGTAAATCCTGGCTTAAATCTCCTTCTCTTGTCTTTAAGCTAACTCACTTACTATGAGAAAGTAATTACAAATGCAGGAACAGGGCTGAGGATTTACAAGTCCCACTGTGTCAGAAATTGTCTCCCACCGAAAGCTCTCAAATATGCTCCCAATAGACATGGATTTAGACAAATGGAGAAAGGCAGGTTTTAGGCCAATCTTACAAAAATCTTGTTTCACGAACCATGGGAGTCCCCAGTGCATAGAGAGAGGGAAAATGATCTTCTCTCTTCAGTAGGAAGACAGACCTAAGTCTTTATGTAAGTATATTCATGTCAGATTGTTCACGGAGTGTCCTTCCCACCTGAACCTCACACAAACCCATATGAAGCCAGGACAGCTTTTGGCTGTACACCTGCCCACCTCCTCAAAGCTGGGACAGGGCAGAAGATGGAGCTGGGTTAAACAGCCAAGAGTGTGGCACTGGAGCATTCCCTATGAATTTTGTTGCTTTCTAGGACAACACAAGCTTTAGGTTTTGCTTAACTCCCACCAGAGTAATGCATAGTCCCACTGATGCCTCCATCCTATGAAGACCACAGCAGCGGGACTAACTCATCCACTCTGCTCAGCAGTGGTGCTGACTTTTATTCAGCCTGGAACTCCAGGAAATGGGGAGAATCCCAGTGCTTTGCACCAAGAAAAAAAAAACCTGCAGAAGATACAAAAAAGCCCTCCAAAACAAAACAAAGAAAACCCTGCCATAAACTGCAGCCGACTATGAGCAAGACACACACAGGAGATGTGCTAATCATTTTGTTTTCCAAAGTTAGTGCAAAAGGCAAGATCAGTTTGACCCAGAACCAAAATCTGGATTTTAAGACAGGTTTATTCTGAGGTACAGAAACATCAAGACATGTCAAACGACTGCTGAAAAACACTTTACTTCTTGCTAAGTCGGTATTTATGGCAAGGTTCAGACATCTCATGGGCCAAACAGTGGAGTCAGCAGCAACAAAGATGACTACAGGGAATTCCCAGCTGAGGCTATTAATAAAGACAGAAAGAGGAAAGGAGGTAGAGAGATGGTCCTGCTCAGAGAAAAGCTGAGTGATAAGCCAGAGAAGCCTATAGGGATGCAGTGCAGCTGGGCAGGGCTCACATGCCCTTTGCAAAGCCCTGGTCAGGCCCGGATGGACCTCTGAGGCTGAGCTGGACAAACCATAGGGGAATGCCAGAGAAACTTAAGAGATTTTCCTGACATATTTAACCTTTTGTGAGGCTACAGGTCCAGGCCCCCCCAGATACCAGTAATTTATGGGATGTTTTGTGTTCCTCATGATTTGCACCTCCAAGTTGACATCAAACTTGCTGAGCATACTGGATTTCATCCTACAAGGTGCTGAACATTCATTATGTGGAAAAGCAAGATGAAGAAGGAGAGTATCTTGCAGGGCTGGACCTTGTAGTGTGCAATAGGAAAAGGTTTCTGATGTGCACTTGTTCATCAACACATGGGTTTCTACAGTCCCCACACAATGGGAATGGGGCTGACCCTAATTGCCAGCCGGCACTAATGACTCACTTGCAGAGCGTAAGGGACCTACTGTCCCCACACGCCGCACAGAGCTCCAAGGAAGGACAAAAGCAAAAGGCAGAGGTCAGGCTGTGCAGTCTGACACCTTTGCCTAGGGAAGTGCCTCTAAGAGCAGGCAGACCAAGTTTCCCTGCAAGTAAGAGCTACTCTTCCTCCTCCTTCCACCACGGAGACTCATGGAGCTGTGGCGGCCAAGCCATTTTTAGGATTTGGCTCAAGAACTTTTTGGCTTCAAGAACATGCTACCTAATAATAACGGTAGAACTTTTACTTCTTACACAGCCATTTACCTTAACTGTACCTGGTATCTTGCAAAACAAACATGACTTAGTGGAACCAAACCAATGAGAGTTTCAGCTCTGCATTGAAAACGAAGGAGTATTCACCACCCAATGCCCTCCCTTGCCACGAACATCGTGAGAAATCACTTCTTTGGCAACAACGGGGCTGGGGAAGGCCAATGGCCCCAGGAGAGAAACAGTCCCTTAGTGTAGAGATGGAGGATCAGGGCACGAACTTGGCAAGGTTTTTTGGCAGCAGAGTGATGTATGATTTATTTTAAAAAAAAGAAAATCTAGTGAACTATTTCAAGTTTATGCATCACTCAAGAGTATCCCACAAGAAATATACTTCAAAATTATTTCACTTTCAAGTCCCCTCGGGCATATCTACAAGTATTCACGGCTGTACTACAGCTATCAAGAATAAAGCAGAACTGCTTCTTATGGATAATTTGTTTGAGAGGGGCTATTTAATTACGACAGACATGGAAATTAAGACCAACATCCTGCAACTGGCTTAATGCCAGCAGACAGTACTCTTCTAGCTCACCTCTAAATCAAGATATCAACTTCCTCCTGCCCAAAAAGCTTCTCAAAGTCTCAGCATATCTGTTGTGAATAAACTGCTTCCTACAGCCTGCGGATAACAAACAGGGAGCTGTGTGCAGGGCACGGTACCCACACTGCAGCCACATTCTGTAGTCCTCACACACAGCACTGTTGTTCATCTCACAGATGACTGATCACCATCCTGAGCATCCCTTACATGTTTTCATTGCTTTTGAAACAGCAGGTACCAAATCACCCTCTCACTTTCAATTATATTCACTGTAGTTTGACAAAGAGACATTCAATAAAGGCAAGTGGGATTTTTTTCAGGAGAACAATCTTTTGCTTTAGCAGGATGCAGTACAGGGGCCATTATACCTTTGCCCAAAACCTTTCCTCTGTATCATTTGTTATCTTTGCAATTGTATCAAAGGGTGATTTTGGCAGAGAGTATTATTTTTCCCTTCTTAGAAGTCGGATCCAGCTGTGATCTCGCTTTCTGAAACAGTCATTTTTGCCTTTGAAGTAAGGAAACGTGTTCTGGGCTGGTTCCTCTCACTCCCACTCCCAGCCCCACTTGAAACGATGAGTCACTTTTTGAATGTACAATCAGTATTCCTGTGGTATAATGCAGTCCTAATTACATAAAGCAATATAAATTATTCCAGAAATGTTACCTGATGGTAAATAATCATTTTCAAGTTGAGGAAACTTGATCTGAATGAACATCAGTTAGCTTTGTTCTGCACACGCCTAGCTCTCACCCCTGCTTTAGCTTTGGTTTCTCCAATGAGAAACACTGAGCTGCAAGCCCTGACTACGCAGACCCTGGGTAGGAAATGGCTTCACCCCAAGGCTCTGGGTATCTCCATGTTTCAGCAGGAGCTGAGGTCTTTGAGAGCGGTGGGAAGCAATGACACACTTAGATAACTTTGCAAGGTGGACCCTGGAGCAGGGGCCACGTCCTCGGGTGAAATCCTGTCCCACTGAAGTCAATGGCAAAGCTCCCATCGACTTCAATAGCAGCCAAATTCCACCCAGTGTTACTGGTACTTGTCTTTTATTTACAGGGCATTTTATGTTTATTACTTTTGTTCCCTGTCCAAATTCTTGTGTCTTGACTGTATTGTACTTTCAAATAAAGCAAGATATTCTTCCTCCTCTTATCTAGTGGTTGACATACTTATTGTATCAGGTTGATAGATTTCCTTCCCCATTAACAACATTTTTAAAAATTATGTTCCTCAAAATAAACCCATAAGAAAATAAGCAATCTTGCACATGGTTAACAGCAAAAAGTAAACCATAACAAACATCTGTCCAGCTAAACATAAAACACCATGTGCAAAAATAAGCCGACAAGGGCACCGTTTTACATAAGCAGTACTATCACTTCCTCAACAATGACAATTTGTTTCAGCTTCTGAAAAAACACTTCTTATCTATTGCAAGGCATTGCTGTTCCTGAGAATTTTCCTCTCCATTTTGCAGAAGAGCATAAAATTAAATCCGATTAAGCAGAATTAGTTTTCCACTAAGGAAAGATGAAAACTTAATGGTCATGAAATTAAGGGACCAAACCAGAAGCCTTAATGGTTTTTTGAAGCATCATTCACAAAGCCAGCAGTCACCAAGCCACATGAGCTCTGGGTGCGATCCATTACAGTATAAAGCAGGAATTGTGTCAGACGCATCCTCCCAAAATGTCTTGTCCTGAAAATCTCCAATGTTTTGCTACTTTGTAATAAGTAACAGAGCAGAGACAAGATGGCTACAGAAGATGCTGACCCTCCCTGCAGACATCTGAACACCTATCTCAAGACTTTCAGAAACAGAAGTAAAGGACACGGCATCAGACCCTAAGGCGCCCTGGCACCTTAAAGCTGGCATGAGCAGTGCTGGGTAAGGCAGGTGGTTTAGAGAAGACAGACGTGGGACAAGTACTAAGAAGTGACTCAGATGCCATGACTGCAGCCATTTGCAGATGCCAGCCACTAGCAAAAAGGCTGACCTAGCGTTCACATTATACAAAGCTGGAAGGTATCTCACAACGGCAGCAGCAATGGCAACAAGTCCAAGCCAAAATCCACCAAAGTAGCTTTAAAAAGTAGTCGTTCTTTGCATTTGTTTCACTGTCTGTAAAGAGATACTGTACTGCTGAAATATTTTAATTGAAGAATGTGTTGTGCATGGGCTGTTAAATTGTTCCCTCCTTGATTATCATGTTATTTTTTTTCTTTTTCACATGTGTGCATATGTATGCATATATCTCAATATACATTAATCTAGATTACATCAGAGTATATATATATATATATGGAGATCAATGTTATATTCTTTGTCAATTCTGTCACTAAAAACCAAGATCAGCCACTAGTCAGGGTTACTACTCAAAAGAAGGAAGCCATCCATTTAAATACAAACTCACACTGAATGAAGATAAGGGCACACACCCCTTATGTGTGGACGTGCAGCGTATACAACACAGTGTTACTCACCTGCTCACTGTCTGTATGAGGGGGACCTTATTACTCTCCTCTGTTGAGCACAGATCCTTTAACACCATGGGGGAGGTGATGCTGGGACAGCACCCCACTATCACAGACAGCTGGGCATGGTGCAGGCTTCTGTTCCTCAAGCTCCTGAGTGTTACAGACACTTCTGAAGCACTATCTGCCCCTCCTCTCCAGGTGTCTCATAGACCTGGAGGATTTCCTCCACTGGAAAATGAGTAGTGAGGTGCTCTCTCTAATCCCTATGCCGCCCACTTACCAGCAATCAGTTACTAAAGTGAACACCAAGTCTCACTGGACATGAAGGTGCTGATGCTCTAGTACTGCCTTGGAGAAGGTCAGGGTGCTGCAGCTCACCCTCCTGCTTTCCAAGCTGTTACAGCTACTGGCTGTACCAAGCTCAGGAAATCTTCTTCATCCTTTTCCCTAAGTCCAGACAAGAAGTCTCAACTTCCCCAAAACTTCAATGTTTTTTCTCAATACCCACAAAAGACTTGATCTGGGTTATTTGTGATGATACACAAAACCCCTTTTGAAATGAGCAGTCATTTTCAAGCAAAACAGAGAAGAGAGGTTCCTGCAGTTAAAATCACAAGAAGAATGCTTCGAAGTCTCAAAATTCAACCTTCAAAACCTCAGAAACAGAAGTTGTGATGCCCTTTCTCCTGCATCAGAAGAAAGCTCCAGCTGTGATTAACATCAGAAGTGGCACGCAGTAAGCCATTCAACAGGTAAAAGGTTAAGTAGACATTAATTCCCCTCCTTAGCTACTGCAGAAGCACACACCCTGTCACGCTTAATTTGCAGTGGGGAATTTGATGCTATGATTGCTTTCCAACTGCTAGCACAATGAAACGCTGGAACAGGATACCATGCAAGTGTTGCAAGGACAGGTCAGAGAAACACCTTTTGGACACAAACTGAATATAATGCATCCTGCCTTAAAGCAGGGAAGACTCAGGTGCAGCCAGACAGCATCTTTGTTTTGGCAGGCTTAAATCATGAAACCAGATCTTCCACTCTCCAGGCTACAGCATATCACCATGTAGCTGTACCAGAAAAACCACATGGGGAATTGTGCTGAAAACAGCACCTCTGAAACAAACTCAACACTGTGCCTACAGCTGGTGGGGTGGCAAGCCACCACAGATAGAAGCCAGAGTAGAGAGGGATGTGACACTTTCCAGGATGGATTACTACCCAAGAAGTACTGTCCAGCTCTCAGCCCTTTTAGCCCACACTTCAGACTTCAGCTGCTGAGAATCCTCTGTCAGCCCGAAACAGCACCCAGATGTTTGGAGAAGGACAGTATTGCATTTGCCATCCACAGCTCCTCAGAGATCAGAAAGTTGAGGAGTCGTCTTCCTGCCTAGCCAAGGGCATCACACATCTCTAATTGCATGAATCACCATTTTCTGATGAAGAAACACCTAATTGAAGTCTCCCACCAGGTCTAGTAGAGTGTCCTCAAATAGTTCCTCAGCATGACTTCGAATTACACTTTGCAAGAAAATTGCTTGATTTAACTCCCTCAATTTGTCATAAAACCCAAGGGGATCTCCACTGATAATTAAACTTCCCAAGTGACAGTCTAAACCAGATTGCCAGGGATTCATTTGAAGTGACCCATAATCTGCCAGGGACTGAGTATCAAGCAGAAGTAAACTTATGCTCTGGGAAAAAATATTAAATAAGTGAGTTTCTCTCACCATTTAAATGAAGACAGATTTTTGCTTAGCCAAAACTCCTGGCCATGTCATTCAGCATGCTCCACCCATGGTCCTTAGACAAGAGTCCTTGGAAGATGGTGGGAAGTGTCCCTTAGGGGATAAGGAAGTAAGTTAGACAGGGACAGAAACTGGTTTGTTATTAAAACAATACTGGGGAAAACAAACAAAACATTAAAAGCTCCAACCTTCAGAGAGAACAACAAACACTATCCTGCACAGACACAGGACACATCCAATGAGAGGGAGATGAATGGAAGGAAAAGACTGCCTTGAACACCATCAATACACCAGGCTGAAGGGCACAGTTGAATAGGTATTTTCAGGTGTGGACAAAGGGCAGATCAAAGTGGGTGCAAATCAGTGGATTTTGCTATGTTCCTGAGCAGTGGGGAGCAGGTGGAGGCCAGCAGGGAGGCCATGGTGAGCAGAGGCAGCTCCAGCTGGAGACAGGGCCAGGGGGCAGCAGCAGACCCTGGTCACCCTTGCCAAGCAACCCATGAGCATCCTGCCTGAGTGACGGGCTGGACCATGGACCTGGGTTTGACTATGCCTGTGGACCAGCATGTCTGTAGGGTGGAAAATGTTTCTCAAACAGGTACACTTAGTACTAATGCACCAGTGCTGCTGTCCCAATTAAAAACTTTCTCCCTTACCATAACAGGTACTGACTTGAAGTAAAGGATCCCTTTACTGGATACACATTTGTTAAGGGAGCAGAAATTGTACATGTTCAGGTCATAGGGCTGCCTGTGCCTTACGCTAAGATGATTTCCTTCTGAGAAAGGTTTTGATATCCTTGAGTAACTGTGAATGCAAATTAAGCATTCAGAGTCAGGATGGATGGGGCTTTGTGCAACCCCATGGCAGGTAGATTGGACTATGTGGATCTTCAAAGGTCCCTGCCATCTCAAACCATTCTAGATTCTATGAAACATCAAAGAATGCTACATCACACCTTCAGGCTTATGCAATCAAAATGAAGTCATCAGAAAGAAAGTACATTTTTATTAATTTAGGAGTTTTTCCACTGATTTACAGGCCATTCAAGGGCTTGCCCCAGCCAGAACTCCCAAGTCCTGTACCCTGATGTGCCTAGCGGAAAAATTTAGAAAAACTTCTCTTTTATGAAGAAACCAAAGTTGATTTCTCATTGAACGTACCACATGAATTCTAAAATACATTATAACCTTCTGAGGGCACTTGCATGAGTACAGATCTAATACGAAAGCTTCCTGTGAATATGAACCATATGAAAGAGAAGCATAGTGTGAAAGGAACTAAAATGTTCACTTTCAGTCTCAGTCCCACATTCCAGTCATAATTCAAGGGCTGGGAAGGGATCAGCTCCTTCCAAGCCTCACATGTTTGTCATCACAGGCACAGACAAGCACTTCACAACCCCCTTGGCTGGAGTGTGCAGCCTCATACTCTCCTGCAGCAGAGAGGGTGCGGTGCTGCGTCTGCAGTTTCAGGGGTGGTTGTTCCAAGTAATTCCCACTGGACAGTTCTTCAGAAAGGCGTTTACCTGAGAGAGCATCCTGATGCACACCAGAACAGAAGCAATGACTGAATGCTGACCAAACTAGTACTGCCCTTTGACCAGACATATCCCACTGACCAGAGTCACTCAGTGCCACAGAAGACAACAGTGCATGACTTGGATGGGCCACCAATGCCCCAGCTGCCTGGGAAAGCATGAGGAGCCCTCCCAGGAGGAAGCCTTAACTGAGGCAGTCTGGTCAGCCCAATCCAAGGCAGACAGGCATGCTGAGCACCAATGGTGTGGCCATACTCCCGGTGTAACTGGGATATGACAATGTTCCAACTTGCTGATGGTTAGTGACCCCCTTTTCCTGCCAGTCCAAGAAATGTGCCTCAGCGGGGACTGTCATTTTAGGATGGGAATTGGGTTGGGCAGGGCAGTCACAGAGCCTGGCTGCAAGGACTACAGGATGTGTCCATATTGGTGTAGTCTAGACATACATCGACAGAAAAATGGGAGCTGAGAATGGTGCAAGGAGTTGGAGGAGAAACTATGGGGTTGTGTGAGGGACAAAGAGAGGGCAGGTGATAAAAGCCACCTGGCACCCCTCCAGTGCAACCTGACACCCCTCCCAGTTCCTTCCAGGAATACAGCCAGTACGTGCAGGGATGATGGACACTGTGCTCACCCCTCCCAGCCTGCAACAAAGAACCGCTTGTTCAGCTGTCTCTCCCCGTGGCAGGGTGGTGGGCAGACACTCCTTGTCTGAGATCAAACCATCCCAGCCACAGCTGCCCACCCTGGCTCTCCCAGCCTGGCCAATGCCGCTACCCATGGCAGGCTTACAACAAGGCATTCACATTGCAGCATCTTCCCACTTTCCTCCCCTTTCCCAGCAGCTGCCTTCTCGCCACCAAGCATGGAGAGGGTGGCTAAAAATTAACTAGTGTTTAGGAATGGCAGTGATTCAGGCTTTGTAGGGTTTTTGCAAGAACTACACTCAGTTTCCATGGCAGCTTCGCCCACGCTGTTAAAACTTCATGCTGCATAAATCCCTCGCTTTCATTTCAGTGTCTGACCCAATCCTGCCTGTCTTCTACAGTTGCTCAGTGCCACACACCACCAGAGCTACTAAAATTCCTTATTCAGAAGGATGGGAGCACCCAACCAGTAAAAAAAAAAAAAAAAGAAAGGCATATGAAATGGATTACTCATCTGTGTGGAAAAAATCTCAGTCACAGAAGTGTTTTGCAAATAATCCCACAAGCCATCACTTGAAAGACTTTACAGCTCGTAAACTGATGGATTTACAACAAAACGCCTTAGAAAACTGCATCCATTTTAGGCATTTAAACCTAAAATAACTACAGAGCATGGTAAATGCATGATGTTTGATTAGGATGTCAACGGGGTAACCAACCACTCCCGTTTTCACACACAGATATCAGAGCCCAGTTTTGACACATTCTACCTAAATAAATCTTACCAGAGACAAAAAACTGATATGCAGTTAAATTTCACAGTGAGGTAGACGTGGAGGATTTTTTGCTTTGGATAAACACTCTTTTCTAAGCCACAAGTTCATCATTCAGCTCCTTCCTGCTCTGTGATAGGACAGCTATTCTCTAAGGAGAATTCTGCCTCCACCTAACCCAACTGTTCAAGGCTGCTGATGGGGAAGGGCTGAGGAAAAGGTGTCCAAGCACAATGCATTTCATATTTATCTCAGAACTTCCCTCAAAAAGCATGACAAAAGGCTTTCCACTCCTGTCTGGGACCAGGTAAAGACTTCTGAAGTTTACGGAGGTTTGGAGCAAGGATGACACTGGTCAGTCAAACTGTGAGCCAGACCACAAGCCACACTTTTCAGGTCTCACTGCTGCCAGTGCCATGCAGAAGGATCCTGCACTCCCTCAACACAGGGCTCCACGCTGGCCAGCCCAAAGAGGGACTTGGGCAGAAAGCTCGTGGATGTGGCAGCTGAAGAAGAAACAAGAGCAGGGCTGACGCAGATATACCAACAGATAAGAAATGCAAAATACTGGCAGAATTGACCTGAGCTTAGCCATGAGGCTGCTGCAAAATACAGTGCAGACTCAGCCCCATTTTGCACAAGGACAGGCATCACCTTGTAGTCAGCCTTACACTTTATTTTGTCTGTGTGGCAGAAAGCCAGCTCTTGCAACGCACATGTCTCTATGAAGAGAGCTTGTTCTGGCTCTCTCAAAAGCACAAGTCACCTTATAGAAGAGATTAACTCCCATGAACAAAAAAACAGATTTGCCATCTATTTTTGATTTAACCCCATCAGCCTAGCAGTTGGCCAATTTGTAGGCTAAAATCTTACTCAGATTTCGGAATTTATTGGAATTGCCACCTGCACCTCCCTGCCCTTCATTGCCCTTCTTTGGCACAATGCCCCAAAACCCACACTCAGAAGAACCCAGTGACAGATATGAAGAGCCATTCAGCCCATAGTCCTATCAAGAGAAGTTACATTTCTATCCTTAAAAAATAATTGTGTCCCTATCAGCAAAACACAGTATTTGGACTAAGCATGCACTCTTTATTGGGAGAAAAATTACTAGTATCATCCAGCCTGCTAAACTTTTTCTAAACGTTGTATTTTTCCACATCATCGTTCTGACATCAAAAGAAATCACTCCTAATTATATTTATGGGAGTATGCAGACAGACCTAAATATGACTGTCTGAGAGAAGTAGGTTGAAATGTATAATGCAACATCTCTCAGAACATGTAAACAGTGCCATCTCTGGCCATGTCACTCACCTAGAACAAGAAACTTTGAAGTTTAGTAAGTTGTGCTGCAGGTAGGTTCTTCAAGTGACAGCAAGAAGGAAACAAAATACTGGCTGTAAATATTCTGCTTAGCTCCACCGTGCTGGGACTCAGAAAGGAAGCTATAAGCACACAAACTACCCTGAAGCACAGACTGTCTTTTCAATACGAGATAAAGAACTTTTCACATCACCTTTGTTCCAGGTCATCCTGTTTTGTGAACTTTTTGGAGGCAAAACAACAAATAAAGCAGCATACAGCAGCATCCTATGATTGGGAATTATCTCACATGGGTCATCAAAGAGCTGTCAGGGAGCGTGCAACCCCAAGTAGAGTTTAATCAGCAACCGCAAGACTATATTCTGGCTATCTAAGACAACTGATCCTCTCTGGAATATTTTCTAAAGAATATTATTTACTTTGCTAGCTCAAACTGCTTTATAAAAGAGTCACTTCAACAAAACAACCCAGTTCAATGCATTTTTTCCAACTAGCTTATTTTAAGAATTTTCCACCTGATAAAAGCAAGCTCCTCTTTCTGAAGGCAACAGTTCATTTATTAAACCACAGTAATTTCTTGTACAGTGCATTTACTCCTGCTGCATATACATCTAAATAAACCTCCCACACCAGCATTCCCAAATAAACTGTGACTAGCACTATCAGTGGATTGATTTGGTTATGGTTTAAAACTTGCACTTTTTTTTCCCTTCCTTTCTTATTTTTCGGAATCAATTTAGCTTACTGACTCCAGATTTCATAGGAGGCAATTTGGGGAAGCAGATCCTTTGGAAGCAAGTTCTTCCAAGCCCTGATCTTAGCACACTTTACCTATAAAACTAAAGGTGATTCTGCATGGTATTTCTTTTATAGCAACAGACCCTAAATGACACCCCCCCAATACCCACCCAACTCAAAGCAAACTCACCTTTGGTTTAGTCAAACCAGTGAAGTGATATGGCCCGGTGCCAGCACACAGACCAGCACCATTACTGCTGCAGACTGGTTTTCCTATGGCTCCAAGTGCACTGGCTGCAAAGGTAAACGTCCCCAAATGCTTGGTACCACTGCCTTTTACCTCCCAGAAATCATCCTCCTCACTGCTCCGTGCACTGAGCTATCTGTACAGCATTCCGGATCACTTCTCTCAAACACTGCTAACCCGAGATGAAAATATTTTCTAAAGAAACACCATTCTATTTACTTCGCCAGCTGAAACTTCAAACATAAATCCTAGCTGCTAACTCGAGTTAACAAAGATCTACCAGTGAAGCAGCCTTGTGCTTCCCAGGTCACCTAAGCTGACACAAATCTGAGGAGAGTTCTCTCGAGTGTACCAGCCAAAAAACCTGAAGCAGCAATTGCCTCTGCAGCTAGGATGCCAGTGAGCAGCTGCTGGAAGCAAAGCTCTAGCTGCAGTCATACCTGCAGAGGCAAGGTGTGCACCTACCCTACAACTCACTTCTTCTCACTTATATTAAAATACGTGGTAATGTTTTAGTCAGGCCCACACACATCCACATGAGTCATGCCATACACAGATTTCTCTTTTAACAGGATGAGTTCCAAGAATAAGTCAATTATCTATTATGGGGGATTTTAAACCGTCTACCCGAATCAGAACCGGTTAAACAAAACTAGTTAAACAAAAAGCTCATTGTTAACTTATGTTTTTTTAAACTCTAGAGTGGCTTATAGTAAACTTTCAGAAGTGAATTACTCAGACAGGCACCAAATTTCAACAAAAGCATAGCCTGCCCAATAAATAAGGATAGCAATTAATCGCCAGTCCTCAAAACCAACATATCGAGTGAAATCCTTACCCTTGCAATTTTAAAATTAAATGGGCCAGTAAGATCTACAAGGAAAGATACAAACCACTTACAAAGCTGCAGAAAATCATGAAGGAAGAGTGAATTGTAAAATCTGTACAGCTCAGCAAAGCCTGCGGAATATTTCTCTTAGTTGCCCAAGAGTTATTCCTCACCTCAGAAAGAGGCAGGAGAAAGAGGAATAAGAAAATATTAAGCTAAATACTCCCACTTATTTCAGTAAATACAGCAATCACATGGGTTTCCCAGAAAAGGGGTCGAGACATGGCATGGAAAGCACTGAGGAACAGATAAGATTACCAAGAAAATTTAATGAGAGATCCTGCTCAGCAAAGAATCTAATAGTAGTTTTTTCTACAGTAGTTACTGAGAGTTGTGAACACACCAAAACTGCGCCTCTGTGAAATATAGTTTTCTGAACTGTTTTTCACTTAAGTTAAAAAAAAAAACCAACTAAACAGAAACTGAAAAATGTACTTGGAACCAATCATCTCACAGTATTCTATTTTGGAAACTCTGAAATAAGCACTCCTCTATCTGACACCATTCACAGGATTTATGACCCAACACCTTGGTGATCTCCAGCAGTCAGGGGCCATGGCAAGGGCTGACCCACCATCAAGGGGAGGCAACTCCAGCCAGTGCTGCAAGGGCAAGAGACATCTCTCGATTTCAACAAACCACAATGGGAAGATGGGAGCCCCAGCTCCTGATCCCTGACAGTCCCAACCTGCCCAGGAACCACAGGCAGCCATTAAATATCCTGTAACTGATGGGCACATCATATAGCAAGTGATAGCCCCCATGTTTTGTGTGACCATTAGATTCAGCTACGCCTTTTTCTTTCCTTTTCTGCTCTGGTAGGTTTTAGTAGCCAGTGGCATTGCAACAACTGCACTAAGGAGGGAGCGCTCAAACACCAAAACCCGCCTTTACTGCAAACCACCACAACTCTTCCCAAAGCCATTGAGGCTTCCAAAGAACTCACAAATTTCTCGAGACAAACACTTAGAATTTATGCCTCCTCTTACAGGCAGTGGAAAGCACGTCAGGCCACAACTCACTTCCTTTAGTGTACCAGGCTGAGATGAATCACATCCCAGGAATGCCCATACCCTCCTCTGGCTAACCAGAAAGGGAGCCAGGACTGACTACCTTGCTCACGGATGACTAAATTTGGCCAGAGTACTGACTGAAGCTGACCCCAACCGACCCCATCCAGAAGCACTGGACAAGAACTCCACGCCACTCAGCCTCACTGTTCTCCTGGTCAGTGCCACCAATTTTTCCACATGTACGGTTAAGTCAGCAGGACTAGGCAAAGAAGCCCTATTACACCCATATCTGCCCTTTGGCACCACAATGGAAAATAAATAAATCTCACCAGGAACAAGCCAGCGTCCACCTGGCACCCCAGCAGACAAAGGAACTCGCCCTCTCTTCCTCAAGCCCCACTCTCACTCATGCTTTCAGCATCACAGATACGGGTCAAGAGAAGAGACTTTTACAGTTAGCACTTTGTTGCTCTCTGAAATCTGAGATACATTTTGAAGGGACATTTTCTGAAAGGCCACTGAAGTTTCATTAACGTGTCAAGGTGGATCAAGGTTGAGGAACGTGGTAGACCAACAGTGAACAAAAGGCAGCAGAAGCACTAATTGTAACAAGACCTCTGCCCACCTTCACCCCTGCCATACTTCCTCTCTTCTTTCCCACCTGAGACTAAATAACCACCACCACTCCTTTTTTGCCTCTCTCTTGCACACACCAGGCCATCATCTGCGCTCAATGCCGCCTAGCTTGGCACTTGCTCGTGTTGCCTCAGAATCATAAAATTGTTAAAGTTGGAAAAGAACTCCAAGATCACCGAATCCAACCTTTAGCTGTGTCACACAACCTAAAGCAGAGACACAGAGTTCAGGCACACCACCGTAGGAGGACAAGCACGGCCTGCAATCTGGCAACAGGTTACACAGGAAAAAGGAGGAAGAAAAAAAGAAGAGATTAAAAAAAAAAAAAAAGAGGGAGTGGTTAGTATTTCAACAAAAATACAGCTTGGAATTTGCTACTCCGGTAACTCGTTAAAGAGTTGCGAGTTTCCTCTTGTCTAACATAATTCCTTCCATTAAGCAAATCCTGCTCTCTACCTGGAGTCAAGAGCATACTGCATTTGTGCAATCATATCTCACTCACAGTCACAACTGCCTGCTTGAATTAGAAGCAGCCCCCTCAAAACAAGCAGTGCTAGTGACAAGCACAAGCCTACAAGCACCAGGGCTTTTACTTTACAGACACGAGCAAGGCAGCATAAATCAGGGACTAAACACGCAGTAGTTGCCCTGCTCAGGAAAAGGCTTTATTTCAAAGCCAATGTGACCATCTAAAGCATGCATGTGGCCTGTTCCCGTCATATTGCTCAAAATGCAAGATACTCAAAATACCTGAATGCGAAATAACTTTTGAGAATTCTGGCAATCAACTTCGTGGCAATCTTCCTTTGTGTCAGGGTCAGCATTTACAGCCGCAGAGCCTGTGTGATGTATTATACAGAAAACATGTCTAAAAAACATGTCAGTTGGCTGCTGACGGCAACAGAATTCTACTGAATACCTGACTAAAAGGTAAATTTCCAGATGTTTTTTCCAAGTCCTGTCTTTACCTCTAACTTGGAGACGACAGAGACAGTCAAGCATCAGCGAGTGAGTACCTTCAAGAGGGAGAGCTGTCCCACTGCAGAGGGTCCCACATGACACCTACGTGTGCGACCACATCTTCACCACTTGCTCCCCTGGCTTTGCAGAGTCCACGGAGGTGGCAAGAGGGAGGCATCACCATGAAGTTGCTGCTCAAGCACGAAGTTAACGGTTGCAAATGACCCCACACAAGTGGCAAAACCACTGAGCTACAAGCCACCTAACTTAAAGCTCCAGAACCACGGCCGCTCGGCTCCTCGGCCTAGATCTGCAGCTGGACACTCCATAGAGCAGGAACTGCTTCTCTGTCACAAGCCTGTACAGGACCTACAATTCCCTGCTCCAAAATCAAGGCTTCCAATAGCTGACAACACGACTAACCAGCAGTTTAGTATGTAGCCCCAATCTTTCTGTCCAGCCCTAGCTATACATAAATTGCCTCTAAAGTTTTTTTAGTGGGTTCTCCCCTCCCCAGCCCTACCCCCATCTGCCACATTCATATGCAAAAAAGATGAGATCCATCTGTTAGGACAGCTGCCTGCAAAATGCTGACAAACCAAAGGGAGAGAAGCCGCCGCCCTGGTCACAGGAGCAGGCTCAGGAGCAGCACACCGTGGCAACCCGCAGAGTACGCGGCTGGCCCCAGTGCTACGGCCCATGCCGGCATTTTCGGTAAATTCTCGGTCCCTTTTGCAGTTTGAAAAAAGCAGAATACAGCACGGCAGCCCCTCAGGAGGTACCCTGGACACAGAAAGACCATCAGGGACACGGCCCTGGGCCTTCGCCTCCAGCACCGCGTGCTCTCTGCGGCGCTGCTCGCATTGCACGGGGAAGACAAGTAAGAAAAGAGCTTAGGTCGGGAACATGCACGTTTCCAACGCTGCCCTGGCCCGCTGTAGAGGGAATGTGTGTAGATGCCCACGGCCGCGGGGAACCCGCCTCAGGTCCCCGCACCAAAGGCCGTTCCCGCCTGCCCGGGGCGGGAGCCCGCCCTCAGCAGAGGGGCTGCGGCACCGCTCCGCCGGCCCGGGCTGGGGGTCAGGCGAGGGGACGGGAGCGCTCCGGGAGGGCTCTGCCGCGGCAGAACACGGAGGGGCGGCAGCCGCGCCGGGAGCGCTCCGCGCTGCGCCCCCACGGCTGTCTGCTGCAAAATCAAAATGGACGCGCCGCGTGGGGCTGGGGCTGCCGCCCGCACGGCCCCGGCTCCGGCTCCGGCTCCGACCCGCTCCGTCCCCGCAGGGCGCCCCGCACTCACCCGCGCCGAGCGAGGGGCAGCCTGGCGCCAGGGGGCTCGGGCGGGAGATCAGACGGCACAACACAGCGCAGGCAGCCGGCCACCACTTTAGACCCTCCCAGCACCCGCCCACTTTTCCAGATCAAACGGATGTGGCACCGCCCCGCTTGGCGGGGGGCGGGGGTGTGGCATGGGGTGCGAAGGGAGCCGCTGCCCCGGCCGCCGGGGCTGGGGGAAGAAAGAAGGTCGGGCCCGGAGGCGGCGGGGGCGCTGGAAGCCGCGCATCCCCCAAAGGGGAGCTGGGAGCACGTAACTGGAGAGCCCCGCGATAGGCCATGGCCACGCCTGCAGGTAAAGGAGAGGTGTACTGCACACCATACTCGGGCAGCTGATGGATTTTGCAGAACACGGCTAAGTGATGCCAGGGTGAAATGGATGCGGTATATAATCACTGAATTTTAGAAAGTTGGAATGGATCTTGAAGATCATCTAGTTGCCATTATCAAGGACACTTCCTCCTAGACCAGGTTGCTCAAGGCCGTACCCAGCCTGACCTTGAACATCAGCAGGGTCAGGGTATCCACAGCCACCCTGGGCAGCTTGCTTCAGTATCTCACCACAGTCACAGTAAAGAATTTCTAATTTCCAACCTAAGTTTCCCCTCTTTCAATTTGTACCCATTGCTCCTTATCCTATCACTACAGTTCCTGACAAAGAGTCCCTTTCCAGCTTCCCTGTAAGTGCCTTTCAGATACTGTGAGGTCACTGTGAAGTAGCCGCACAACCTTTTCTGCTCCAGGTTGAACAGCCCCAACCTTCTCTGTCTGTCTTCATAGGGGAGCTGCTTCAGTCCTCTTAGTAACTTTGACCTCCTCTTCTGGGCTTGCTCCAACATGGCCTTCTCATGCAGGGAACACCAGAATTGGCTGCAGTACTCCAGGTGGGGTCTCACAAGAACAAAGCAGAGAGGGAGAATCACCTCCTTCAAACTGCTGGTCACACTGCTTTTGATGCAGCCCAGGATTCGGTAATGATGAACACTGGTGAACTTGGGTTTTGAGATTGCCTCTAGTGAAGCATTATGTACCCAACCAAGGCAATATACTCTTGATGAAATTGCCATGGCTGTACCCAAAACCAGGGCAAACAGCCCAAAAGAGTTGTGAATGTCAAAAGGAGAACAGAATGGGGTCTGTGCCAGGCTTGGCTAGATCCCATTTCCATTACCATTCATAAGACCCATGCTAAGACCACTGTGGGAAAAATTTCCAGTGTACTGCAGGATGAGACAGTATCTGAACATGGATCTTGAAGAAACTGTCCAAAATAAAGTGGAATTCTAGAAAAGAGGAGAGTGATAGTTTAGGAAAGAAAACCAAAAAAGCAGTGGAGAACAGCTGGCTAAGCAACAAATTCAATTTGTACCGAGGGAGGTTTAGATCAGACATTAGGAAAAATTTCTTCACCAAAAGAGATTTCAGGTATTGGAACAGGCTGTACAGGGAAGCAGTGGAATCACCATCTCTTGAGGTATTGGAAGATGTGTAGATGTGGCACTGAGGGACATTGTTTAGTGGTGGACTTGGTCGTGCTGGGTTAACAGCTGGACTTGATGATCTTAAAAGTCTTTTGCAACCTAAATGATTAGAAAAAGGTTGTGAGATTACAGTGAATCCCAAAAGTCATGTCATGGGAGCATGGGACTAATAGTACTAATGAAAAAAAAAAAAAGCCACCCAAAAAACCTGTGTCTTTCTAGTAGAGCACCTTAATGGAAACATGTGTGAGATGTAGAAAGTAATTATGAAGCTATAAGCAATAGCGCTGAAACCTCAGCTGGAGTACTATGCTTATTTTGACATTAACCATAAAGAAATAAATTTAGCTTGGGAAAATCCTGAAAAAACATGCTGGTAAGAAACATATTCATTAAAGAAAAGTTTTAGGAATATTTTTTCCTTTCTAGAAACAAAGGTAGAACAGTAGAACAATCTTTAAGTGAATAACCAGGCAAAGACATAAACAAAAAGACAGAAAGAAACTGTTTAATGTCAATTACAACTGCTCCATGCTCATTTAAAGATTACCCACTGGAAAGGCTGCAGGACATTTTGGGGGTAAGCATTCACACAAAACCTTCAAAGTATGTTTTGCTGCTGTGTTTCTTCATCAGCTACTCCACGGGTGACCAACAGCTATAGCTGTCAGGTTTACAGCATTCTTCTGCCTGTCACTGCCACACAGCAGCATCTCCTGTGTTTATTAATAGATGTAGGTGAATGAATAAGAGGAGACATGGCCTGAGATTATGGCTCCTAAAGTTGTTCAGGAAAAACTTGTAGTCTAATATAAAAGCAGTCAATACAGCTGATTGTGGAACAGTGCCTAGGGATACACCCTAAGTGCTGTTTAATTACAAAGCACAGATGTGGCCTGGATATGTGAAATTAAGTGTGAGATGAATACTGCCTTGTCTATCATAAGAGTATGGCACATAAAACAATGGGGTGGGCAGAGCTGCTGTGAATTAGTCATTCAACGTTTTCTGCAAAATTTATCCAGCAGAATGTGAAGATGTAACAGAAATGTGTACATGGGGAAATGGAAAGACTGAAGAGGTGGATGGGCTTTCCAAAAGCTTTGCCTTCACAAAGCCAGGTACCACCTCAGTCTGGGCTCTTCCAGCATCATGAGGGTGAGAGACCCCCCACAGCTACAAGGACAACAATACCTTGTCTTCTATGAGAACACACAAACCAACCATGTTTTGTTGTAATGTGAATGTCTCAGTGCTTCCCCAGAGCAGCTGAGTCATTTGTGTAAGAAAAAAGAAACACTACCCTGCCTCGCAGGATTTGCCTCCTGTTTTGTTTTTTGCCTTATCTTGTTTAACACCCAGCTTTAGCCTGCAGTGTCAAATATACATGCCCTGAGCACCTGGGCAGCCACTCTGCACATCGTTAGCAAAGCACCCTGCTGACTGTTTGAGCCATTGATATGAGTAGCCCAATCTCTCAAGGCAGGAAGAGAGTGTGCAAATGAGCCTGTGGGCTATGGCTTCTCCCAGTCTTGTTTAGTTTTCCTTAAACCTGAGATGGTTAGACGATAGTACCACCTTTATCTTATCTCAAGTTCCCATCAGGAGGCTTAACTCACAGTCCAATTCCCTGAAATCCAGGAGGCATATTCCTGTGGAGAGTGGGCTTCAATGATCTTAATAAAAGGCTGTAATTATCATCTAGTTCCAACCCCCCCTGCTACAGACAGGAACACCTTCCATTAGACCTGGCTTGCTCAAATCCCCACCCAGTCTGGTCTTGAACACTGCAGGGATGGGGCAACCACAGCTTTTCTGGAAAAAACTCTTCCAGTGCCTTGCCATCCTCACAGTGAACAATTTCTTCCTCATGTCCAATCTAAACCTACATTCTAAACCTACCCTCTTTCTGTTTAAAGCTATTCCCCCTTGTCCTATCACTGCATGCCCTTGTCCAAAGTCCCTCTCCAGCTGTTTTGTAAGTCCCATTTAGGTACTGGAAGGTGCTATAAGGTCTCCCCAGAGCTTTCTCTTCTCACAGTTTAACAGACCCAGCGCTCTCTGCCTTTTTTCGTAGGAGTTGTGCTCCAGACCTCTCATCATCTTCATGTCCCTCCTCTGGACATGTTCCAATTACTCCATGTGCCTCTTATGTTGGGCGCCCCAGAGTTCGACACAGCACTCCAAGTTGGGTCTCGTGAAGGCAGAGCAGAGGGGAAGAATCACCTCCCTTGGCCTGTTTGCCACACTGCTTTTCATGCAGTGCAGGATGTAGTGGTGTTTTCTGGCCTCTAAGCACACATTGACGAGTCATGTCCAGTCTTTCATCCACCAGTACTCCCAAGTCCTTCTCAGGGCTGATGTATCCTACCAGCAGGTAAGGCAATTATCTAAAGCAGTTTTAAAATGCAACTGATTGCAATATTCAGATCTGTTTATCTCTTTTCCTTCTCTTGCCTGGTTGCATGAGTGACTTGCTCCCTTCCAAGTTATTCAGCCTTATAATAACTGCTGGCAAATAAAATTATTCAAGGATAGTTGAAAACAGGTATTTCCATTTCAGTGGAAGGATATTCTTTCCTGCTGTGGTGAGAGTGACACTCTCGTGTTCCATTATTTCTGTCTTATTCAGTTTATTTTTTTTTTTTTTGCTTGTGCATTATAGAATTCAGTACTAGGTCAGGGGCCCAGGAATCAAAGGAGATGCATCAAACAAAACTGATGCAACAAGAGCCGGGCCAAGAGGTCACCTTTGAACAGACAGTGGGTTTATAAGTCCTCTTGACCCAGTTTTATTCCTGCAATGCTGAAAACAAGGAGAGCTGTGACTACCAAGAAAGGACTGATTCCAGATTTCAGACAGTGAAATAGCAAGTTTTTTTGCTTTACTCAAGTACACCAAATGGTCTTCTTTTGAGAACTCATTTCCCTTTGTGTTCCATTTTTTACTAAATCCATACTCTTGTATAGGTTTACTTCAAAATGTCTCTTAATATGTTGTGTGCTACTAAAATCATAGTCCTATGACTGATTTGACTTTCTCAATATCCTTGCTGGAAACTATCCATTAAATACAAAATATAAAGAAGGACTCGGCAGCTCAGTAAAGGCCTCTTCACTCAGACCAGTGTTCCTAATCCTCCTCCAGACTTCTGGAAGCTCATTAGCTCAGACACCAGCTGATCAAATAGCTTCCATCTTCCCATTTTCTGCTTACCCAAGACCCAGGTAGATTGGAAACACTTGGAGAATGAACATAAAATATTATCACTGAGTTCAGGTAGTGCTGGCAGGGCTTTCAAAAGCAGCAGCTGAACTCAAAGAATCCCTCTGGCAATCTCACTGCCCCTGTCACAGAGCAAGTGCCATGTTATCTCCATCTCGCTCTCCTTTTTCACACAGAAATCTTGCACTCCTCTGAGCCTAGGGGCTCTGCTTAAATGGGTGAATATAAAGTGTCGTGCATCCTGCTGTCTAGAGAACTCTCTGAGCAACTCAGACAAAAGCACGTTAAGAAAGGACTAAGATTAGGTTATATACAGGAAACCTCAAATATACTATGCAACAGTTCTATACCAAATTAACCGAAAAAAACAGTTATCCTGTGGTTAATGACCCCTAACAGTACATGAATGAGGTCATGCAAGATGTTTTGGTAACATCTGAGTCTCATAATCCCAGTCTCAGAGGACAGACTTAAGTTACTAAATAGAATGGGCTGTCCTGTTATGTATCTTTGAGGGCAAGCTGCACAGCACGCTTGCATCCCTACAGCAAACCCTCTTCTTCTCCAAAACAACTGCACAGAAAGGTGACTACCTCCAAACTGCTCACTGGGCAGAGCAATCCCATGCTTTCAATGAACTGTGCACAGATATAGTCTGGGAGAGGGCTGTCTTGCACAGAGCATACCTGTAGCAGGAACTGTTAAACACCGTGGGCAGTTGGTTCACCATCCTAGACCCTCGCCATGTTTTATTTACTAAGATAGGTGTAGCCAGGGAGGCTGGAGCTTTGTTAAAGAACTAGAACCAGACAAAATGAAGTTTTGGACCGGTGGCTTTGCCGTTTCCTCGTGAGCAGTTCAGACACCGCACCAGTTGTGGAAGATTTTAGTCTCACAAATGTGACTTTCTCTCATTTACTATAGAAAAGAATAAGACATCTTCCTTATCATTGTAAATATTGTTCCCAGAGCCAAATTAACTTCCTGACATTACAGCCCTGTGTACTCTTCATAGGTCTGGCCCTTGATCTAAGTGTGATCCAATTACTGTGTTTGATCTCAGCCTCCTACTCTGTACACAGCAGCCCTACTTCCTCCTTTTTAAATTTTGTTTCTGTTTATACAGTTAACAAACCTTTATGCATTTGTCTTCACAGATCTTTGCAAGGTCTAACTCAGCTTGACTTTTGGCACTTGGTCCTGAATTCTTACAGTTTTTGACCTTCAAAACATAGTTGCATAGACTGACTGACCTCTTTATCCGTTCCCATAGACTGTTTATACCTAGCATCCTTCCTTGGACAGTCATTCATCCAGGTAACGCTGGAGAACTTCCTCGCTCATTTTCCCCTTGTTTAGCCTGCAAATTCCAGGAAGATTTTCTGCCTCTGATGAAAGCTCTCATACTCCCTCATGTGCAACCATGGAATTTGTCAAACTGGTTAACTCTAGTCACTACTTTTCTTAAATTTCTTGATGCTCTCCCTGTGGAAAAACAAACAAACTACAGAAAGATTTTTTTTTACCTTTTTCCCATTCCAGTGACATACTATCAATACTCTGATCCATTTTTTTTTTTACTGCGACTAGTTCTTCTATAATGTGTTCACTACCAAAACTGCATCCCAAATACATCCTCTTTTGCTTGTGGAGATACACGACTGTAATATCACATGCTTTAATTATTGGGTTCGCAGCCAGAACATTAAACTCTTACACATTGACAATTCACAGTAATTTATTCTTGATATTAAAGAGATATTAAAGGGCTGCAATTTTCTAAAAGAGGCCTCTAACACCATCCTGGTTTTCTCCTTCATTATCATTTCCCCCAGGATTTTGACTCAACACATTCTGTTTTCTTCCAGCTTTGTCTCCACTTTCTTTATCATCTCTCACTGTATCCTCATTCAGTAGCGATCAAGAAGACAAATCCAACATAGAGGATCACTGGTAAAGGAAGAAAGAAGAGTACAGAAAGCATTGCTATGGCTCTGCTGTGCTCACATCTTGAGAACTGTGCCTACATCTCAAAAGGAAGATACCAGAAGCTGAAAGGTTCAGGGAAGAGCAGGATGAACATTAAAGATATGGAATGATTTGCATTTGAGGAGTGCCTGAGTAGGCTTGAACAACAGACAGAAGATATGCTAACAGAGCTGTGAAATGATAGGTGGGGAAGGTGGATGCTGTGAGCTGGTAAGAGAGTATTCACTTCTCTTCCAAAACAAAAACCAGGAGCTGTCAAATGTGAACAGTGCTCCAGATGCAAAATGTGTGGAGGGGCACTGGACAAGTGCTTGGCAGAGTGGCCTGTCAGAGCTACAGATAAACTATGTTGGCCTTGGGAAATCCCTTGAACTGAAAAGAAGTGAAGATTGGGAAAGCATTCCCGGAAAGTACAGGGAATGGCGAATGGCTGGCCAAAAGTTAAAGCATATTGTTAAGGGCATTCTCCAACTGCCTCTTAAACACTGATAAGCTTGGAGCATCACCCACCTCTCTAGGAAGTCTGTTACAGTCTCTGATCACCCTCTTGGTAAAGAAATGCTCCCTGCTGTCCAGTCTGATCCACCCCTGGTGCAGCTTTGAACCATTCCCATGCATCCTATCACTGGACACCAGGGAGAAGAGCTCAGCACTTCCTTCTCCATATCCTCTCCTCAGCAAGCTGTGGAGAGCAATGAGGTTGCCCTCAGCCTCCTTTTCTCTATAACAGACAAAGCCAGAGTCTTCTGCTGCTCCTCACAGGACTTTCCTTCCAGATCTTTCTCCAGTTTTGTTGCCCTCCTCTGGGCACATACAAGTACTTTCTTGAATTGTGGGGCCCAGAGCTGCACATGATTCTCAAGGTGAGGCTGCACCAATGCTGAATACAGCAGGACAGTCCTCTCTTTTGCTTGGCTGGTGATGCTCTGGTTGATCATCTGGGATGGGATTTGCCCTCCTGGCAGCCAGGGCTCACTGCTGACTTGCATTGAGCTGCTGCCCACCAGCACCTCCAGACCCCTCTCTGCAAGGCTGCTCTCCAGCTCGTCCTCTCCCAGTTGATACTTGTGCCTGGCATTGCTCCATGCAAGGTGCATAATCCAGTATTTGGACTTGTAAATTTTATCCCATTAAGACACTGGATTAGTCCAATGTTCCAATTCACGTTGATCCCTCTGCAAGGTCTGTCCCCAAAGAAAGCCAGAAGCACCTCCCACTTTGGTGTCACCAGCCAACTCACTAATGGTGCACTGAACTCCTGCATCCAGATCATTAATAAGTTTATTGAATAGGACTAGTCCTAAAACTGAGCCCTGAGGAGCACCCCTGGGCACTTGTCGCCAGATGGAAGTAGCTCCATTCATTGCAAACATTTGAGCTCTGCCTTTTAGCCAGTTCTTCACCCATGTTCACTATGAAGTTTTCATGTGCCCTGTTCTTTCATACTCAAATCTTGTTTCTGTGGTCCTCTTACCATGCTCACATACATCCCTTCCACTCTCTTCACAAAATCATAGAATAGGTAAGCCTGGAAGCAACCGAGTGGGGCATCTGGTCCAACCTCCCTGCTCAAGCAGGGTCCTCCTAGAGCACATTGCACAGGATTGTGTCCAGATAGTTCTTGAATGTTTCCAGTGAGAGTATCTTTTCTGCTGCTCCTCTTTTTTTTTTTTTTTCTTTTTTTCTCCCAGCTCAGTCCTTGCAGTAGTAAACAGTTTTTATTTCTGTCTTCCTACCTGAATGAGAGACAGAAAAGATTCTTTAGCAGGACTAAACTGCAATGGTTGAGCTTCACACGCATCTGCTGTACGGCAGGAACTAGTGGCCTTGCATCATTTCCAGCTTGTTTTAATGACCCAGGCAGCCTGTGATAGCCAAATTCTTACTCTCCTTCTACCACTGGCCTAGGTGATGGTTTCCGAAAATGTGACCAAGATCTCTGAAAAAAAGCCAAGCAAGCCACACTGCGAGCAAGGAGGCTATGCCTGTGACCACCATTGCTAAGTACAATGGAAAATATTAGACTGCATCATGTCGCGATAAAGGGCGCATTGACACCTTGAACCCTCAGGAACTGGTGAGGAAGGAGCAGTCTCCATCCCTCCTCTCGCCCGGGGACCCGCCCGGGGACCCGCCCGCGTCCCGCCGCAGAGCCCGCGGCGGCGGCGCTGGGCACAGGCGCCGTCCTGCGGCTCCCCCCTGCGGCTCGCCGGGGCTTTGCCGCCCGCCTCCTGCGCTGCCCCGGCGGCCTGCCCCCCTTCCCTTCCCTTCCCCGCGGCCGGGCCCCCATTCCCTCGCAGACCCCAGGAAGAGCGGCTGCTCCGCGGGGCTCGGGCGTCGGGTAGCGGTGGGTGGTGCTGGGGCCTCGCCCTGTCCTCAGACACCCCCCGGGGCAAACGCCAGGTGTCCGCTCCCCTGAGGAGCACAGGCGTTACGGAGGGCTCCTGCCACAGCACTCACTGACGGCTTTGAGGGCAGACCCTCGCTTCCCTGGCTTGACCTCCTGCCACCGAAGCTTCCTCTCCCCAAGGCGGAACCAACCCACTAAGATGCTTGAGGAACTAAATACCTCTGTTTTAAAGGGATATTGGTACCTAAATATCTCTGTAGGTATTAATTTCTTTCCACATTCTTCGGGCAATGTGGAGTTTCCCATTGGGCTGATGGAGAAACTCCCCAGCGAAACCACTACAAACTCCCCTTTATTGACATGATAATAAAGCAAAATGAAAACCCCGACCATGTAGCTCTGGGGCACCTGCCTTCCTTAGAGGTAGTGGTTGTGTTCCTCCACCAGAAATTATATTGCACCCCTGACACAATGCAGTAAACATCTAAGGGGAAAACTATTCCCACTGTGAGAGGCTGTGCTCTGGGGAGGTTGGGTGGTTTGGCTGGCTTAAACAAGACGAAAGCAGTTTGGAAAGTGCTGGTGGGGCTAATAGAGTCTCCCAGGCCTCAGCCACGTCAGACACTGAGCAGGTGTGGCTTCCCGGGTCCCCCCAGTGACACACGACCACACAGATGTAGTGTCAGAGGAGAAATCCGTTTATTGTTTACAGGAATACTTTTTTATAGTCTACATATAGTTTATACTTTTCTAACCACTGAGAAACAATTCTCATATCGCTTCTCTCTCGTCCAATCAGACACTGCGGTGCTGTAGAAGCATCTTCCTTGCATGGCATGGTCAGTCCTTTCACTTTCAGTTCAGCTCCTTCTTCAGCTCCTGGGTCCTAGATTCCACCTGCCATCTGTGACTTACAATAAACATTCACTGGCATTTCCCTACAAGCAGGGTGACTGCTGAGCCCTCCTGACACCTCTAGTGGGAACAACACTGTGGGGACCAGCAAAATCAAACTGTCCCAAGGCTAGCTCTTGCTGCCATGAGAACAGCCTCCCTGGGTGTGGCCTGGAAGAACTGAGAGAAAAGCATCCCCCTCCATATTCAAAGGTTCCCAAATACAGCATATTGACTGTGAAAGAAGCTATTACTATAGCTTTTACTTGAACATGCTCAATTACACCAGACAATGTCTGGATTTGGGTCCTCCTTTATTTGATATACATCTGCTCCTCCACAAAAATTACACACTCTCTAGAAGAGCCCTTTTGGTCTTCCCATTGTTCTATGAGGAGTGGGGTCAATGTCATCTACAATTCCAATCCTTGCCCTTTGCAGCTGAAACTCACACATAAGACATATATTACTGGGCTTACCAATT
Source organism: Serilophus lunatus (assembly GCA_013399895.1). Lineage (NCBI taxonomy): Eukaryota > Metazoa > Chordata > Aves > Passeriformes > Eurylaimidae > Serilophus > Serilophus lunatus. The sequence continues at coordinate 172,583 of VXBA01010948.1, read as the reverse complement.
TGCAGTCTATTCTTGATTCCCAAATCTTTGGGTTTTTTATGTTTTTATGTTTGTGGGTTGGTGTGGGGTTTTTGGGGGGGATTTTTTGTTAGTTTTCCCTTACCAAACCCTGCTGTGCTTCAGAAAACTGTTTCCTGAAAAAGTAGATCCTTCCAGGTCCATGGTCTGGCCTAGCTCTTTCAAAAGACTTATGCCACCTACCCTAAAAAGCATCAGATTATGAACTCTGACACCTTCAACAAACATACCACTCATAATCTCAAATGTCATTGCTTTCTTCCTTGCTTTATTAGTCCTTCTAGCATCACACTTAGCACACCAAAGCATGCCCACGATTAAAATCCCTGCCTCAAAAAGACAGGTAGCCAGTACCTTTCTGTGAGTCTGTAGATCTGCCATACCTTGAACCAGGCACCTTCTGTTCTTGGTCAAAGCATGTCAAGTGGAGTTACCAGATCACAACCTTCAGCAGCCTGGACCTCCCCAGTCTTCCTGGTTATCTTAGTTCTTATCTGGGCAAAGCGAGCTTGTGTCTATCATTGCAGTCCCCTCCTTCCTCTTCAGTGCCTGCAGTGGTTTGTGCTTCCTGACACTCTGCATCCCTTTCTGTTTCTACAGCTACACCTCAGCCTACATGATGGGAGCCACTCAGTTTTTGTCAACTGTTCACACTTCTTCCAGGAGTTAAGAAGTGGGATCTTTACTCAGAGTTGTAACAAAGGATCCCACATTTGCCTGGGTATAGCCACGGGTAGTGGTGCCCTCAGCATTGTCCTCCTGAAAGGATCCCTCTTCTGTTCTTTCTTGAGTCTTTAAGGATAAGCTCAAAAGCTCCAGATCAGATCCTCTTCTTCAAGTGGCTTGTTTGGTCTTTTCCAGCTCTTTGGACCCAGTGTTTCTTTTATGTTCAATATCCCTGCCACAATGAGACACTTCAGGCCTGTATCTTCTCTGCTTTAGAGTCTCACAACCCTTCTTCTGTTGCAGAGTAATCTGTTGTAGACTGGGTGCAGCCTGGAACCAGTCTCTCCCAAGCTAGCGTGTTTGAGATTGCTTCCTTATGCTTACTCGTGGGTTTTTTTTCAGCCCCATCCTTTGTCTCCCTCTCCTGCTCTGAGATGATTGCCTACAACCAGGAATTCATGAAGGAGCATTTTATGCTGTCTTCAGGGAGAAAGTGCTACCCTTGCAGAAACTTGAGGATGACAATGAAAATGCAGTGTGGAATTATTTGCGTGTCCATTATATTTTATATATATATATAATATTATATTATATTCCTGTTAATGCTTGCCTAATGTGGCCCATTTCTTTTCAGCCTTGGAGACTTTGGACATTCTTCGTCATTTACTACTCACTGCTATGTTTGTAATATGTCTTTATTTCAACGCACAGATCTTGGATGCAGTTCTCTAAGAGCTCATGGGTTTTGGCTATTGTTTATGCTTTTTTTTTTTTTCCAGAGGAGTTACTGTGTTCCACCCTCATTTTGGAGCCATGTAGAAATTCCCCAGCCTTCCACTCCCACTGGTAGCGTTGAATACTTTTCTCCAGAGCACCATATCATCCTCCAGTGTCTTAGTAAAAAACCCACTGGTTTGAAGCAAAATATCTGAGCAGCAAAACCAGAGGCTACTCTGATCTTTGCCCTTTCCTCTCAGACACTTGCTGTCTCTGAAATAAAGCATCTCAGTGTTCACTGTCTCCAACTTCACCCAAAATGTTTCCTTTCTCAGGTTCTGGCAAAGTTCAATTCAGTCAGAAAATACCTTATCGCCTTACACAGTGTTTTCACCCAAAACAAATCTGGTTCTCCTGGTATTTGGAAGAAAAAGAAATGTTATGTGAAAACATGTCTCCATCGCTGGAAAGCCCATGGCTGTGTGGGTCACCAGCTGGCCCACACCCTTGACCTTGAGCAGGGTTCACTGAGCCTGACAGGACCATTACTGTCTCTTGGCACGTGCTGGCCCTGTGACGCTCACTCACCGTGGAACCACTGCATTCCTGCCCAATGTCACAATGTTTGCCAATGTCCTGAGACTGCAGAAGCTCATGACAGAGTTCGGATCACTGCTCATCAGTGACCATCCATAGCACATACAGGAGCACCAGGCTCTCATCCTTCCCTGCAGTCACTCAGTGTGTGGTAGCAGAGAATTGTAGAAATCAGGAGTCGATCCCATTGCCTGGAGTGGAAATGAGTGTCCACCGTAACATGGGTTTCTCAGAGGTAATTCATTGATTCCTGGTAAGTTCAGTATTATGAGAAACAGTAGCAATTTTTCTCTAAAATAAAAAGATGGATTTGACTCTTCATCTGGCCCTGAAGAATGAGATGTATGAGATGGTGCTCTGACAGAGGGAGAGCAGTGAGTAAGCAGGTCTGAGTGAGCCAGCTGAGAGGCTGGCATCAGCCCTGGATCTGGAGTGCCACATCATGAAAATCAGAACGAGTCTGCAGCATTTTAGGAGCATTAATAGTCACAGAGAGCTGCCTTTTGCCCTTCAAGGGAGACAGCTAGGCCAGGAGCACTGGAGCTATTAACTGAGTCACAGGGCAGTAATTTTTTCATTTAAATATGTTCTGTAATCAGTCCTAGCAAAGGACATTGATGGGGACAGGCTCCTTTCAAAGCCTGGGCTGCCTGACACAACTCTGCAAGCACAGCTCTTTCTGCCAGGTTCCCTTAAAGAAGCAGTTCCCCATGCCTTTTCTTCCCCAAGCCAAAGGTAATAGCAAGTAAGAATTGAGACAATCGTAGCACATAGCTTCCAGCATAAATAAACAACCTCACTGATTTAAAATGTTCTATTGATTTCTGAGGTGTATGTGTTGGCACTTGTGCTGAAATATCTGCTCTATGGACAAATCTGTGCTCTGGCCCTGCCCAGAGCTACCTCTGCCAACTGAGTGTTGCCCTTATAGCAGGACTTAAGTGATTCCTTCAGTTTTTCCCCCGAATGAGATTTTGCATCCCTTCTTTATTTTTGTCTCTGCTTTATGCAACTTCCAGGTGTTGCTTGAGGAAGATGAGACACATGTTTTTCTGTAAACCTTTCTATCTGGCAGGACAAGTATATTGCAGCTGTCTTCCAGTATCGTCACTTTGCTTTAGCCTAAGCACTCCAGCTGGTGGCAGAGCAGTGGTGTGTTGGCACAGTCTCTGATACTGTTTTCCCAGGTCTTAGTGTAGGAGATGCAGAATAAAGTGCCTTGTGTCAAGTTCTTAGTGTGAATGCAGTGTGAGCTTTATTAATACTGTGCTGGATAGCTGTTTGCTTGAAGTACTTTTTAAAAGACCTGTGAGGACGGTCTCCATCCGTCCCCTCAGTAAGAGAAAAAAAAGATAGTTGGTTGGCCTATTGAAACATCTGGCCTGCTGAATGCAAATTGGGTAGTGGTTGGAGACAAAGAATAGCTCCCAAACAGAGTGCTGAATGTAGAAAAACATGTACTGTCTTTTTACAGCTTTGCCAGAGACATGATGATGATGGAGTGTCAAATTAAAAAAATATGTGGCAATAAGAAAACATTCCCTTTGCATGTAGTGAAATCACTCTCTTCGAACACTTTTGCAGGAATCCTTTAAAATCTGTCAGAGAATTCTGATCTCACACTTCTTTTAGTCTCCTCTCTCTTTGGTGCTCATTGTTCCTGTTGAAATTCAGCATGTAGGATTTCCCAAATAATAAAGAGACTCCATATCCTGCACATACACATTCCTGAATGTAACAAATTTACATTCACTTTGATATTTCACACCTCTCCTTGGTAAAGATCAGTTGGTGTAGTTTCTAGGGTTTACTGCATGTTTTGTGTTATCTGTGCTGTCACTTCCAGTGTTAATAAAACCGGTTTTGGCACCAATTTGGGCATCTGTATCCAATTTAAAATAAACAAATATCCAATTTGGTTTGGGGCTGATCACCCATGTGTGCTCTGGACCTGCTGGCAACCTCTGTCAATGCTGCAAAATGATGGAGCTGCTGCAAGTTTTGCATCTCCTTCCAAATAACAAGCATCATCTCTGTTTGTGGTGTCTGCCACAGAGCCTGCAGCTCCTCATGCTGTGTCTTTTCCTTGAATGGCTTCCCTCTTTCACTGGGGATACATTCTATTTTATTTTGCATGTGGTACCACATATTTTTCAGAACTGAGGCAGCCGACAGAGGCTGCTCCCTTCAGCATTAGCTTGATCATTAGCTTTTGAGCACTGTCTTAACAGGAGCCTCACTACAGCACTACTGCATGTCCTAAAGTAGCTCTGGCAATCTCTAAAACACTGTTATTGCTGTGTGTCCTAGATTAGAGGGCAGTTATGTACTTTAAATGTAATAATATAGGACAAAATAATATCTAGAGAATTAACAACTTTATTAGGTAAATATATATAATATGAATGTATGTATGTATTTAAATGAAAAGTAAAAAGACAGAGAACAAAACCACAGAATAATTAAGAGCAATATTGCTTCAAAACACAAAATACCCCTTTTCCCATATGTTCTAGGGTGCAATATAGCTGGGATACTGTGGGGGGCACTTGGACCCTCTCTGGAGGCAGTGGAGTTGTAGATGCTTTCTGACAACTACCGCAGGTGCTTGCTGAGACCCTGGGCTGCGGAGGCCACGGATGCTGGGTGGGGGGGGAGAACACAGAGCTGAGGGTGGAGCGGTGGGCGGTGCAGCTGGAGGGGCTGTGAGTGGTGCGAGTGCCAAATCCTGACCACTGGACCACTGGGGAGGGCACCAGCAGGAGCAGTCGGGGAAGAACAGTTACTCATGAAGAAACCAGAGCCTCTGTCTGCACACTCCGGCTGTTGGATCCAAACGAGAACGGAGACCGCGTCCCCTGGCTTCTTAAAACCTTGTCCATTTGTGGTCCCCCACCAGTCCCCGTGCTCGCGTGGAAGCTCCCATAACGTTTCACGCTCCCGCCCCGCTGTGCCCACCACCGCCTTGGCCTGGCGGGGATGGAGGACACCGGCCGCGCTGGGCGGGCCCCAACTGGGGCAGCTGTGGCCACGCTCATCTCCCCAGATCTGGGCAGCACCACCGGGAGGAGGCAAGCCCATGACACCTGGGTGGCATGGGGCGGATTGGTGGTGAGGCCAGAAGACATCTGCGGGATCCCCAACTCCGCGCAGTCCTGCCGCCCCTCTCGCCTCTCCCCAGCCCTGCCTCGCCTCTACACGAGGCCCTTTAGGAAACATGTGGTGGGGGCTGGCAATGCCATCGTGGCCAGTGAGCCGCACTGGGTTGCAGCAGGGATGCCCTCCTCAGTTCCATCGCCATGGGCCCTCTCCCTGGCCCCAGCCTGGCTGGCCGTGGCTCCACACCAACCCAGCCGTGCTCTGGCCGGCAGGAGCCTGCAGGGCAGAGCCCCCGGTCCACAGCTCCCCCCACCCTCGGCAATGGGAAAATTTTCTATAAAACAAGAGAAAGACGCCCAACCACAACACTGTGGAATTCCTAATTATTCTCTCTGTGTTCCTGGGATTCCTTTGCCCTTTGCGGTAATACCATCTTTGCACTCTCCTGCCAGAAGGCCCTGGAGTGTGAGCTTTGATTTATTGGCTAGTGAGGAAGGGAGTTGCTGGGATTTTTCCCAGAAAGTGCAGAATTTCCTCAGGCCATTTTGCTAAAAGCTGACTGAAAGCACGCTGCAGAGACCAGAGCAGATGGGCAGCTTTTATTTAAACGAGAAAGCACTCTATGGTGACAGTGGGGAAACAAACTTGGGAAGAGAATGAGAGAGTTCTCTGAATGTTCTCCACAGGAACCCAGCTCTAACAATGGCTCCAAGGTCTGGGTACTCCCACTGCCAGATACTGGCTTCAGAGAAATTCATTTCAAGGCTGAGGATGATTAGACCAAATGGAAAATAAGATCCAAGCATTTTAGCCAAGGATCAGGCTGACAAGCAACTCTCAGAACAGCTCTACTCTGTATTTGGTGGACTGAAAATATGTTTTCTTTCAAGAATATGACTTTGAAAAAGCAAAAACCTAGAATGCTGAAGCTGGAAACTTAATATTTCATGAAAGACAGGATTTTTTTTTTCTCAGTGAAAGGTTGGTTCTGTTGGTGAAGCTTTCACAGCCCTGCAGAACCCCGCACAGTGTAGAGTATTCACCAGTAGATTTCATGATTAAATGTTACAGGAATTATTTTTATTTTTTGCTGTGAGAGAGCACTGGGTGTCAGACAGGCTGTAGCTTGACACTGATTTGATGCCAGGGAAAGCAATTACAGCAGACAAACAAACCAAGAGCACCAAGAAGCAGTGGGCAACGTTGCAGGGTCCACCTAATCCCCTAGGAAACATCAACCATGCTATCACTTGGTGCCAGCAGTTAAGGAAATGTCGGCATTAACCTGCATCTGCAGCAGCTTTTGAAAACAAGCTAAAGGCAGTCTGCACTGACAGTAAGGCAAAACCAACCGGTCTTTGTATGCATCTGGTGCAGTGGTAGCTGCCTTATTCCAGTAAGGAATAAAGGACAAGGGCCATTAGACACACTTCTGCCCCTTGGGAGAAGAAGAAGTAAGTCACTGGAATAAAGAGATTTCATACTGAGAGAGGACGCTCTCTGTTCACAGGGCTGCGACTCAAACAGATACTCCTGGGAAGATGTACAAATCTTTTCTGGTTTAGCAGAAGTCCTACCCTGTTGGCAGGCAATTACAGGTACCAAAGAGATCCCTGCAGCCAGAATCAATGTCCAGCGCACCAGCATGGTTTAAGTCAGTGTCTACACAGGAAGACATCTGCTGAGTTAAAACCTTTTAAATAGCACTGCTGGGCTGTAATTTAAGTGAAGAACTAACCATGACAGAAACTTAATGAGAATCCCTGCTCAAGCTGAAAAGATGAAGTCAAGCCATGGCTGACCAGCAGGCCTCACACAGCTTCGGTTCCTGCAGAAGAGCTGCCTTACAGCACACAGCCCTATTCAGAGTTGAAATGTGATATTTTGTCATCATAAGATTTTAATTACTGATACCAATGTAAACAGACATACCTAGCAGGTTCAATGGCATTCATATTTTCCACTCCTTCCTCCACTTTCCACACAGGAGAATTGGTGAAAATTGGGAAAATTTTCCTTTTTTTGTAGGCTATTGTCTTAAAAGACAGTATCTGCCAAGGAAGATGGGAACTTTCCTGGAGTGGAAAGAAACTCCTACTCCACTTAACTATACACTTCAAATCAAAAGGCTTTCAGTCAAAAATGTAGAAAAAGGAAGTAACAACTCTTTACTGAAATATATATATAGAATAAAAAGAAAAAACAAAAAAATAATACAACAGTAGCAAGAAATATTACTCCAACAAACTCTACCCTCTACCCCTCCATGTATTTAATTTGGTGTGGTAACAGCTGTGGGGAAAACACACAGGTCCTGTGGGCTCACCACACACACACGGGGGGGGGGGGGGGGTGTTCCCCCAGTTTGCTGCTGAGATGGGCGACAGTCACTTGTCTGAGACAGGAACAGCAGGAGATGGGGAGGGACAGATGGGCTGGCTCTGAGCCGGAGCTGGTGCAGGCAGGGCTCTCCTCTCTCTCCGGGGTTGCTGCAGAGCCCACCTGGACACAGGAGCTGGGCTTGGCCAGGCAGGGATCTGGTCACAGGGCAGCAGTTGGGACCTCTCCACCATGTGCCAGGGCAGGAGGGAGAGCACGGGGAGAAACAGCACCAGTGAGGCAGCACCGGAGCTCTCTCCCAGGGGTTGCTCCTGAAAACCAGCAAGCCCTAGGCTGGTCACCCACAGAGTTTTATAGTCCAGAGTGAGAGGGGAGAAAAGGCAGGCATACTCCAGACCCCCCCTCTTGTCCTTGGCACTCATCGGTCTTGCCTCCCCGTCTCCCACACAGCCATCCTGGAGTAGGAAATCTCCCTGCCACCCAACCATCAGGTTCATTAGGTCTCAAGGCTGAAAACAATGAAGTCTTCCACCTTATCCCACTGAGGAGTTCTGCTCTTAGCTTTTCCCTTCCTCAGTTTTGCCAGCACCTCAAGGTAGTAATGGGAAAATGTTACCAAAAGGAATCTAACCCGTAACAGCTATTTGCTACCCTATCTGATATTCCTCAAAACTATAATATAAACTCAAAATTATAATATAAGGATAAATAAATGTCAGGAAATGTGGTAGGTCCATGGCATGGTATCAGTTGGTAAATTGATTTTGTGCCTCCATGCTGCTGCAGAGTCCTCTGGGTATGTCTGATGAAACAGAGATCAGGAAATGTTGGAACACAACCTCTAGCCCGGGATAGCAGCCAGACATGCACTTGGACTGGTAAACTTGGTGCCAATAAGATGCTAAAATCAATGGTATCACTCCCTCATGTCTGAGCTTTTTTCTGAACACCTACTAGCCATATTTGAAGGTGCAGGCTCAGATACTTATTCTTTTAAATTTCTTTTGCATCTAAAACCTTTGGAAGTACAATTAGTCACCCACTGTAATATTCATTAAGACTTTCATCATGTTGTAGTACATGGCTCTATTGTCTAGATGCTTTGTGATCATCTGACCATAATGCCACAACTATATCAAGAAGCTAGACTCACCCGAACACAAGCAAGATGTGGACTCACAGAGAAAGCATTGACTTTCATGCCCAGAACTCTCCTAGCAAGAGCCAGCTGAGGACGTCTACAAAGCAGCACCATGGAGCTGAATTCTTATCTGGTGTGACTAACTTACTGGAAAAAAAACAGTATCCCAAAATGGTTGGCACTTTGCAATATTTGAATTGCAGTGTTTTGACTGAAGTACAGAAATGGAGGTGAGGGTGGACATAATAGGAATTTTGATATGAGACAATCATTATCTCTGTTTAGAGCTTGCCTGTTTTCTGCCGGCACAAATGTGTGAATGCCATGACATGGAAAGAGAGGATCTTCTACTGAGAAAGAAAAATACAGGAGACTGGGCTGATGTCATATGCCTCAGGAATGGTGTCCCATGAGGAGAAAAAACATCACCACAGGCTTCTGTGTTGCTCTCACAGCTGACCACAAGTAGTGCTTCCCGTCAGGTTGTCCCAGCTTGCTCCCACTGGGAGTGCAGTGAATCCAGATGGTTATGATGAGGCTTGAGGTCCTGGAAGCCCAGGGGAAGACTCTTGCCACAGCAGGTGTCCTCTCAAGAAACTCCTTTCCCTGAAGCCAGAGGCTGATGCAGAATGACTGCAAAATTGGCTGCTGGCTAATTAGGGCTGTCTTACCAGCCACAGAAAAAAAGTTGGCTGAAACCTGCTCAGCAAAGCAGGCTGATGAAACATCATCAAAGGAATTCTGCCCTTCGGGACACTGAATGAGTCCGAGGTGGGAATGCAGACAGAAGTTCACCCATACCCCTCGAGAGCTGACAAAGATGTACTTTCTGCTCATCCAAGAACCATGCAGGCTGAAACATTCCCAGGGCTGCATGAGGAATGTCAGTACACTGTAGAGTGCTTGGTCTGTAATCACGTGCTGCATTAGGGCCAGACCTCTTCTCTGAGCTGTATCCAGATTTGTGTGTCAGGTGTCTGGAAACAACAGAGGAGCCCAAACCATTCAGGCAATTGGCCCTCTCCAAGTGTCCTTGTCAATGAAGAGGAGCTGACCTGTTTCACTTGACCAGCTAATGATTCTGTTTCATGTCTGACTGGTTTCACACAGTTCTGTGCTAGCTGCTCTTAGTGGGGTTTATCCTAATAAAGGTTTTAATTTTAATCCCTTAAAGTTCATCTTTGGACTGTCAGAAGAGAGCTGACCTTTCATAAAGGGTGCAGCTTTATTCTCACATCATTTGAAGACCTTCCTGTTCACAGAGAGCATTGAGACAGTAATAGGTCTGTCTAGCAGGAGCTGGTTACACATACAAGGTGTTATTGACTTATTGTGTCCTACTGTGACTGTGTCTTCTCTTACCAATGCATTATTCCAGCATTTATTCCAGCTGATCACAAATTTTTGCCTTATCTCTATTCATCAGGAATATGAAAGTAGCCAGAATAGGAAAAAAAAAAGTTATGGGTATTTTGAACACTGCAGGCTTCCTGAATACCAAGTGGGTATTATTTGGTGATGATACCTACGTTCAAGGACAAGTCAAAGAAAGCGTCACGATTCCATATGTCTTATTTTCTATCTGAAAACTATATGCTTCTCTCCTCACCACAACTTGTCTTGCTTTGCCTTGACTTGCCTGCTTCCAGCCATCCTCATGGGGTTGTAAGAAATAGGTCAAGACCAGATTCTGACCAATCTACCCTCCTTCCTCATGATCGTGGGAGGGAACACAGTGATTTGCAGCAGCTCCTCTTTCCCACTGTGTTCATAACAGACTCACACATCTGCTTTTGTCACCACTTAGAATAGGGAAAATCCTTGGGTAATCCCCTACCTTGTAATGGTAGTAAGTGGGAAAACATCCAACCCAAGATATATCCACCCACACACCAGCCTTCAGCATGTGCAGATGCACCCACAGCCCCAGAGCCTTCCCTTGCAATGGTGGTTCTTGAAAAGCAGATATACTCCTTCCTTGAGTAACCACTTGCTCAGTTTGCTTGGCTGGGACAGTACCCTATGTGAATCTATCCTTACAGACACGATGTGAACAGCTTTCGTGACTATGCCTTTGTTTCTTGTCCAATGACCACCAAATTAGAAGATCCTGTGCCCAGACTGTTGCTTTCTGTGGTTTCCTGAAGAATGAAGGAGGTCTAGAACTCCTCCTGTATCCAAAACAGGGCCAAGGAAAGGCTGACAACAAAGAAAACTGGAATCTGTTGTATTTCTTCTTCATCTGGCCAGTGACTCATTTGGCATTGGTGTCTCAGAGCTCAAAATTAAAACTTAAGATACGATCCAATTTGCAACACATAGAAGGAGGCATTTTCCTCTCTCTGTTCCAGGACTCTCCCAATAGACCATGAAGGGTTCATCAAGTAGAATGTTTTCTGTGCTATGTATAATAAAATTATATTCACCACAGTTTCTACTGGGAGTTTTTGAACTCCAGGTTTATTTCTTAAACAGCCACTGAAGATTATATTGCCAGAACAAATAATTAAAGACAGACTGGAGAACCTTGTCTAATGGATATAAGTATCTCAAAGGAGATAAAATGATAGGTTTTAGTCAGATCATTTTCTTGGGATTGTATGACAGAGACTTACATGATCAATTATAGGGCAAATTTATATGAAGCAAAGATTTTTAAAAGTTACACCTGCTTACCCGTTTCAGAAATTCTTTGAACTGCTCAAAACTAGAATAATCACCCATTAAAATAATTATCATTAGAAATGAAGCATTAAAGAAAGATAATAGAATGTGAGCTGTCAGCTGTGTGATATATGTGTGATTGAGCTCTGTGGATGGATCCATCTTTCAGTTACAATGAAGCCTGTGCTAGAAGCTACCATTCTTAGACAGTCACTGATTTTAAAAGAGCATCCAAAAATAGCTCTATTATTCCATATCTTTTTCTAAAAATTTCCCCCACTAATCCACTAGTCTCCAGGGTTATGATTCTACACAGGCTTCAGACTACTTGTTTTTTAGAGAGTCCTGCCTGGTATTTTTGGTACATCAAAGATGGAATTCTAATTTTGAGAGCAACTTGACAACATTAGGGAAGTAAATTAAGCACATTGAGATTGAGAATGGCTCCATAGCAAGAACAAATATAACTGCAGTCAGGAAGTCTTTCTCCTTAAGGAATTACATTCACAACCAGAACACAAAATAAATCAGCTAGTGCAAAAGTAGAGCAATCAGCTCGTTCCCAGCATACAGATAAATCCAATCTCATGAAGTACAGCTATGCCACCCAGCTACATTCTCCATATTTTAAGCACCTCTGCATGAGGAAGGACAGCCACTCACAAGAGCTGACCTCTCATGAGGGACCATTGATTTCAGTAGGCAGTTAACTCTGGATGGTGCTAATTTCACTGATAAAGCCATTCAGGGAACATTTTTCCATAGCAAAAAGCCCAAAGTCCCATTCCAGGAACTGATATATTAAATAAGGTTCACATCTTCATTTCATCAATGTTCATGTAAGCAGGCTTTTCAGAGCTCAGAACCAATCATTTAGCCTCTGTTTAATATTTTAAATTCAGAGAAGTGCTGATTTCTCTCTTCGATTTTTTTTCTTTTTAATGGACAACAATATTCATGAATCAAAACCAGCATGGCCTATCTGCATGTGGCCTATAAGCATGTGTCTGACAGTGACATCAGCAAAGGATCCTGTGTTCAATTACATCTTCTGCCTTTCATTTGTATTAATCAAGACATGACAAAGATAAGCAGCTCAATGCATCTGCCTGTCGTTCACCTCCTTTCTTATCAGCCACTCTCACTGCAGAAATAGCTGCAGAAATTGTCAGTGTTGTCCCGATAATGTGGTTAGGTCTCCTTCCTCTAAGTTTACTGAAAAATACTTCTTGAATCGGGCAGTTTTACATAGGTCATTTCACGTGTATCATCTGCAGGAGCACCAAGGGCCTCTTTGTACAGTGTTTTGTGTGTAGAGCTGCCACTGAAACTAGTTAGCTGCAAAAGATTTAAATACTGGAACTTCATGAACTCCATGTGGAAATAGAAGTGAATCTCAAAAAAAAAAAAAAAAAAGAAGAAAAAGCTCGTTTTGGAAAATTCCAAAAGAAACATTCCTGTATCTTGACTCAGTTGGAAAGTAATTAAGGTAATCTGGAAATCAGATTCAAAGTCTATCAGGAAAGAAAGGCTCCCACTGTGAAGAGAAAGAACCTTGCTGGAAACACTGATATATGTAACACATATTCTGGTGTAACAGAGAGCAACTGGATTGTTACTGGGATGCCAAATTCTGTTTTGATAAGTAAACCCTATATTTTCACTCATTTACATCTCTGCCTGCTTTCTTTTCTTCTTTTCTTGCTTGTCATTGTCCCATCATACACATTCCAGGCAGGTCTGTTCTAAATCCTTTTCATCACACTGTCATGCTTACTGACATTTCAAGGACATCTAGTTTGAAATGTTCAGAAAAAAAGCACTGCACAACCTTCCAGGAAGAAGCATCAATGACTATCAGCATTTGAACTCATTTTGTCCCATCTCCAGCAGGACTCAAACCCTGAGAAGCAACATTTGGAAACAGGAATCTCAGAAACACTTATAAAGCTCCGCTCACAATTTGGGTTCACCACTTAATGGTAGCAATTCATCCTCCAGTCAGTGCTATAATCTAGCACAAACTACCCCATTATTTATTGACTGGCCCATCTGTAGTTTTACCCTTCCATATGCAATTTTGTTCATACTCAGTATCCCTTCTTTCCTCAGCACACAGCTTTCCCCAGTTCCTCCTCTTCCATTATTGTTATCACAAACTTAGGAGATGGCCTTCAAAAATTACTGCTTTTGTGAATTATCAGGAACCTCACCTGATGTGATTGGAATGGATTGCCCAGGGAGGTGGTGGAGTCACCATCCCTGGATGTGTTTAAAAAAAGGCTGGACGTGGCACTTGGTGACATAGTCTAGTCTAGTTGAGGTTTTAGGGTAAGGGTTGGACTAGATGATCTTGAAGGTCTCTTCCAACCTAGTGATTCTGTGATTCTATGTCATTCATAGTAGTCCTCAAAAATTAACACTTCAAGGCCATTTAAGGTGCTGGAGGGTATGGATCGCTGTTCTCAAGCTCATAGTATTTTATTTGAGGTAGGGACTACATTTGCAACAGGTAAAACCAGATATTAATAGATAAAAGATGTTGATAGAATCAATATGGAGTCTAAGTAGTTAGGAGTTATGGACCTTGAGTTATGAGACAAAGAGAATAATCCAAAGTGACCCTTGGTAATGGACTGTATAATTTGGGACTTGAAAAGGTAGAAACAAGATGGCAGAGCAGACCTTAAATCTTCATGGCCACATGGACAGACAACGCCAGTGGAGCTGTGCACAAGTGGAGGCCCACGAGGGACAGCTGAGCTCTTCCACACAGGCTCAGTGCTGCAGAACCTCAGCTACAGCAGTGGGTGGTCCTCCATGAATTAATAGGTTTATCATGTGCTGGTTTTTCTGTTCAAGACCTACTACTTGGAAAAGAGGAATGTGATAGGGCACAGAGCAAAAAAAGCTTTCATTCAGTTTTGATCTGTGGGAACAGCAGGATTTGGCAAATGCAAAGAAGAAAAGATAAAAAAATGCTGCTGTAGACTAAATAGATACCTGTGTCACCAGGCATTATTTCTCTGCTTAAAAGGCCCCAAACCAATACAAGTACGGGATCCAAATTTTCTTGATCCTCTCAAAAGTCATTTCCCTAATGATGAATTTTGCCTTCCCGTCATATCCTCTTCTGTGTGAATCCTGTCCTTCTGACAGACCAGCACCAGCTGTCAAGGATATCAGAAGGAACTGAATCAAGGACTGTTGTTGTTTCCTTGCTGTCTATCATCTTCCCTCACTTGCTTTGTTTCTTTTTTGATTTGAAAAAGAAAAATCATACAATCAATGATATGCCAAAGTGAGATTCACTTTACTACCCTCTGGAATTGCAGTGAAATTGTGAAGTCACAGTCTTCAACAATATGTCATTGATGGCTTTTGAAAGTGGGACAGAAAAGTCAATAAAGTCTCATTTCTTTAGAAGGACTTCTCTTTTATTTTTTCATATTTGCCCTGTGGGATGTTTGGCAATTTTTCATACAAAGCACATAACCAAGTTGACTTATCACACACAGTTCTTTAAAATAACATGGAGGAATTCAAGGATTTCACTTAATATTGTGAAGAAACACGTCAGGGTTCTGTTTGCATCAGCTATAATTCCCTAACATCCCAGTGAGTCTGTTCAGGCAAAGCTTGCAATTAAGCTGAAGTTGTTTATGCAATAAATAAGTCTTTAATCATGGAATTTTTTTTTAACTCTATTTGAGGAAAAGCATTATTTGAGAACATATGTCCAGATCAATGGTGTCTTGGGCTAGACAAATGTCTCAAAAAGTGACTAAGATGGTACTGGGGGCATTTTCTATGATACTGACAATTGGCACTGGTGCCTCCTGTGGAGTCCACCTTTGAGAGAGTAATGAACAATTAAAAGCACAATTTTCCAGCATGTCCAGGCCCTGCTGCTTACATGGTCAATGAAGAGAAACCATCAAATCACCATAGGGAAGGCCCTGTAGGTTATGCTTTGAATGCAGGTCCTGCTCCTCAGACAGGCTATACAGAGACACTGGGAAGTCAGAGATTTAAACCATTCTTTTGGATATCAGTGTCATAGAAAGCTTTTGAGCAGGACACTTAAGGGTTCATCCAACCATTATGTTAAGGATTAACTGTTAATAACACTGTTCACGGGGCAAGTTTATTCATAAATAACAAGATAGGTTGGTTTTATTGCATTTTTACTTACTATGTAGACCTCTCCACAGTGAAAACCCTCTCTGCTGGCCTCCAAAGCAGCTGTGCATTGGCATGAGGTTGTGAGTAGTCAGCATCCTGCATCTGGTGTAGCTTAGTCCACATGAATTGTGGTTCCCACTACAGTGACTCTGGATGCACTATTTCCACAGCCAGCAAAGCAGTGATTCATGTGCCCCTGCAATCTCCAAGCCCAAAAGCACTCACTCCCCAGGCTTTTCCTTTGGAAGGAGGCTGTATTCTCAGGGACAACTCTTCATAACATTGGCTCTACTGGGCAGCAACATCAGTGGGCCAAATCCTTAGCTCTTGCTCAATCTCTGTTCTGGGTTTATTTAGGAGATTGACTGTTATTTACCTTTATAAAAAAACAGGAGTCAGACAACAAGGTAGAGCAGAAACAGGCTCTGCCCTATCTTTGAACAATGCATGAAATTATAGCAACCTCACCCTCACTGAGGGATTTCTGGTGTTACCTTAAAGAAAATAATTATCTTAATTGCTCACTTTAAGTATTCCAGGTGCTGACAGCAGTTGTGCCTTAAAACTGAAAACATGAAATAAAAAAAATAGATGAACCAACTCGTCTTATAAAGAAAAACTTAATCTAAACAGTAAACTCCCGTCACAGCAGGGAGCCAACATGAGAAATGTGGCTGTAGCATCATCATCAGACACTACAAGTTAGAAGTATTTGTCTAGCAGTAAAAGTTTCATCGATGCAGAAGGCTTGTTGTCCTCCTTGTGCCTCAGTCTCCCCTGAGAAAGCCCATGACCCAAAATGAAAGCTTTCAGGGTCCACTTGCCTCTATGCTTCAGAGCATGAACCTGTGTATAATGCCAGGGGGTATCCGCATCTAGTGGAGAATATCCATTCCTGTAAGTGAGACACTAACAACTTGAAAAGTTTGATGATGTAGCTCTTTCAAATGGTTACATTCTGCCAAAACCCTGATAATGAGCAGTGGTCATTTAGCTTGGAGGAAAGGAATCTTGGGACTTTATCACTCTCTACAACTACCCTAAAGGAGATTGTAGCAAGGTGGAGGTCAGTCTCTTTTCCCAGGTGACTGACAGGACAAGAGGAAATGACCTCAAGTGGCACCAGGAGAGATTTAGATTGCATATTAGAAAGATTTCTTCTCGGAAAGGATTGTCAAGCATTGTAACAGGCTGCCCAGGGAAGTGATTGAGTCACCATACGTGGAGGTATTTAAAAACCGTGCAGATGTGGCACTTAGGTTTAGTAGTAGACTTGGCATTGCTGGGTAAATGGTTGAAACTGATGATCTTAGAAGTCTTTTCCAACCTAAATGATTCTATGATTCTATTTCACCTTAAGGACCACAGCAGAAGAAACAGATCACATTGAACAGCAGCCTGTTTTCCAGCCTGTTCTTGCTTCTTTCTGCAGTATGTCATGCCAGGATGATCCAGCCATGTAAAAATAGAGGGCCCAATTTAAATTTTATTCATTATGAAAATTTCAGGCCATGACATATCTTCAAGACCATATCCCTTTATATAACTGGTAATGCTCTGATATGAGTCAGTTCATGAATCACAGGAGATACACCTGGAAAACCAATTAGACAGTGTTCCATTCTGTGTTTTTAAAGAGCAATATTTCTGTCATATCAAATTAATCTATTTTTTCAGTTTGTTACTTTTACCCTTCCCTCTCCCAACAATTTTCTTTTTTTGTTTTTGTTTGTTTTTTTTTTTTTAAGCAGTTATTTTTCCCTCATTGGAGATGTGTCCTGCCCCAGGTTTGTGTGCCAGTGCATTCCTCTTCTCACTGGCTGATGGGACTCCGTGGTGTGATGGGTGTGTGGGACCAGTGAGGATGTTCTCAAAGGTTGTGATACCCTTGGCTCTCACACATACTGCAGCAGTGCCCAGAAACGTTTGCAGGACTATCTAAAAATTGCATACATGATGCAAGTATATTTTGAAGAACTGCAGTGTGGAGCCCTACCTGAGGCTCTTGTGCAACCTCTCTCCAATCCTAAAGGGAAGCTTCATGCTGGAATATTTTGCTGCAAAGGAATGAAGTATCAATGCATGATCACACTGAGGTGCACAAGGACCTTCTTTGTGCTGTGAATGTGTGTGCCACGAAGGACATGTCTCCCTGTGGCTGCGTGCCTGGGTCCAGATGGGGTGAGCCCACACAAATTCATGTCTGGGATGGCAACCTCCTGGCTTGGGGAAGCAGCTCTGTTCCTTATGTGAACAGAAAGTTGATTTTCCTGGTGCTGAGTATTGTTTTTCCATGGAAAGTAATTCTCTGTGTGATGCTGAAGTGTAGAAACCAGATTGAGAAAAACACTAGGGATGGGAAAAACTTTCTCAAGGTTTTTTGTTTTGTTTTTTGTTGACTGCTAAATCATTTTACATTCAACCCTCTTCTGGACAAGTTCTCAAGGTCAGCTGGCACAATCATACGGGGGAGGGAGAAAAGCAGTTTTCCTACAATTGCTTCAACATCTCTCTTTCCATCCCTCAACAATCAGCCTAACTACAGAGCAGAGATCAGCTGCAATAGGAAATATCCTATTCATTTGGTAGATGTCCAAGTAGAGGACATGCAGACACACTCCTGCCAGGGACAAGTCCATAAAGAACCAGGCTTAACTCACGCTGCACCTCCAGAAGGGCTTTGCTTTTCCACTTTTGCAGACAACTTGCCTAAACCTGAGTTCATTTTTGCCTGCAAGTTTGGAGATTTCCCCCCTTAAGCAAGGTCTCCCCTCCAGTGGTATGAGCACATGCCCAGCCTTCATGACCACAGATGGACAAATTGCCAGCCCCATTTTGCTTTTTTCCTGGACTACTTTTGTGGACAAAACACAAAGAAACCTGAGTGCCTTTTCCCATGCCAGATGAACTCCCTGTTCCTCCTCACTCTTCTGAGCTAGTCCTTCTCCCAGGGGGCTGTGGCTGCAGAGCAAAGGGGAGGAGGCAGACAAGACATGGCTGGGCAGCACTTGCTGTGTCATGTATTTGCGTGAAGGTGTCCCAGGAAACAGAGGGAAACCAAGGAGTGTGCAAGACAGAAACTAAAGCTAATGAGAGTAACTGGCGCTGTGTTGGAATTGGAATTTCTATTTTCGTGGGGAAGTCCCGAGTTTTGCAACAGGCTATTATTCTCTTCTGGATTCAAACCAGCAAGTTTTGGAATTTCCTAAAAAACTAAACTTGAGAAAGACAAGCAGATCCTTTGATGCCTGTCAAAGTCTTTGTTGTTATTTCAGCAACTGACAGGGCTTTTTTTATATTAAATTCATTTCAGAATAACATGTTGCCTCACAAAAGAATAAGCCAAGTATTTCACTGTGGAAGGGTTTAGCGCAATGCTTCCTTCTTTGCTTCCAGGATTTTATTCAATCTTTTTCTCTGTTTCCTTAAAAATTTCCCTTAAAATAATACGTTCTCCTGTATTACTGTTGCTAACAAAGCTAAGCAATTGCATCCACAACTATATCTTCAATCTTGAAAAACAGCCCTATGGAAATAAAACAGACACTTTTTCCATTCTCTCAGGTTTTCTTGAATGCCACTGTCCTGAAAGGGACTGCAAGTATCTCATAATGGCACCTGGGAGGAGGACCAGCACCTGCCCAAGTTCCCCTCCCATCCCAAGGCCATCACCAAGCAGAGAAAAAGAGTGGTACAGACAACGTAGTGAAAGATTACAGAAACTGTCCAAGCTGGCCCTGATTGAAAATTTGATGACTCTGGGAGCAGAAACAAAATTCAGGCTCTGAGCTGCTGGCTTTGACAGACTGACAGCTAAATCTTGGAGAAGAGCAAATCCTGATGGATCTATCAGCCAGGCCAGTTTTGCACATGCATTTAGGCTACAGGTTTTCATTAAGAAAAAAATACACTTTATCCATATGCTCAGTTCTCCATAAATCATGATCCTTCTGCAGTGATGAGGTTCCAAAAGCCCAGGCACTCATGCCCCAGAGTGCACCTAACGAGTGGCAGGAAGGAAGAAGGTTCATGGTCTTGGGGTGTCTCCCCAGAGGTGATTGGTAGTGTAAGATGCACTGCCTGCATCACTGCTTGTGAAGTGCTGCTTCTTGAAAGACAAATATCCTCACCTGTGGAGGCACTTTTTTAGCCTTTATGAGAAAAGCAATGAGATCATTTCTTTGTAAAGGCACCTTTGTGTTTGTACTAACTGCTTCTCTTCATTGAACTGCTTCTCTTTTAATTATTCATTTAATATCTGCTGTCCCTTCGCCGCCACCTGAAGCACACCTCAAAGCTCCAAAACACAAGCTAGGCATATATAAATTTTAATGTAAATCAAAGCAAAGATGAATCTCAGACAGCCATCAAAGAGCTGCATGGAAAAGCTTCCTGAACTATTCCTGCTCACAGCAGGCAGCCGTGACGCCCATGGTTCCTCCCCAGTAGAACAAAACCTAAAGAAGAATGGTGCTCCTCAAGTGCCGGCCTCTACTCCAAGGATTACAGTGGGATGTGGGTACCTAGATAGCCTGAAGACTGTTATTTCACAGGTTTCAATAAATAATAATCAAGCTTGTCCATCAGTTGGGTCCCCCAAACACACAAGAGATCATGAGTGTCTTGGCTGCGAGTACAAGCTGGAGGAGAGCTCCTTCCATCTCCCTATCAGCCCTCCCAGGGGCACTCTCTGACTCCCAGCAGCTTCAGCATCTGAATGAGAAGTGCTCTTTGGATGGTCAAGTCAAGGTTTAAACCCTTCTATGAATTAGCTGAACCAAGCTAATGGTGACTTTTTATTTTTTTATCCTAGTCCATCACATCAGTAGAGGTTTCTTTCTACGCTGTTGGCCTTGTCTTTAAACCATTTAACTTGGTTTTACTCTTCACTGCTTTCCCCATGGTCAATATTCCTTTATTTCTAGCACCTCACACTCCCATGTGCATTGACATGAAGGGTATCTTTTAGGTGCCATTCCTGATATGCATCCTTGCCATCACAGCTGTCTTTTCAGACACATCAGTAGCAGCGCAGTTTCTCCTGTTAGCTGTTTCCCTTATCACATCATCTTTTATTTTCTGCAACTCTCCCCCTGGCAGCTCTCTTTCCAGCTGTCTTATTTCCATGCTCCCCATCCTTGGGTCACTGCTGTTCTCATGCTCCAGCATCCTGACCCATTAAGCAAAGCTATCTTAAATGTGCTCATTCCTGGCTTTGGAAAAATATTAGGAATGCACTCTAGTCCATGCAGAGTTTCTAGAGTTGTTCTTCTCCCAGTACCAATTTCATAGCACTAATCACTTCCATTAGTTCTCTACCATGTTTTTCAGCTTGTCTTCATTTTCCACCTTCCAATTCAATCTTTGCCTTTACCTGTTGTTTTCCATTTGACATGATGTTCACCTGTAGATAGGTGAACAGATACTAGAGGCTGAGCCTCTATCCAAGCTTTCTGATCTTTTGGTCCCATCTCATCAGTTATGCCCTGCGGACCTTTCTTCATCAGTGATACTAGGTCAACAAGAGAGCTGAGCTGGGAAAATGGCAAAGAATAATTTATCTGACGGGTGTAGCTTCTTTGTGTGTCATGCCATAGCCGTGAGCAGCTTGTTTCCCTGGACTGCTTCCAAGTCCTAGCCCCATTTAAAAAGTCTGTTAATCACCCACAGTTTCATTATTCACTCACAGGTTCATCAGACCAGGAGAAGCCAAGCCATGCAGATATCCAGCCTGGCTCTCATCAACTCCCACCAGCACCTGGGTCTCACACCCGGGTTCAGCACTAGCAGCTGAGCAATTTTCTCTGTGTAGGCACCTCGCTGCTGATGCCTTCCATGGAAGGGGCGGGTAAGAGATTCCCCTGGGGGTGGAAAATCTGATTCTCACAACACTTGTGGAGGCAGTTTGGTCATTCTTCATCACTGAGCACAAACATCAGCAAGGCTGGTCTGGGTGAGCCTGTGTGGCAGCCTGCTCCCAGAGAGATTTTGAGACGACACAGGGGCAAGGGGCTCTTCCTGCCACATGGCTGTGAGCCTTCACCCATCTCCCATCATAGGGCAAATTCCTGATATAGACTTCTCCATAAGGAGTCATATGGGCTAGCAGGTAATTTTAAAATCTAATTTCAGTGCCAGTTAGGCCAGAAGAAAAGGTTGTCAGGAAACCGAGTAGCATGGGGAGACCTCTGACTCTCAGAAATGTCAAGGATTATTCAGGGAAACCTGTGTGCTGGACGCTTCATCCCAAGTAATACTTGTGATGGAAAATGGATATATAAACTGAGCCAGCCCTTCCTCCACTTGTAAGCCTGGTCACAACAGACTGAGACAGAAAGAATGCAAGTGAGAGCATTGTGTGTGTTGCTAATGGGTTGTCTTCATTCTCTGTAGGGATGGGATTTTATTCCCCTTTTAGCTTGTAGTGCTGCCTTTCCACAGTGGACTGCAATGTTGATTAATAGGAGCAAGAAGCCCATTGACCCAAACCAAAGCCCATTACTGTAAATGGATGTTGCCCATCGATTTTTCTGCATCCTTCCTCTCGTGGTCCAGTGAGAGACAATGTCCCTACAGCTGGTCTGCAGCACTGCTGCCGCTTGGAAACTATTTGGTTTGGGAAGGTGGGAAGCAGAGGGTGTCTCTGGCAGCCCCCCGCTGCGAAACTATAGAAGGTGTAGATTACCCCACCTTTGCATCTCCATCCCCCTATGATTTGGCTCCAGCAAATCATGACATTGCTCCCTATGAAACTATGGGGATGTACAGTTACTCCACATTACTTTCAGAAATCACAATAGTGATGAACACCCATGGAAGAGTGCAGGCCCTGGGAGTGGGTTGCAGCTGGGGATAAATCCCTCCGGATGTGGTAAGGTTCATCCCAGAGGTCTGCTTTCACAGCTCACTGATTTGGAAAGGCTCAGGAAAGGAAAAAGGATCCAGAAAAAAGCAAGTCCTGGCAAAGGAAGGTTGGTCCTCTCAGGGGTCTGAAGGGCCCCCATGTAAGCAGATCCATGCACAGTTGACTATATCAGCTGGGATTAAAAGGACTTTCAGGGTTTCAAACTTGCATTTCCTGGCATATCCTCATCTGTTTCACAGAAGGTGACCAGTCTACAACCTGGTCATCTTTTTGCCCTTGAAAATCTGCATCGTCACATGGGAGCCTGGAGTTCCTGTTGGTGTCAATTGGCACGAAAGGCACCACTCCAGACAAATGTCAGATATATGCAGCTTCTACATCATTGCAGACAACAAACAGTTTGCCTGGATATTCACAAATGGGAACAGATATAACTCTAAAAATGGAAGTAAAAAGACTAATGGGCACAAACACAAATGCTAAGCAACAGCAGAAAAAAAAAAAAACAAACCTTGAAATATACAGTATACCATCCTGGGGTTGTTTTCTCTCTAGATGAAAATAGCTTCAAGTCTCTAAATATTGGCTAGATGTTTGGATACAGCAAAATGGCATCTATAATTTAGAGGAGGTTACTTTTCACCTGGGATCTGTTAAAATGTTATTATAACTGTTTAGAGAAAGTTAAGAGTATTAAGCCACAGGCTTTTGGAACCTAGTCTGCAGCACAATTTTATTCCCATAAAACCAGTGATGTGGCAAAGCAAGCCCTGGTAATATCTAAATGTGCTTACCCCTGCAGCCTCACCGTGGGGCTTATAATGCTTGGCAAGAGAACATGTAACGTGTTTGAATTTAAGAGATTTGAAAATATTTCAGGGTAAAAATCTCACAATGTTTAAAGGGCCAGAAAACAGAAAAGATGATAAATAAGGCAGGAGCTACTCTTAGTTATTTAAAATATTGAAAACGGGAAAACCCTTCCTTGCTGTACTCCGCTATCCTCCTGCAGCGTGGAGCCCATGAACTCCAAAGTGCCCTGAGTTCAGAGAATGCATCCAGAGGGGAAAAAGACCATTTGCCTCCTTGTTCTGTACCAAGTGGTGCCCTGGGCTCTGTCTGCCATGCTTTGCACTCACTGGAAATATAAATCAGGATTTCCCAAGCTGTGGTCATAGCCTGCACAGTAGGAGTTGAATTACTGAGCATGTGGCCACCTAAAGGCAGATCCCATAGGCAGGGGCAGGCAGGGAGGGAGGCAAAGTGCCTGGTTCCTCAGACCTCACACAAAATACAAAATGCAAATGCAATGCCCTGATTTGACCACAGGGAAATAAAAGGAAATAAAGAGAAATGATGGTGCCCTCCAGGCCAGCCCTGGGCAGCTTTTCCCTCACCTCTGCCTTCCTGGCTGCTCAGCTCAAGCTCCTCTTTGCAGTAGACAGTTTTCCAAGGGATAGCAGAGGAAGAAAAGATCCATTTCCTCCTGAGCTGTGTCCAAAATCCCATAACATCGGAACTCATGTCCTATTTCCCACCTCTATCCCCAGCTGGCATCCATCTACCCAGCAACTCCAGTAGGAGCTGAACTGTGTCCACACACTGGTGTCATTCCCCCCCGTTTTCTTGTGTTATTGGTGAATCACACCAGCAATGAATAACCTGGTTCACATTCCCGCCTTCCCACCTTCTGTCTCCGTCCCTCTCACCCACCCAGACATCCACCACTCCTTACATCACTAGTCTGATCTCCTCACTGCTGGGATGGACGCCTGCCTGGCCCATTGAGATAGAACTGATCTATGGCACCAGAAGTTGCTGAGAGCAAGCAGATCCTGCTGGCTGCCTGGCTGGTGAGACAGATGGACAGACACTTGGCATGAGTTTATAGACCTCAGTTCCTCAGAAATCTAAGGTAAAATTAAGTATTTGTGTCACGACAGTAGCAGTTTCTATGATAATGTGAAAAGGTTGCTCTGGGCTCGCTGCACAGCTCAGACAACTGAGAACAAAAGGTCAAATGATACATATATCTGCAATAAAGATCTCCCAACAACACAGACTTTCTTATTTTTATGGCTGACAAAGAAATCCATCTCCAAGCACAGAAGCAGAGTCACAGAAAACAAGGATGGAAAAGCTGTTAAATATGAATTCAGTCTTGTGCTTTTCAGCTGGCACCCACTGCCCCATGATCACAATCCAGCCTCAGAGTGGGGGTCTCTGTCTGCCACTTGCTGACTATGCATTCACCCTCCCTCCACATTTCTGGTGCTTTGGGAAGCTCCTCAGACACCCCCTCATGACCAACAGGCCCTTTACTCATGCAGCCACAGCTTACCTACATTTGCTCAGCTTCCTTAAAAAAAAATCAGTAAAGAGTTATTTAGCTGATCCTCCCTTGCAGAAAAAGCAGTGCACCTTCTGAGCCCAGGACAAAGCCTGTTCTGCTCTTCTTACTTCGGAGAGGAGGACACAAGTGGGCTGGAGCAGGATGACTGGAGTGCAAGACTTGCCACTACATCCCTTTCAGAGGGACAGCACTGCTGTCTGCCAGGCTCATGCAAGCCCATGGCATTTCTGTGGGACGTTCCCAACTTCAGAAGAAGAGCAGTGTGATCATTTTCTTGCTGCATTGGCTTCTGCTCCATCTGGCAGTGGTCACAGTAAAAAAACACGAGCAGCATGCAGGTGGTCCCCAGCCCAGAGCCCCCATGAGCTGTCTGCAGCTGCAGCTTTCTGCTTTCTTTCTCCCACCCCTCTTGTCCTGAGAGGGACATCCAAGGGTGCTTCCCAAACAACGGGCCTACAACACCACACAGCAAAGATGAGCAGGGATCTGGAGGAAACAGCCCATTCCCTTTACCCCAAGGATAACTTACGCCAACTCTTCCTTTTCTTCTTGGAGGAAGGCACAAGAGGCTTTATCCTAAAAGGCAATGACAGCCTTTTGGATCTATGACATTAAAAGCTATCAAAAAGCAAATTAAAAAATACCATTAAGAGGCATGAGCTGAGAGCAGCATTTCCTGTGTCCAGCCATAGGGTCAATAGGCCAGCATGGGCAGAGGGATGCTATGATCACACCAGCAGCAGCAGGCAGGGAAGGGACCAGGATCCTCCCTGCAACTTGCTTCAGGCAAATACACTTCAGCTAAGCCTGTCCAGGAGCCAAAATGTCACCTTCTCCTCAGACCTCGGCTGTGACCGCGCTGCTGTACACATATAAGTCCCAACAAAATGTACTTTAAAAATAGATGGGCAAAATCCAGGGGCGGTTCCTCAGGCAGGGAAGTGGCCACTGTTCCCCGCTCCTCAGCTTTCCTGCAGCTGACACACTCAGCGCTGCGGGGGATGTTTGCAACCGCCCCTTTTTGTCTCTCATCGCAGTTTGCTGGTACCGAGGAGACAGCAACACTTCGTGCAGAGAAAGAGGGAACAATTACCTGCAGTCATCACATCCAGCGGTGCCCATCTCTGCAGGGAGAGCACCAGCATTCAAACTGCCCTTCCAATTTAGAGCAGTCTCTGACAGCATTAAATAGCCAATAAAATGAAATTTTGCATATGAGTAAAATACCCTCATGCAACGAAGTTCCTCCCATCTTCTCCCTCTTCTTCATGGTTTATAGGAGGTGAAGCACATGCTGCACCCTGACACTCGTGTGCTGCCTTCAGGATGCTCTCCTGTAGCAGGAATGTGCCCAGCTATTGGGGCCAGGCAAGGGCACACGAACAGATTTTCTGTGTTCCTGAAATCAAAAAAAAAAAATATATTGCCTCTGCCGGGAGCCCTGGTTGGCTCCTGGTGAGCACCAGGAAAACCAGAAAATGGAAATGGCTCAGTCAAATGGCAGAGACAAGGGGAAATTTCTTGGTGTTCAAGCACAAGCTGCAGCCTGAGGGATTTTGCTTTTAAGCCAGAATTTCACCTGAATGCAGCAATCTTTCTGGCTCCTCTTTGAAATGAATGTTGGTCAACATCTCTCTCCTGTAACTGGATAATTATGTCAATTATGAAAGCATGAGAAAATTTTCACACTTGTAGGTGCCAGCACAGTCTCCAGGAGCCAACCTCTTGCCACACAGCCAATGCCTGTGGTTGGGAAGCCTTCTGCATCAAGGATGGCAGTCACCCTTTGGAGAGATATGCCAAGACAAACCTATGCATGTACACATGGTCCATAGCTGGAGAAGGGCCAAGGCTGAGCTATATCCCACTCATCTCTTGCTCCCTGGTTTGGAGATGCCTCTGGGTCTGTCTGAGCCCAGGGCTGATGCTCAGGGCTGCAGTGGTGGGAAGCTGCTGTCTCCGTCCCTGAAACGCCATGATATGTGGCTCTGCTGTGCAAACCACTCTGAAATAGATGCATTTCTTTTTTGCTCTTTCCTTAGAAGCAGGCATGCAAACCATTTAACCCTGTGAAAACTGTGGTGTATGCCACCTGCCAGGGAGTGATCCGAGTCTCACTCCACATCCCTGCTGAGGAGCCTGGGAGCAGTGTTGCAGTGAGCACAGCCCTTGTAAAGGAGTGGGGGGAGAGAGCAGCAGCAGTCCCTGGCATGTGGCACACACCCAGAGGGAATTGAATGGAGGAGCTCAGGAGGGTTTTACCCAGGCATTCCATAAACATTATATCAAGGTATAACCTCAAGTCATCTGACAGCTCGAAATCCAGCTAGGCAGTAGCCAAAACATGAAGGGAGTCAAAATACCTTCCGTTACTTCTGCTGCCCGCTGCAGGATGGTGCAGGACAGCTTAGCTTTGGGGCAGAGCCAGGCGCAGGAAGGGGATCCAGCATTGCCTGTACCCTCCAAAATAAACACTGGATTTCCATTTCATGTGCTTGTAGTGAAGTCTAAGAGTATTTAGGGTCAGCTGTAAAAAAGTTCTTACTCATTCATCAAGAATTGCATTCTTGTTATGCCACTGATGGCAAATGGTGAAATGGCAGAGGCTGGAGTGGCAGAATGAATTCCTGGTACTTCCAGGGACTGGGCTTTGCTGTGACAAAAGAGGAAAATGCCTTTGCACTGGCAAACTGAGCTGGGGCATGGGAATTCAAAGGGGTTTTTTCAGTGAACCCAGCTCAACCAGCAAACCAACAAGCTCAGCACTCTGCAGGAAGAGCAGTGAAGTAACTGCAGATAAGTGATCTCAGAAGGACAGGAAAGAATGTATTGATTTAGGGGCTTGGAGACCACTTTCATGCAGAGGATGCACAGGAAAGCCAGAGCTGTTTAGCCTAAGTCGTACAATTTTTTTTGAAGCTGTGAGATATCTGCCAGAGGAAAAAATGCTCTGGACAGGAAACTAAATGCCTCCTACTTCTGTCTCATTATCAGTTTATTTTTTTGGCAGAATCATTTGAATTGGAGACACTTTTGAGAGCAACAGAGAAAATAAATTATCCTTTTCAGACCGACCTTTCTTATATTTACCTGAATATGGATTGCCTGCCTCACTCCAATCTGGAGATCAAAAGCTTTTCAGTATGCAGGGGTCCTCACCACCTTCCACACAAAGCCACTATCAGTCCAGGCAGGGGCAGAGAGGGGCTTTCTCCTCCTCTTCTCCAGTGTATGCACATCAC
This sequence comes from Serilophus lunatus, assembly GCA_013399895.1. Taxonomy (NCBI): domain Eukaryota; kingdom Metazoa; phylum Chordata; class Aves; order Passeriformes; family Eurylaimidae; genus Serilophus; species Serilophus lunatus. The sequence continues at coordinate 144,696 of VXBA01010948.1, read as the reverse complement.
AGTTTTCCTCCTCTGTCCCAGCAGAACTTTGTCAGCAGCTATTCCTGCTCCTCTCATCTTCCTCAGGCCCGCTTCAAAGAACAGTTTTTAACTTCTCCCTGGTTTTAAGTAAGATTTCTGGAAGAATTATGAGTAAATAGCTTTTGGACCTAGTAATCAGCCACATCATTTGATCACACTGGGGGAATTTTTAATTGAAATATCTGGGGTTTTGTAATTGGCAGGAAATAAACTGGAAATAGATACATATTGAATGAAGCTGAGACTGCTGCATGCATGGGAGGGTAAATAATGCACCAGACTATAGTTTGTAGTTCTAACAATGGTTCAGTGTTTCACTAATTTTAGGACCATTGGATAGTTCAGGCTGGAAGAGACTGCAGGAGGTCTCTAGCCCTACCTGCTGCTCAGAGCAAGGTCATTGGTGAGATCTGGCCAGGACACTTGGGGTCCCGGTGAATCTTGGAAACTGAGGACAAAGAAATAGGGCACCCTCCCTGGACAACTCCAAGGCATGGCCATCCTCATGATGGACATCCATTTTTGTGGCAAAAGGGCATTTTCAGCCTGACTGCCAGAGAGTCCCCTGGTCTGTGCCATTGCAGGGGGACAGGGCTTTGCATTTGCTGCTATTGAATTTCTTTAAGTTCCTACTGACCCATTCCTCCAGGCTGCCTACATCTCTCTGAATGGCAGCGTAGCTGTAGAATCATAGAACCATTAAGGCTGGAAAAGACCTCTAAAATTATTGAGTCCAACCTTTGACCAAACACCATTATGTGAACTAAATCATAACACTAAGTGCCGCTTCCAGTAATTTCTTCAACACTTCCAGGGATGGTGACTCGATTACCTCTTTGAGCAGTTCATTCCAATGCTTAAAAATCCTTTCAGTGAAGAAATTCTTCCTAATGCCCAAACTGAACCTTCTCTGGTGCAGCCTGAGGCTATCTCCTCCTGTCCTGTCACTAGTTACCTGTCAGAAGAGGCTGATCCCCACCTAGTTACACCTTCCTTTCAGGTAACTGTAGAGAGTGATAAGGTCCCCCCCGAGCCTCTTTTTCTCTATACTAAACAACCCCAGCTCCCTCAGCAAATCCTCATATAACATACTCCCTAAAACTTTCCTCAGCTCCATTGCTCTCCTCTGGACACCCTCCTGCACCAAAATGTCTTTCTTAAAGTGAGAGGCCCAGAACTGGACACAGGATTTGAGCTGCAGCTTCACCAGTGCCCAATACAGGGGGACGAACTGCCCTAGTCCTGCTGGCCACACTGTAGTGACAGATGACCTCAGTTCAGTGTCATCTGCAGACTTGACAAGTGCCCTCCGTTGCCTCTTCCAGACAATTGGTTAACAACGTTGAACAGGACAGGTCCCACAATAGCCCCATGGTACCCCACTTACCAGGCTGTGGGTAAAACACAACCCATTAATCTCTGATCATCCAGACGGGTTTTTATTTTTACCAATTTGATTGCCAACCATGCAGAACTTAACATCCCAACTTGGATACAGGAGTATGTAGAAAAGGTCACTCCATGACTTCCCTAGGGAAAAAAGAAAGGGGTGACCAGCCTGTAGTTTCTGCATCATACTTCTGGCTGTTTGGAGGTTTTTTTCCCACCAGGATAGGTGCAACACTTGCTTTTCTCCCAGTGTTAGGAAGCTCACACAGACTCCATGACCTTTCAAAGGTAGCATGTCGTCTCCAAACTGTACTTGCAGACTCAGGTAAGCATGGTGGCAATGCTTCCAAATCTCTTACACTGTGCTCTAGGAAGAGGACAGTAAATTTTAAAAGCTTGCCTCTGCTAAAGTGAATATGTTCACTTGTTTGGAGCAAATACTAATGAACTTTCCAAGAAGTAGGATCACATGTAAGACTTGGCATTAGGTAAAAAAAAAAAAAATCAGGGTATAGATTCAAGTGGTCAGCATAACTAGCTTCTCATCTCCTCTTTGTAAATTTTGCTCTCTTGTCAGTAATTATTTAGCAGTGTACTGATAACAGATTGGTAGCTGTATTTATAAGACAGTGGACTTGACAAAGCTTTAGGAGGAATAAAACAGAACAGCATCGCCTATAAAGTGGCATTATAATCACCTAGACAGATAAAAGTGTCCATAGGTCCCTTCCGTGGCTGAACCTGCACCATGGGCAGAGCAAAAGAACAAGCCACCAAGAGAAAGACCTCTCCCCCCTTCAGCCCCTTGCAGGAGGTTCTCAAGAAAAGCTCGGGGGGGGGGGGGTAGACTGACCCAGCCTGCTGATTCACCCAGACATCCAGAGGGATCTGCCTCCCAGAGGGACTTGAGTGGTCTTAGAAAGGATTGAGATCTCTTGCATCATTCAAAAAAGGTACAAAGTCATTCAGTGAGAAACCTCCATCAGAGCTCTCACCATGTTTGCTACAGGCTAAATGAAAAAAAATTACTGGAGTCAACAGAAAACTTTCTATAAGCTACTGTGGGAATCGAACAGGACCACACTTCCCAGTACCTTTTTCTTTATGCTACTCTCTCTATTGGCAGTCCTTGGAGACTAGCCAAGTTTACTTCCTGTGCTCCTCATTTATCAGCATACACCTAAAAATCAATAGCCTTGCACTGGCTACTTCTGTTAGTGCATTATCATTTCCTGCAACAAGGATATCTTGACAAAATGAAGTCTCAGCTAATTAAAGTTTGTAAAATAGCTGTGTTGACACTGGGTCTCCAGCACTCTTTAGACCATTGCAAACAATTTCTTCTGGAGGAGACTTAAAAAGATCTTGACTCCTTCACCAGTCCTTTTGCAGTCGCTACTCCTGTGTGGTGCTCAGGCAGGAGGCTCTGTCCTCCATCCATTAGGATAGGAATGGCTTTGATTTGAAAAATGTGAGTGAGTGTCATCTAGGTTAAATGGGCTGGGAGCCCTTTGCATCACTGTCAACACAAAGGCACGGAAGGTTCCATCCACATGCAAATTTCCCATCTGTTAATGCTGAAACCTCTCTCACAGCACATGTGGTCCTTCATGTAAATGAGAATCAGTCTTTCTGATTTCCAAAGTGTTTGATTTAAAACACAGACCTGCTCAGACACAATTGCTGAACAGTTCCCAGCCGTGGGCTAAGGCAGCCCAGGCACAACTTGTAGCCTTTGAATGGAAGGAAAGGAAACTGTGCAGCAATTTTCAGTTTGCTAATAAATCCCAAGGTAGTCTGGGCAAGGGAAGACTGAGCAAAATCTGTCTGGCAGCCGTAGCTCCCAAACAGTCCATCTCGGAGTACTACCTTGCCTATGTGATGTGCCTGATGCAGTTCTCACCTATTTGCTCCGAACCTTTTCTGCAATTGCTTAGTAACGACTGTACTAGCACAGCAGCTTTTGCTCCACACACAACTGCATCAGAAAGGTGCCTATGTCATATGAGGAAAGGAGATTGATTCCTGCTGCTGCAGCTTGGCTAACCAAATTCTGTAGTTGCCCCATAAAAAAAAATACAAATACACAGGTACACTGGTATAGGGTACACGCAGAGGTACAAAAGTGGCAAAATATTGTAGGGTTTTCCTAAAGAAGTTCAGAGACCTGCCCATTCCTAGTTTCTCGATAACATCTGCAAACCTCGCAGCCTCATTCAGGGTCTGATTCAGGCACAGAGGTAGTGACCTCTGCCTCTGTCTGTGCTTTGGCCAGTAGTCCCTAAAGGGAGCAGTGAGGAGATACACATCTCCTCCACACAGCAGGATTTATGGTCCAGCCTTGACAAGACGTTATGCCACACAGAAAGGAAATTTTTCACTTTCATCAAGTGAATTCTGTGCTAAAAAAGGATGTAAAGAAGGGTTAGCACACCGGAAAAGACGAAATTTTTGCTGAATGAAATTCAAACACTTGGCTGGAATTTTGGTCTAGAAATAAATAATAGCATTTATTACATACTTCTGCATCTTTAGTGTATCTAGATAACCTTTTTTTCTGGTTTTCAGTAGAAAGATATCGTTTTCATTACAGGACTAGGGAAAAAAAAAAAAAGAAGCTAATTTTACTGTAAAGGTGACTAAAAGGGGCTGCTCTGGTAATTATCATTTGGCGAGACCTTATTTTCACCTTTAAGAAAATGTCAGTAAGCACAAAGACCCTGACACAGGAACGGCAGCAAGTACGGGAGGGAAAGTCCTGATAGTCCTGATCTGCAAGTGCCGTGAGCCCCTTGTCAGGACCTGGCAAGAATGTTAGATGAAAAGCCAAGGCCTCTGCTCCCCACACCAGTCACTTCTGTGCTTATGAAACCAGCTTCTCTCCCTTGGTGCGTTTCTTAACACGGAGTTCTTTTCACAAATAGAAATTGTACTTCTACAAAGAAACAAGCTTGGGAACTGCAGCTGTAATGGATTATCAGATGTCAAAATTCAGCACCTGTATCCAGGGATCAATATAGCCTCAATGTGACAGTCTGCAAAATCCCATAGTGCTGGAAGCAGCATTATTTACAACCAGCCTTTTGTTGCTGATGCCCAGACACTGCAGCACACTGCTTGCTTCCCCACTGAATTGCACTCAGCCTTTTTACTCTGCTTCCATTACCATGCTACCTTTCACCTTGGAAACCAGCATCTCTGACAGCAACTCTGCTTCAGGGGAGTCGAACATACCATCGCTTTCTTGTTCCACAAATATTTTTTTTCACCTTTGGCTCACAAACCCTTTTGACTTATTTGGCCTGACAGTGCAATTAGGGTTTCCCACAGCCCTAATTTAAACCTCCTTATGCTGGTGAGCCCAGCTCAGACAGCTCCACCATGCAGCTGCCAAGCCTCCCACTCCTTCCAGCCCACACTGGTGCCAGCAGGGCTGGGGCTGCCCACCACAGGTCCAGGGGCACTGGAGGGCTGTCAAGTTTCATGGTCTTCTCACTTGGCAGATAATAAGCTTCCGTGCAGGATTTTGCAAATCCCACTAGCTTTCCTTAAGGAAAAGTCTGTCAAGTCAGGTAATATTCATCCTGGAGGTATAGGGACTGAAACATTCGCATTTAAGTACCTCTCAGTGGCTAAAAAGGTGAGTTCTGCATGGAATGCAAATAAGGTCATGCTCTCAGAAGTTTCACTATCTGCAGGCTCTTGTGTTTGCTCTAACCCACCAATATGAAAGTGATTTTTGTCTCAATTTTTTTGTTTGTCCACCTGAAAAAGGAAAGGTGTCTCTCTAAGTTTTGGAATCAGCCTGCAGGGACCAGAGGAATCCTTCAGTTTTTCCCTGGCAGCACTGATATTTCACTGTAAGGAGTATGTGGGGAATGTCCACATTTGCCATCTGTTGGCCTACTCTCCTCTCTTGGATCACAGGGGAATACCTACACCTACCCTCCAGGCAACTATTTCCAGTAGAACTGTTACTCAAAAAAATGGGAGCTGACTAACTTCTGCACGCCGGTTCCCCTTTCCAGGAAACAGAGGAAAGTTCTTTAACTCAACTCCCCCTTTGATTTAGTAAAGGCTTAGATACCACAACACCGACCCAACATCTTTAAAACCACCCTCCCTCAAGCAGCCCATGAACTTGTGCATGCAAGCCTTCCCACAGATGGATCCTCTCATCCATGCACAACCGTACATCACCGATAACCCTGCCCCTCCTCAGAGGCAGGGTGGGCGTTTGGCACATAGACAGGCAACAAGTCACCACACCTTCAAGCTGCTTTAATTTCCAGAGGTAACAAGAGGCTTCTCAGTGCCTGGCTGCACTCTCTGGGCTTAACCATTAACTTTTAGGTGATAAAAACCAGCCAGGCACAGGGGTTACACACATGATGCTAACATGAACAAAAGCCTCCTCTAGCTTTTAACCATCAGGCAGAAGAAACTGTCTTTGAAGAGTGAAACTCCCACTGCCCCTCCAATCCCCACACCCCCAAAGCTCAGGGGAGGCGCCAGCTGCCAGGCCAATGAGGCAAATTAAAGCAATAGGCTTAGATCTGGTACTCTGCAAGACCTTCTGAAAGCTGAAGCCTCCCCATCCCACTGGTGGCAGTGCACCTCCAGGGAGCATCTGGGAGCATTTGGTTCCAAAGGAATTCCCAGCTCAGGCATGGATGCTGGACTTGGGAATAAGCAGGCGCAGCGAGGCTGCTCCATGGTAATTAGGTTGAGCCACGCAGCACCGGGTAATCAAGGTCAGCCTCTGAACCAGGGGTGGAAGCACAGATGAGCAGTTATGCAGCAATGGAAAGATGGCAGAAGTGATCCGCACTGACTGCACTTCCCCAGCGGCTCTCCAGGAACACGCCTGCCTCAGGGTGTCCCAGCCCTGCAGTCACATCCCAGCCTCCCAGCCACAAGCTGTGGATTATTCTAGTCATCACAGACTCTGAGATGGTAAAAGGCATTGGCAGCTGAGCAGCCCTCAGGCAAGTTCCTCTGAGGGCAGCTTGGGATGCTGAAGCCAGGGCTGGTGATTCCAGCCCTGGTCCACTGTTACAGGGAGCTCCGGCAGCTGAGAAGCAGCACAGGGCCAGGGCCCAAAACAACTCTCCCGAGCTCTCTTCCCTTGCCTGTTCCCCATGACCCCCGGGTCAGCCCCATGCTAACCCAGCACTTGCCTCTGCAGTAGGGGCAGGCCTTTGGATACTCCTGATCCACACGTGCTGGAAAAGCACCCCAGGGATTAGGGCCTTCCTGCTGCAGGAAGGTCAGCTTTTACTAGTTTGATCACCGATGAGGTCTTTGCTGCAACACACAGTCTTACCCAAAGTGAAAGCAGATGCAACTGGAGCTGGGGGCTGGCCAGTGTCATGAATAGTGAGTCTGCCCTTTTCTTTGAAGCTCAAAGCATCATGTTCCTCTCCTCTAGGCAGTTCAAGTCTACACATCAACAACCAGAGTTATGGAGGAGTCCTGTCCACACCTCAGCAGAGGTGGCTGCAGAGGGATACTGCATCCACATTGGCATTGCCTTTTTCCAGTCTTTGCTATGGGCTCAGCTCAGTAGAGCAGGTGCTGGAGGTGATCACTGTCCTCTGCAGCCAGAAACAGCAGACTGGGAGAAAATCAGAATTATGTGATCCTCAAAGACTCCAGTGATGAAACTAGAGATGGTCATTGCTCAGACAAGAAAAATAGAGCTTGAAACAATCTTCATACCTGTTTGTTGAGAGAAGACCCTTCCCTGGCATGCTGTCAGTCAGGGTGACAGGAAACAAAAGATTTGGCTGACATTGCTGAGTCAATGCAGGAGTGCAAGAGAAGCCTCTTGCATATCTTCTTTCCACAATACACTGAGTTCACTGAAAGACACAAAACTCAGCTGCTGGTACAGTCACATGGGTTTGGTAGAGTTCCCTTGGTTGGACACTTGCTGACTCACCATACTGACATCTCATCTGACCCAAGAACTTTGTGCTTTTCCTCTCACACCAGTGTGCACAGTTGTGGCAACTTTTCACTCAGTGATGCTGCAGGGCAGGAGCTCCCTTGCAGCTCTGCTCCTGCTACAGCAGAGCCGTAACCTTGGCAGCACCAGGGATTAATGATCCTTATTTAGAGACACATGTGAGCTGCAGAAATTAAAGAACTGAAATCTAATCTTTAATTTAGCCAGCACAGGTATCACACAGATGCAGGTAAGGCAGACAGCAACACACATTTCACTGTCTCAGTCTGGAAGTCCAATGTCATCTCTCCAGCATATAGCTGATTTTCAGTATCCTGGATTTTTCAAAATTTTTTTTCCAATCTAACCTCTATTGGCAGTTTCATTTTGCTATTCTGCTCCCCAATGACTGGTGCAAGATCCTAATACCCTTTTTTGACAGGCAACAGCTGAAAGACCCACAAAGTGACAGCTTGTCATCCCCTTCTGCCCTCACAACAACCTGAGCAACTTCACGCCAGCAATTAGCTGCTGACTGTGGGCAGTGGTCACCTCTTCCTCACAGCTCCTCTTTCTGGCGTGGACAGCTGATGGTCGGTCAGTCAATTTTGACCAGCCTTAGTTTGATCCTATGGTAGGCACCTAAAATTTCTCCTACTGTTTCTTCCTGATCTTTAGTTCAAAGAACGGATGAAAATACAAAAAGAAAATTGTTGTTTCACCTCACTACCTTGCCTCTATCCAAACAAAACAGTAGTTGAAGAGTACTTTCTATTACAAGAGTCAAAACATTTACTACCTATAAATTCACCACCCTTGGAATTGATAAAAGCATAGTGCTTGCATCTGGCACTGATCAAGAGGCATCAGGAACTGCCCTAAGGAACTGCAGTTCACATTCTCCACCAGCTAAAACACAGTAAATTATTCCCTCAAGCCTGCTCCAAGAAAGCACAAACATTACCTTGACTCTTGATCAAGACTTCTTCTTGGGAAGCAGGAGGTTTGCAGAGGTAAACTCCTGCTGGGGTACATGGTCCACTGGCCCTGCACAGGCTGAGGCTCACATTATGCACTTGCTTGTACATAGTGGAGGTGCTAACATCCTTGAAGTATTTTTTTCCCTAAGAGCTGGGCTCTTTGTTGAGAAGTAATGCAATGTCTGAAAAAAAATACTACCTTCTTTGGAAAGAGTTTGGCATCACTAATTTTGATAATTGCAGAAATTCTCAAATTTCATTGACACAATGATCCATTTTCCTTTTGTATCTTGCTCAGCTGTTCTCCTCAAATTACATATGGCGGCAGTGAATGTCATTCATTTAATGAAAAAATGGTTCTATTTAACCTGAATTTTCCACCTCTGCTTTAAAGACAACTATAAAAACTGGGCCAAAAGCGCTACAAGACAAAGACAGAAGTTCTCCATCCATTTTTTTGTGTTAATCATAACTATGTATTTTAACTTTTCATTCTCTTCAATCTCTGTACAATACTTCTGCTGTCTCGTTATTTTTGTTATCATTTTGAAAATCCAAAGGAATTTGACATACAAAGTACCTGTCCATGATGCTCAGAACTCTGACTTGGACTGACCCAGGTAATTTTAAAACTGAAAAATTTATGAGTACTTTCCTTTCTCTACCTATGCCATCCTTCACATTCCAAACTGCAACTTCATTTGTCATTGTGATCCACTCCATGAGCTTGATATGGTATCATTACATTCTCATTTTTTGTGAGCTTGACTTTAATAACCTTCACCATTTTCTATCTCACTGGTCATTCCTTTTCCAGATTAATTTAAAAAAAGCAAAACCAGACCCTTATCAATTTAAAAAAAACTCTAGCAGACATCAATCATAACTATTGAGAAAACCCAGAGTGTAGCGAGGTTTTGTAATGACACAGGAATGATAAATTGGTAAGCAAATGAGCTATTGCATTTTAAACCTCTTCATATGTGGCACAAGACAAAGATGGTACTACTTTATAAAGATTGTTAACAGCTTATTATCATGAACCATATATTACTGTCAGCCTCTTGAATAACAACAAACAGTTTATTCTGCTCTGAAAATAAGCTCAAAGCTGAGAATTTATGGCCAAGACAGACTATCTAGGAAGAACCTAAGTACTTGAGAAGAAATAAAGGGAGCAAGAATTCTTCTTTAAGTCTTACCATATCTTGGCATATCCTCTGATTTAAGCACAGAATTCCCCTCAGTTTCAATAGTGCAACTACTGTTAATGGTCCAAATGCCAATTTACTCAAAATCTGCTTATGTTTGCCCATTTAATTAACATAAAGTTAGCAAGAGACTTTTAGATGGAGGAGTATATTCCTCCCCTTATTTTCTTCAAGAAGTAAGATTTGTGTAACGAACACAGAACCACAAAACACACAAGCTTTACTTCCCTAGACAGCAGCAGCAGATATTCTTTATTTCTAGCTAGCCCAGAAACACCTACCTGCCTTCTCACCTGTGAAAGAGGAAGTTTTTTTTCAGAGTGCTGTTTGTTTGTCTTCTAAATTAAATCACCGTTGCTCCTGTTGCAAATGCAGTGTACTAAGGAAAGGTATTCAGAAACTGCAGAGATGAGCATTGGATTAATATTGGTGCAGCCTTTAACATTACAGTGGCCAAGCTTTCTTCTTCCAGCAGCTGAGCTAATCCCTGAGATTGTTTTAACAGTCATATTTTTGCTATTGTTTAAAAAACTCAGAAGTTTCAGAGTACTTTCATTGCTACCAGGTGTTACAGAATCACAGAATGGGTAAGGCTGGAAGGGCCCACAGTGGGTTGTCTGGTCCAACCTCCCTGCTCAGGTGGGGCCATCCTAGAGCACATGGAACAGGATTTTAGCCTGATGGTTCTTAAATATCTCCGGTGAGGGAGACTCCACACCCTCTCTGGGCAACCTGTTCCAGTGTATGTTCGCCTGCACAGTAAAGAAGTCCCTCCTCATGTTCAGGTGGAACTTCCTGTGCATCAGTTTCTGCCTGTTGCCTCTTGTCCTGTTGTTTGGCATCATTGAGGAGAGCCTGGCTCCATCCCCTTGACACCCCGCCTTCAAATACTTACACACAGTGATGAGGTCCCCTCTCAGTCATCTCCTCTTGAGGCTGAACAGGCAGTCCCTGAATCATTTGTTGTCTTTCACTGGACCTGCTCCAGAAGCTCCATGTCTCTCTTGTCCTGTGGAGTCAGAACTGGCCACAGCACTCCAGATGCAGCCTCACCAGGGCTGAGTGGAGGGGCAGGATCACCTCCCTCAACCTCTTGCAGTGCTTTTCCATCCTAGTGCAGTCCAGGGATAGCACTGGCCTTCCTGACCGCAGGTCTCACTGCTGGCTCACGTACAGCATTGGGTCCCCCAGGTCTTTCCCCACAGAGCTGCTTTCCAGTGGGGCAGCCCCCAGCCTGTACTGATGCAGGGAGTTGTTCCTCCCCAGGTGCAGGACCCTGCATTTACCTCTGTTGAACTTCAGAATTCCTCTCTGCCCATCTCTCCAACCTGTCCTTCTGAAGAGCTGCACAGCCCTCCGGGATACCAGAGACAATGTGTGTGATTATTAATTTATGATTGGCAACACACACACAATGCTATAAGAGACAGATGTAATCCCTTCATCATACTTCAGAGTAAGAAGGGCTTCAATCCATTCTCTCCTTCTCTTTCTTCATGCTATCTATTAACTCATCCATAGGGAAAAGATAATTTCTAACAGTGAAAAATCAAATGTCAAGTTCTTCAATGTATTATCAGAGCACCCAACAGCCTGACTGACCCTGCAAAGACTTAGTATTACTCTTTTTGGGCTGCAACTTTCCACCCAACTTCAATCAAAGCAGAACAGAAGCATATGTGTGAGATTTAGCAGGGCTGAGAAATGTGGGATTAAGAGCTACTGCTTTTGTTTTTGCAAACATACAATCTACAATACAAAACATTCAAGAAAAAAAACAGAAATCTTTTAGCAATACACCCGCCTCAGTTTTCCACATGCTTCACACCACAACAGAAATGTTCTTCCACAGGCAAAACTCTGACAATTTGTAGGAAAATTCAGCCAAGTGGTTTTATCCACTTTCTGCAGGAGTTATTCTGGCAAGCTCATGCTTTAAATGCCAGGCAGCATTTAAGAGTTTGCTCAGACATGTGCATACATGCATCTTATTCATCTCAAAAAAAGAGAACTCCACATACTTTGTTACAGAACCTCACCAAATACTTTAACTAGAAGCTACCAGATTTTCATGTATTTATTCTGTATTAAGCATCCAGCTACTTTTTCAAACCAGGATTGCGTCTCATACATTCATTTTTGAAAATCAATGCATTTGAAAGACTTGTTTAACCAACAAAGCATGTCCTGTCACAGCCCATTTCTTCTTGTTCTGTCACAGCCATTTTCCATCTGACTCTGTGTTACTTAGGTGGCCAGCATGTCGGAAAAGGGAAGTCTATCATACTCTTTTTGCTTTTTAAATAAGAATATTTGCATTACCAGGGTATGACACAGCTGTACATTTGCAACTGCCCATGCTCACATTCCTCTCCCACAGAAAAAAAAAACTTCTAACCTGCTTATGAAGTGAAAGAAAAAGAAAGCGGAAGTGAGAAGTCACATTGGCAGTTTTCAGCAGGCATCGTGCCCTTCTTTTTTTTTTTAAATAAATAAAACGGAGTCCTTACTTACTTTTCAGATTAAAAAGTATTAAAAAAAAGCAGTTAAAGACCCAATTACAACCCTAGAAACACCACCAAAATGCACTACAATATTCTTTTATTTAGTTTACAGAAGAGTCTATCAGTACAGGTTGCAGAAAGAAAATGTTTAGTGCTATTTACAATTTGTTTTAAAACTCTGCTCTATACAAATTTAATTCTGATCAGTATGAACAATATTTTTTGTAAATCTACCGCATATAAAGCATTTCATCAAAGCAGTAACAATGAATAAAATAACCTGTTTATATTTGAATGATGCCAATCATTCGAAAAAACGATTACACGGAACATCTGTTAAGAGTTGTGGACACTTAAGTACAGAACACAATGTCAACCTGTGACTCATTTGTTTAAAGGCTAAAGCTATTTATATGGAATATTGTTCTATTATACTACACGCCAATCTATATTTAACTTCTATAGTTATGTATTTTATAAGATTTTTATTAAATATATTCTACACATATTTGTAATTTCACCCAGGAAGAGTTTCTCCCCAGTGAAAAAATATAAAATCTTTAATATTTTTTTAATTTTTATTTATTTTTATTTTTTACAGGTTTAGATGAAACTAGCTCATGCTTTAGTGCTGTGCAAATTTCTTTAGCATATCAACATTTAAATTATTGATATGAAATAAAAGAATGGCATCCTTTTGAATTATGTACGCCTTCAAAAATCAGCTTCTGATTTTAATACCATTGCAAGCACTAATACCAAATGCAGATTACGTAAAGAAACAAAACTAGTTTATGGCAGAAGTTTTGCTTTTTGCTTTTTAAACTTTACTAATTCTTTTGAAGTCTCTACTGACTACGCATGACACTGGAGTCTAAGGTACAGATGAGAAAAAAGACTGAAAAACACCAATTGCCAATATTCAAATACATAAAACTGATTAGTAAATGATGTTTTCTAACATTTATGCACAAAAAGCCTATGAACTACAGGAAACTACCCCTCCCATATTAAGGCTAGGAAACGCACTCTCTGCACTTGTTTGTGCTGTCTGGATAAGCACTCAACTAACACACGAGATCAGAGCGCACGCAGGAACGAAAAATATCAGTTTCATCAGCCCTCTTCAGAGTGCTTTTAAATTACAGGCACATAGTATTTTTTTTGTTTGTTGCAGTGAAAATATATATAGTTAGACTTGCTTTAGTTAGTATTCTGTGCCAGTTTGGCCACCAAGGTTGACTTAGGTAGAATTGACTTAACAGTTTTTCCTTTGATTTGGCCATAAGTGAGATTTGTTTTAATTTAATATACTATTTTCCAGTGTTGCATTATACATTGTGGGTTATTACTAGATGTCTCAAATATTGTTAGAGGTTGTTGATGAGAAATATACTGTCAACCATACTTAGTGCAAATTGCATCTAGAAAGCTTGACTGGTTAGATCCAGTTAATGGAGATTTTTGTGGCAGCAAAATGATTCTTGCTATGGAAAAGAAAGCAAACCTTCCTGGAGATTGAATTCTTTAAAAAAGTGATGTATTGTAAGATTATTCAACAGACAAAAAGGAGGAATTGAAAAAAAACAAACAATGAAAGTGTTCATAGATCTTTCACCTTTTTTTTCAAAAAAAAAACAAACCCAAAAACAAATGAGACAATGTTCATGTAATTTTTCAGTTCCATGGATTTACAGACAGGCTCTTCCTATAGGTGTTTGAAGCAAGGTAGGGCCTCTTCTATTCCAGCAGCATGAAAGACAAAGACTATATTACATCACACTTAGCAGGTAAAGCTAACAGGGTTTACAGGATTACACAGCAATTGCTTTCTCCAGTTTTTTCACGGTTCCTTTGACCTGCAGAGCAAGAAGAAAGCTTTGCTTACATGCCATTTCTAAAACAATTAGGCTGTTCTGTGTGACAGCATGCTTTACACAGTCTGTTCTTTATTATTTTCATTAAAAAAATATTATTATATATATATGAATACATAACTGAAAAATAAATCAGGACTAGTTTTTCACAACAAAAACAAGAACGTTTTAGATTTGAGTAAATTTCTGCACTCTACAAAAATGCTAACCAGAAAGTTAATTTCTTAGTTTTCTATAAATGTGTACAAAAGCATTCCATTACTTCTTCCAGAAAAAAAGCACAAAGACTTGACTTTTCTCTATTATGAAATACTCAAAAAGCCTGTAAGAGATCTGGCCACTTTGCCTTGTACTAGAGTAAGAAATACCTCTAGTGCACAGCGTACCTTGAGAGTTTGGCTCTGGCAATGTTTCTCTAGCCACCAAATGCATCACTGTTGTTTTGCCAAAAGGAAGTTTTAATGCTGCAAAAGGAGAAAGGGATAGTTATTAACACACTACAGGAGCCTTTTTTTCTTCAAAGTACCCAAGTGAAACTAACTATAATTGGATTAGCATCTGTTCAAAAGTTCATACTGTTAGGTTTGAACTGCTTACTGATTGAAGTTCTGTAAATCAGGGCCTTAGGGCATGATAATAATCACTTAAAACACTAAGTTCTTAGAGACATGATATTCCTTTTAGGAAACCTAGCATCCCTCTTTTGAGTAAAAGTAGAAGTGGGCATTCATGGAAAGTCTCTGCTGTTAAGCACTCTTTAGTGATAAGGATGAAAAAGAGGCTAATTCTGCCGCTAAACTTATTCCTGAGATACCAAAACACTGAGCCACTATTGTAAAACAGGTTTTCCTAAAACATACTTCAATCCATGACACATATTTTTTTCAAAATATAAAATGTTTGCATCTTGCCTTTCGATATTAATCTGTAACATCAGCTGCATGTGGAAAATATCACATTTAAAGCACTTTACATCAGATACAGTAGTTCTCACAATGCTGCCTTTGTGAGCTTTAACAACACCAAAAAAAGGGGGTTTTCACAATTCATTCTGCTTGTTTCTGAAACTGTAATGATAACTTTCACATTCAGATCTAAGTATATAAACACAGTGCATACTTAAAGTATCTTCCTTGATTGCTTTTCTGAGAAATGAAAGGTAAAGATACTCTAAGTTTTGTACTTCCTGGCTTAGAGAGGAAAAAGGTTAGTGATAAATTTAACAAGAATTTAATCCTAAATAAACAAGTCATTCTGACTTGAGTAGGATTTGTCCTGTTAAACTCAGTTACATCTTCTTTTTTCACATAAGGAGCATCATGGCGTTTTAAGTGAATAAATGGATAATGATTGGCAAATAAACCTGAAGGTAACAGAAGGGAAAAATGCTTCTTAATTTTAATCACTATAGCATAGATTAAAAATAAACCTAGTGTTTGGTAATTAGGTGTACTCAATACAAGCCTCGCTAAAACACTGCTGTTAAATCATGTTCATTGCCTACATATTGAAAAACAGCTTTGATTAAAACATGGGTGTAAGCATACGAAGGGATACAGAACTCCATGAGCTTCTTTGAAGTAGCTGTGCTTTAGGAAGAGTCATCTTCATAGAAAGTCAAGTCTCAAAGTTGCTTAGTTTGCTTGAAGCACTGCCTGTGCCTGCAACCAGAAGCCATTGATAGCCTGAAGTCTGTCAAATATGATGTATTTTGGCTACTTGATACTGTGATACAACTGAAAACTCTAACAGACTGTTAATATGCTCTTTGCAAACAAAAGGATTGTCTCTACAACATAAACTCTTGAAAAGCCATTACAGAAAGAGCAAAATATTACAAACTAATCACATTAGGGATATCTCAATATCAAGACACTTCAGGAGACTTGATTAGTGAATTGTGGGGCTTAGCTGTTTTCAGGAATCAAGTAGAACTATGCTAATATTTCAGTTAACTCATTTCAACTACTAGTTGCATAGTTCACACAAGTCCTTGCAAGTAATTTCTAGCTTGGAGCATCATGACAGCATTTGAGCACCCTAACCTCTACTCAGTAATCCTTTCTTGCTCTTCTCTTTGTTCTCTCACTGCTTTCTCTCACTTAGACTAAAATCATATTTAATTCCTTTCTCATTGTTCAATTCCACTGCTTTTCCATGTTTTCTATTGTCAGAATTAACTTTTCACCCCCTTTTGGAATATGGATGGTACATAGTGGGTTGATTTCTCTTCCACTCTTCCCTACAAATCAGGAAGCAAAATACTGCTGATTACCTTTATCTACCAAGAAATGGAGAACTGTTGATTATGTATTACTTCCCTAAGTGATATTATTTGAAATACAAACTGCAGAACAAATATTTAGCTAAAGGATGAAATTTCCTGTTGGAAGCTGATCAACAGACTGCCTTGCTGGCCAACTCCCCAACCCTTTGCACAGGCAGGTCACTACAAAACAGTGTGGCTCAGGCACTGCAGGCAAGAGTGGCACAGCAAGCTTTACAGAGGGGTCATTTTTATTTACTGCTTCTAGTGCCAATAGCTCTACTGTTCTTGTAGTCACAATCCATTCAGAGAAGGTTGCAAAAGGCATGGATTTTTTAAAATAAAATTTTTCACTCAAAAGCATTTTTTCTTATCAATTCCTCATTTCTTGAGGCCTCTTACTTTATAGGAGTCTCAAATTCAGAAGCTGCTACACAGACACATGAGTTTACACTTAGAACATTAAAACATAATTTTAAAATGTGAACAAAAACAAACTCTCACTTAGAAAATCCCCATCGACCTGTTTCCTTGGAAACTTTTGTTTCACTGGATGATAAAGGGACTTTCAGTAGATTCAAACTCCAGTCAATATTACCTTATCACATAAAGCAAATATAACACTAAGTGCTATAAATCAGTCATAGAGAACTGCAGCTAGAAAAGCTTAATGAAACTGTATTATACCAGCAAAAGAAATTAAATACTGTATTTAGCAAGAAGTTTCCTCCCCCTTCCACCTCCCTTTTAAAGGTAACTTAGTTCACTTAGGGTTACCTCTAATGAACACCACAAACTGAAGTAAGAGCCTTTTCAGGCTATTTCATGAATTCCTGTTCCCCTTTCAGCTGTATAATCTTACTCCAGATAACTTCATTAGTACTGAAGTTAAGCCAATGTTTTAGGGGTTCTTTTTCTTAAAACAATACAGCAACAAAAAGGTCTTTTAAAAACACTAACATACACGTAAGATCCTTGGGGTAAAAACACAGTGATTAAATCGCAACGCATGAATGATTAAGAATGAACTGAAATGCCCTGAGCCCAAGTAAGTGTTCAAAATTCACAGACCTAAGTTAATGCAAGAGTCAGCAGCATGCAGCCATTATTTTTCAGTTTAACTCATTAAATAATATATTAAATATAGTAAACAAATATTCAAAGTTGCTTCAGATTTAGATAAATGTCACTAAAGGGAACAAATGATGGTGGTAAAGAGCAACACCCAGAGATGAATGGCAAAGTAAATCCCATTTAGCTATCCTTGCCTGGAAATGTAGGGTAAGACTAGCATCTTTAACTGCAGAGATGATCCAAGACTTAACATTTGTCTTTCAACTCTACTCCAACTGCTACTAGCTGCACACATTGTCACCTGGTAAAAATACAAATTAAAGAGTGAATAAAAATTTCAGAGTTCTTCCAGCTGAACTGACAGTGATCTTGTTTGTATATACAGCAGCATAAAAAATTTATATATGTGGAGAGTAAATCTCTTCTAGAAGTACATCCCTAGCCAACACTGGGAATGGTAGAAAGCACATCAATGGCTCTATCATCCCAGTCATTTTTTTTCATGGAAAATCACTATAAGCACTCCAGTAGTATTATTTTCAGGTTCATCTTAACTTCAAAAACATTTAATTGGTGATTTTGTATTATATTCTCCTTTCTATACTGCATTCAAGTACCGAACCATGAACAATCTGAACATACGGAGGAAGTAGAAGTATTAATTTATTTTTAAACTGGCACAGAAAAGAGTCTCATTTCGTTTAGTCATCGATACAGTTGATATTCACACTGTCAAATGCTACAAAAGGAAAGATTACTGTTACAAAAGCGTGTCACACCTCTAGCAAAGATTTCCACCAATATATTTAATTGTGAGGAAACACTCGCCACGAGGGGGCACAGTTGAATTGCATTTCCTTGGCAGACGAAGTGAAGCCATTTACTGTTGTTTTCACATAACTATGCAATTGTATCCCTGGGAGAGCACTGGACAGCAAGAATGCTTCCCCTCATTCTCATTCACAGGATGTCTTCCTTCGTTGCACTAAGACTTGCAGTATTGTTTTACCAATTATCATAAAGTTTACCAGACATTTTAAAATACGTCTGATATTTATTAACTTGCCCCGTAAGTGCAGTGTAAGAGAGGTAGAACAAAATATTCCACGTAGAAAGACAACAAATAAAAGCAGCATTACAGTTTCTTTGTGCAAGAGGAGACTTGACTTAGCAGGTGGTACCTCCCAAAGTTTAACAACTAGTGGTAACAAGATGGAAAAATACACAATAAGGTATAATGTCACTCTGTGCAGAAGAAAAGAGTATAAATCAAGCCACACTGTGATCTTGAACAGTACAGTAGTATTCACTGCACTGTAAATAAACATCCCCTTTTCCTGACTGTAACATGTATAATTAAAATTATTTTCATACCTCCTAATGTCACATTGCCATGAAGAAATCGCCCTTGATAAATAAGCCGCAAGATATTTGGACTGCTGACTTGTTCTTCTTCCCAATCTGAAGAAAGAGAGAGAGAGTTTCCACAGTTACATTGTAATAAAAACATCTTTTGTTATTTCTCCCACCTTTACCCAGGAAGAAAACTAAGAACAGGGCTCTTTTGCATGAAAGACTGAAGAGAGAATATAGGTTGAAGATACAGGAAGATAATTCAAGGACAGCACTCCTGCAGTCTATTCTTAAATTTGTTACTTGACACTGGGCATTGAAACACAGAATTTTATGTCTGCAAGTATAAATATCGCTGACCACAGACTGCAGGATATATTTAGCATACATGTAAGTCCTAAACAAAGTATTTCATATATCCAAGTTTCTTCCTGATTCTTAATATCCAGGCTGAAAGTGCCTTCATTTCTCCCTATTCAGAAATTTCCCAAGCCATACTCCTCCTCACCAGCTAATTGACTAACTGCAGTCGTTCGCCAGCAATGGGAAGCAGCCACACGCAGAGCAAAAGCGCCATGTGATGGGTCATCTGAAACAGGACTCTGAGACCACAGCACTGCAAAAAAGCTCTGGAGGCAGCTCAGCGCTGTTCGATGGCGGCCAGAGCCATCCGGTCACATGTCCGGAGGGCGCAGTGACCCGAGCAGCCCCCAGCGGGCACCGCACAGAGCCGCGACAGAGCCTCTCTCTGAGCAGACACCCACCCATGTGTTTTAAGGAACATCTCAAAGCCCAATCCTTGGATGCTTTTATGTGGCTAACAGTGGGTTTGGAAAAGCAAGCATGCATTTTCCTATAATGCTTAAGCCATCATAAATAAATTATAAGCTTAAATGATCTTTTACCATTCCCTGTCACAATGTGAGGAACAAATAAATATGCACTTTGCATTCAGAACAACTATCATAAAGCTTTGAAATGTTGCATTTAAATAGGTTCTCCGGGAATACAGTGTCTTCTGTTTCTTAGCTGACCAGATATCTGCCAAGAGTTGTTCCCAAATGTTCTCTCTTTCTGCTTTTGTAGTGTTTATATACCCAAATGAATATTCACCAAGAGATTCCAACAGCCACAGAAACCAACCTGTTCGCTGGGAACATACAATTAACACACAGGCAGTATCAACTGGCACCACAAAAGGAGAAGAACTGAAAAGAGGAGAAGGGGAAGCATTTAAAACGAAAGCCACAGCTGCAGAGTGTACGGAGGGGCATCTGGTGCAAAAAGCAGGCAGAGACATGGGCAGCAGGAGCCATAAGCCCCAGAACACAGAGGAGGCAAGGCTGGTACCAACAGCAGAGGCCGTAACATTCCCAGGTGCTGCCGTGTGCCTGGTTTATAAGATTAGATCAAATTAGGCAACCAAAGCTATTTGAATTTCAAGTATTTCCACTCAGGGTCTGATTGAATTATCTTGCAATTCAAGCACATGCTCCTTCTGCTATGCTGTGGGCTACATAAGGATCTCAGTTATCACACTGCTAGGATACCAATTTTTTTCTTCTTTTTTTTTTTCTCCATACTATCTGAACTCCTCTATAATATGGCTGTAAAGGAGAGAAACTCAGCCAGTTTACAGCACCATAATGATACAAAATCACAACCAAAAGAAGAAAGACTGTATTTTGGCATAGGTATTTTCTCACTGTTAAGCTGCCAACTTACCCATCCTTTTAATTTTTCCTTCTTGGCTGGCAGTCTGAAACATTTCTTTCTGACATGAATTCAAATTTTAATTTCCACTGATGACTAAATGAGCCAAGGACTCACTGAATCTAATTTTTTTTTTTTTTCTGAGTTCAGATAATTGCTGTACAAGAAAAATATTATTTAGAAGAAAAGGGGGATAGGAAGAAGTGAACAGATAACCTATCTAGATGATATGCATTAAAATAAATTCAACATTTTCTACTAGAAGTCAAGAGATCCTTAATTAATAACTGCATTACCAAAAGAGGTGGTGAAAGGATACCCTTAGTCCTACCAGCATACGACTGAGGATATTTTATGGCTTTTTTCCACACAAGATCATGACAAGTTAGAATGATGGTAAAAACAAGCATTTCATATCACCTCTATTTCAAGGCAATTTTAGTCCTCATCAAGATTTCTCAGTGCTGAGAGTGCTCAGAGGAGAACTCTCTGTCTGAACACAGTTAGTAAGCTAATGTTTGTGAAAATCTATATCCTGTTCTGAAGCATATTTTTTCTGTCTTTTAAATTGAGACTATTTTTCTTTGCAAAGGCAATTAAATATTCATCAAGACTTAGAGCACTTCCTCAGGACAGCAGGTATTTGAACTGAGGCTTCCATGTCTGGGTCTACATTTTTTTAAAAAAGATTTTTAAGTCTGGGTTTCTTCCCAACTCTAAACTCAGAATCTGCAACTTTCAAGCTCTTCACAAGACTGAGAATATGACATCACATGTTCAGGCATAAACCTGAGCAGGAATAAAAATCCAGTTCTGCCTTTGCTAATTCAGATAGAAGTACACAAAGAATATTTGGTTATGACAACTATGTTGTAGGCACACATTAAAATATGTACAGCAGCTACACAGCAGCTATTTCAACCATATTTCTCAGTGTTGAAGTGTTTTACATCTGTATGTAATACTTCAGAGGGCTTAAAACCTCATCCTTCATTGCATATTTTACTAAATACATAATACTGTATCCCAGCAAATCAAACATCAAACAAGTCTCCTGAAAGTCTGTTTTTCCTGACCCTGTAGACCAGTTTAAGGCCTAAAATAGGGATTATCAGCACTAACTTCTTGGCATGAATTATCATCCTCCGTATGTCTTTGAGAAAGGCACCACAAAAACAGATAGTGCAATGTTTTAGTTTGTCTAAATAGCAGTCTTTTTAACATCAAAACAGTAACCCAAATGAAGTCCTGTACCAAAAGAAGCATTTCCTTTCATCGTATGTAATGCTATGTCTGTGTTTTGGCTATTTTCCCATGAAATCATAGTCGGGGAGAACAGAAGCACTTTGTTTTGGGCAACTATTCACATATGTGAATACACGTCTTAAATTCTCAAGTCCACTTTCAGAAGCCAGTATTTCTGCAAAACACCAAATATATTCACACGAGCAACTTCCAGTCTTTCAATGTGTCTTAAAATGTGCTTTTATATTTGTTTTTTTTTTTTCCTGGAAAAATATCACTACTACAGATCCTGTCTAAGATAAGGCTCTAAGGAAGAAGTACTTCAATTTCACTAACGCATTCCTGTGGCATGCCGTGTTTTGTATTTGCTGTCCTCACATAAGAGGTTTTATATCTCCAACATTTCCTCACATTTATTAGGTCCTCTAACACAATTGATCTAAGAAAGTGTCTAAAGATAGAAGGTAGGAAGTACTTTGGTTTGGGGATGCAAATTTTAGAAATAAAGTAGGAAACAGTCCACACATCTAAAAATCTGCCCAACCAAAGAAACTGGGAAAAAGAAGGCAAGACAATCGTATTCCTCTATAAATCTATAATATAGATTAACCTACTTAAATTTGAATGTTGAGCAAAAAGATTCGTTTACTGACACTTTATTCTGACAATACAGGGAAGCTCCTTGCTCACCAGTTAAAAAGCCAAAGCCACACAGCTACTCACCCATTGGCCAGTTGTCATACACATGTTTTGCAATATCTGCAGCAGAGTCATTTGGTGAAAATAGGAACTCTTTTGTTTTCCCGCTTACCAAGATGAGGCGCAAATTTATCTGGTAAAAAAAAATAAATTAAAACAGTAAGTATTATGAAAGTTTACAGAGAAGACTTTCATTCAGTTTTTTTTCAGTTACTAAAGAGTTGTCATTGGTTTTATAAAAAGATTGATCCAAATTATTTGAGAAAACAGTTTAAGATGGTATTAAAAAGAGGGTTGCTTACATATAATGTAGAAAAATTAAATTCTAACATCTGGCATTTTTGTTTATGAACACCACAAGATTCTGTCAGTTACTGAAGGAATCAACTGTGCCATTAAAAAAAAGCTTTCAATAGAGTAGAAAAAAATCCTAGCAAGGACAGACCAGCAACATAGCTTCTTTAACGAAGAGGAAAAATATAAACCCGAAAAATTAACTTTAACAGAGAGCATGAAAAACATCAAAATACGCCCCTAAATAGCCTAAATAAAAGCCTTGGCACGCTCCCTCCAGCCCTAATCTCAGCCAGTCCATCTCCTGCAAAACACCAGGGAGTCAGACAGCATCCTTTCCTGGTCCCAGCAGCCACAGAGCCTGAAACTCTCTGCCAGCCTTCTGAATTGAAAACTTTGTCCCAACCACTGTCTTTCACTACAAGCAAAATGGTTGAGGTCCACGTGCAATACATTAATAACACCACACAATTTTTCTTTCATTAATATCCTCTATCTAACAATCATCTCTTCAGCCATAATTGTCCTGTCTTCTATTTGCAAATTACTGAATACAATTCCTTTTCCATATAGCATTAAAATAACACCTATAACGAGCGGACTATGACATTATTTACAATGCAAAAGAGATGAAATTTTGGCTCCTCAAGCAACTGCAACTTGAGGTCACAGAAGATATTTGGGTAGCTACCAATTACCAATGCCCATGACAAGTAGGAGTCTAGCTGCTACTGTGTTTTGACCGACAAGCCCACGTTTCATCAATTTCTAGCAAGACTTTAGTAAAGAAACTGCTTAGGTATTTTTTTCCAAGTCACACTCTCAAACTGTGGCTCTCACTTTAAGTTATGTTGCAACAAAGCTTTCTTTGTTGGAATTCAGTGAACTGTTTTCTACACCAAATACCAATGGAAAAATTTACAGCAATGCCCAAGTTTTCAAGATTTCTTTAGGGTAAAAAAAAAATCTCAGCGCATCATATCCACTCAACATGACAGCCCTGCCTCAATTACCTACTCTCCACTTATTTCAGAAGCTCTCTAGGGAGATTGTCTATCCCCTCCTGAATGCTTTGGCTTGGATTTATCTTTAAGCACCTAATGGAGGTATCCAAATTACAATCTCTATCATCCAGCACACTTCAAGGTCAATGAAGAAAATGACCCCTCCTAAAAGCAATCAGGTCTCTATTTCACAGTGTAGCAAGTATAAAAAAAAAAGTGAGCATAAAAGGGCTAGGTTTTCTTTCCTGTTCTCCTGCTTACACCCTTTAGAAAATGCAAGGTCTACCATTAGACCAGGAGAGCAGCCAAGTGGTAGCTATCTCTGAGAAAGCACTTCAGCCACTCTAAGAGTATAGCTGCATACCAGGAAATTGGGAAAAATTTAAAGGAGAGAAGCTGCAGGAATGCTGTTCAGTTAAAGACAATTCTTCATAAAATTCAGAACCTGTTTGGCCGTGCATGTTAAAGTTTCCTTTTCTTTGATACTTCCATACTGATTAAGGAATTATTTTTAAATCTAATCAATATTTAGCAGAAAAAGCAGACCAAGTTCCACTGTTCCTGTTTATTCCAAAAACCTGACTACTGTGATGAATTGCAACTTCAAGAAATTGGACTATGTCCATTTAGTGTTTTGCTTAATTGTTTTTCAGTTTAAATATTCCCCCCCCCCATTCATTGTCTCCATCTGTGTTTGTATAGACACCACTTATATATATGGTTTCTTTAGCTGGACTACCCCAGTCAAGATCTTCAAGCTTTCTCCAATCAGATATCTATTTCCCCACTCATCCTAGGAGCCTGTCTCTGCACATTTCAATTTCTTCTATTTTCTCATCAAACACATGACTATTTCTGAAGCATACTAAATGATGTCTCACCAGATGTTTGTATAACACCAGCAGTAATTTCCTCTGTCTGCTGGAAAAACCTTCTGTGACCATGTCCCAACAGCACATAGACCTTCTTCATAACTGCACCACTCTGTTTGCTTGGTTACTTCATACTCCTCTCTACTTTGACCCTTGCAGTTATTCAGCCTCCAATCTCTTAGCTTGTCTGTATCACCCTAAAGCACTTGGCTCCAAATTTCACCTCACTCCTGTTACTCCATCCCTCCCAGGGAAAAGAGGCCAGGTGTAAAGCAGTATTCTGCATCACAAAGATGTTTCAGATTTCCTGCATGTCTGGGCCCACGGCCTAAGAAATCCTCCCCAAAATACTATGTAACCCTTCTTTCTCCCTACATTACAAACATTTTTCAAACTTCATGTCATCAGCAAATTCTAGAGGCAAGTCCTCTTTACACCTACCTTTATCATTAAAGGAATCAGGAAACATTAGGATTGATCAGACAATTGTTTCATAATGACTCTAATAACCAGCTCTCTCTGAGTTGGCTTCCCCCTTTTCAGCTATGTTTTTTATATTAGGCCCTTAGACACACACAATTTCTCTCATACATTTTAATTTCTCCTATCTAACCAACAGTTTGCAATATAGCACCACATCAGTTACTAAGTACATATTCAGATGGCACTATAAAAATGTCTCTGTAGAAAATAAGTTCTTTTCATCAGTCTGCCACACTCTGGCTTATGGAGAGGTGAGGTGTACTGCATTCCATTCCATACCTCATTATCTTTAATTATTCTTAAGCATTAATGCATATCATTACAACACCAACATAATGCTAAACTGCATCACAAACTGTTACTGTACTTAGAACTGTACTTAAAGAACTGCCTATTTAAAAGAACCAATAAACCAACCCCAAATTTTTGGTGCCAGTGCCTACTGTAGACACTAGAGGTGAGGTGCTCCTTGACTAGTAGCCCTCCTGCCTCTTTCCCCAATTCCCCATATCCATTTCCTACACTCTAAATGGCTCATGAGACACCTCCTCTTAGCTTGTTCCCTCTGCCCAAGCAGTCCTCAAACTCTGAATTTATACAAGTTATCTAAGACTTTCTTTTCCTTCATCTGTGTGTAGTTCAGCTGTGCTGGAGGTCACCCATTTTGAAGATCACAGCACTTTCCTAGGCAGTAGACATAACACCAAACCATCAGCTCTCTAGAACTATCTGATTTGGAGCCTACAAGGGGATGACTAAAAAAAACCCCAGAAGATAAGTCCTGCTTAGGACTTCAAGTAGGATCATAGCACAGCATTAACAGAGAATTGAAGTTATTTTTCAGATAGCACAACATTAGGAAGACACATTTCTTTCTATTCTCTTTGCTGAGTATTTGGATTACAGGCACGGTAAAGTGAACATAGAGAGGAGATAAGGATCACTGAAAAATAACCAAAACCAACTCGACTTCATGGAAAACTTGATTAAATAGAACTTCTACAGTTAGCAGACAACATAAAATTAATATAAAGCAACAGGAAAGGATTAAAAAAAAAAAGAGTGAAAAATGTTAGATCCTTCTTTCTCCCCACCTCCTCAAGATGGAAACCCTTTTTGTTACTGAAGAGCATTTCTTACAGTCTTACTATGAAATATAAAAGGCACATCAAGATAAGCTAATCATTTTACAGGATCTATTACAAAGTATATGTAAAACACAGGATATTTTCATTAAAAAAGTAACAAAAAAAAAATCACCAAATATGAGCTGAAGCCCCAAATAAATCCTTAAGTCAGTTAAACAGATGCATCAAGTGCAAGGAAACAGTTGTTCTAAGGTTGAAGTATTTTCTTATTTATAGTACAGCATGCCACTGACACATTTAGTTTGAGTGTTTTTGTCTCTCTCTCTCTCTCTCTCTATATATATATATATATATGTATGTATGTTTCTTAATCCTAGCTTGAAGGAATATTAGTCTTGAGTTGCACATCACACCACCCCAAAGGGTTTGAAGTAAAGAATCCCATAAGTTGCCTTTTAAATTTAGAGTCTAATCTCATTCCCCTCAAGAGCACTGGGAAATTTAGCAGCTTGCAACTGCTGTACTATTTAATCTTGCAAACAAAGTACAGGGAATCTGAAACAAATACTTCTGGCACAATTCCACTAATGAAAGCTCAGAACTAAAAGAAAAGAGGAAAATAAGAGCATGTGGGTGTATATGTTTACTCAAAATGCAGAAAAAATTTTGATTAGGTAGAGAAGTTTTGATACAAAAGCAGCAAATTTTAATTTTTCAAGTTAAGAAAGGATTCTTAGTGGTCTTCATAACCCCTATATCCCCCTTCCTCTGTTAAAAGTTAGCAAGGAGGCTGCACGTGTATCTCTTGTGTGCTTGAAACCCCTCCACCCATTCTTGTCAAAAGTGGCCCCAAGGCACTTTTGCAATTGTCATGGTCCTGACAAGTTTGCTCTTCCACTGGGGATGTAACAACCATCCTGATCATGTGAAAGGTTTTTTCAGGTTACCGAAGGGAATTCCAGCCTTTTGCTACAGCAAAGTGATACAGATCATCTCCTCACACTTCTGCACTACAGAACCAACTGCAACATTACTGGCAAATGCAGTCATGAGCAGCCACAGTATCAGAAGTAGGATTAAATACAACTTGAGCACTACAACCCCTCTGCACAGTTATGTAATTGCACATTCTGTTTGTGATCTCGAGCATGCAAACCTTGCCCTCTCGCCCTCCCCTCAGTCTAATAATCACAGCTCCAGTAACTACCCCATCAGTTGTAGCACATACACAATAAAAATTTTCAGTAGACTGTACTCTGTAAAAAACGACAAAACCACAAACCCCCACCAAACAGAATAAACTCATAAATTGAACTCATAAATTGAAATTATGTCTATGCAAAGATTGTCACAGTAGCAAATGTGACCACAACTTTAGGAAGAGAATTTTGGGTCACATATGTGCAAATGTAGAATAACTTGTGTTTTCTTTGTTAAAGACATCTGCAAAGTTTGTTACTTCTTTCAGGCATAACTAGAAAATGTCTTACGTGACACAGTGCTTCTAATTTCACAGCTAATGTTAAATAAATGGGAAATCAAACATCAAGAAACATCGTGCAGGTTGCAAATCTCATTTCTTAATGTTTAAGTGATTTCCTATCTATTCAGTTGTACAAGCTAGTTTGTTATCCATTTTCCTCCAGTAGCAGCTTATGATTGCTCCCATCTTACAATTAAAATGCAGAGGAGGAAAAGTGGAGTATCACCACGTGCTACACAGCCCCAAGTTTAAACTAACTGCTTTTCTTCAGTTGTTTTAAGATTAAAATACAGACAATAGACCCATTTTTTCCTCAACATCCAATACACTTCCTAGTTCAAGTTCACAATTCTAAGACATAAGTTTGCTCTCCAAAGACACATCAATGTTTCCTAATAGCTCTAGGCCAAAGAGAAACCTCCCAGCCCATGCAGTACACTTCACTGAATTCCCTCAGATTCAGGGATGAGGTTGAACCAAGCCCAAACAACTAAGTGAAAACAGCAGCACCACACAGGCCAAGTCAGCAGGGTTCTAAATGCCAGGTCACACTTGAATATAATTAAGAATTTCAGGTTTCACACTCCCTGGAAGGCTGCTGTAGAATCTAACAGTTCCACTGAATGCTTTCTTTTTATTCCCAGTTTAAGTTTATTCTTGGACAGATTACACTCACTGATGCCAGACCTATTCTGAGCTTTAGGGAAAAAAAAAGTTGGGGTTTTGATGGCTTTCTTCTACATTTGCAGACAAGGGCACACTTAGCTAAAATAAACAAGGAAAGGTTTTCCTCACTTAAAAACTGGCCCTTGGTGGGATCACTGTCTCCAAAGTTCTGAAACACATCAATAAAGATTAAGGAAACTGGGCTTGGTGAACCTGGAGGCCTTGTGGGCATCTATCAGCAGCCTTTCTATGCCACAATTACCAAGACAACAACCTCTTTGCTGAGGTCCAAGAGAGAAGACCAAGATACAATGGTCATAAATGGAAACAAGAAGATTCCACTAAGGCTAATTGGTA
This sequence comes from Serilophus lunatus, assembly GCA_013399895.1. Classification (NCBI taxonomy): domain Eukaryota; kingdom Metazoa; phylum Chordata; class Aves; order Passeriformes; family Eurylaimidae; genus Serilophus; species Serilophus lunatus. Next base: position 116,167 of record VXBA01010948.1, on the reverse strand, counting down.
GCCTGACACTTCCACATTGAACCTTAGCATCTTCTCCACCCAAGTCACACACTGTCAAACCCTGCCCTCCCAAACTAATCCTTTCCTACTCAGCTGCTCACTGAAGTCCAGACAGAATACACTTCTTCTGCATTTTCCTCATCTGGAAAACACTCTCCTTACAAAGAAAGCTGGCTAATGAATCCATCTGTCATAATCTAATTTGTAACTCTAACACAGTAATATGCACTGTGGATTTTATTTCATTATTTCTTCACTGCTCCTTCTCAACATCCTTCCTGAGATAGTTATTCCACTGTCAAATTCAGAGTCTCTTCACATCTCTTCACTCACCTAGCATGCAGGTATTTTATAACCTGATCTGAAGAAACACCAAGCATGCAAATTCTTCAGATATGCTCCTTATTACTAACTCAGTACATTTAGGCTCATCAGCATCTGCCTCCTTGAAATCCAAAGGCTTTATGTATACTCCTACTTTGTTTATTCTTCCATTTCAGTTTAACAGTATCAGCTCATGACCATTGAATCTAACTCATTTCCCCAAGCAGCCTTCTGAAGATTTCCAGAACTTTCTGGAAATTTAAAGCGACACATCTAGAATAACAACATTAGCTCCTTCCCAGCAAAGAAACTAGGTGGCAGAGGGACTGACAAGCATAAAGTAAGAAAGCAAATGATCAAAAGTATGAATCTGTAGATCAACATGCAAGCATTCTCATGGAGAGAGATCCCTGATCTTGGACTCTTGTCGGAGAGTCATTTGGTAAAACAAACAAAACTGTAGTTCTTAAGAATCACACTTCTAGGCACCTCTTCAATAGCTGCTTTATAGGAAATACAGGTAACTTAGCCACACTTCCTCAACTGAACACCTAAAATTTACACTTCTCAACACTCAGAACACCCCTGCGTTTAGCTTTAGATGTACAAAGGGGCTTTGCTCTACCCTTACAGTGCCTTGCACCAATAATAAATTTATTTCCTATCATGGAAAAAACCTCTGACATGGAACATGAGAAGAAACATAAATTGTCCATGTGAATGAACAAAGCTCTGAAGTGGCTGACAGAGCTGCGTCACTCACACAAAGCCACACCACTTGTGAAAGTAGGGCAATCCCAACATGACACCAGGAAACTGTGACAGCACCCTGCATCACTCTGCTCCAGTGTAAGGTGAACTTCACAGCCAGGTCAGATGACCGTCACCTTTAGATAACTACAAAGTGAAGCAAATATGTTATTAGGTGCAACTGCCTTCTCAAACAAGGAATGGCTAAGGCAACTTGGAACTGAAGGGAAAGAGAAAACCAAAGTAAAGCCTAAACAAATTTTATTTAGGGAGGGGGGGAAAAAAGTGAAATCCTATCAGCGTTTAACTGGGTAGCTACGATAGAACCAGCTGTTTCTATGGAAACCATGACATTCTTGAACTTAAAATCCTAGTGCTTGGTCACACTTCATCCACTTCCTCACTTTGGTTCAAAGGACACAGGAGCAATGTCAATATCCCCTTAGGAGTCCCAGAGTTATCTTTTAAGAAGAAATCACTAGGATGCACTGTTCTTCAAAATAAATTAATACAGATACTACAATCAATAACCAGTAAAATACAATGGATTTCAGTGAAGTTTACATATTTTTCCTTTACAATCCTGACTGTTTGCATTCCTGGAACAAGGCTGGGTTGGGGTTTTTTTGTTGTGGTTTGGTTTGGTTTTTTTGGAGAATGTGAACAAAACACACCAAACTATCTGCTGGAGCTAATTAAGAACTAAGAATTTTCACTGAAAATCAGTTTTAATAGCACAGTAAAATCAGAAGAATAACCTTTTCTTGAGGTTTTACCAGTAAAAGATTTTTCCATGATTTAACAAAATAAGTGTCCACCAAAGAATAATTTCTCTCTCAGCAGTAGAAGGAAAGACAGGCAATCCATTACCTGAAATAATGTGAGTACTCAAGTATCTGGTCTTCTCAGGTCAAATGGAATTTTGGCTACTGCATCCCAAGTACATGCTTTAATCATAGGGTACAGAATTAACTTGTCTCCTGCTGGCTCCCAGGAGAATCCACACTGACAGGGAAGATTCAGAGAAAGACCTTCTCTGATTACTCATTAGCCAAGGCAGTTTCTTTCTGCACAGGTTATAATTGTTTAAGCCCATCATGATCACAATGTGCAAATTACAACATACAGAAGACCACATCTTTAACATATGTCAGAAGTGCATGAGACTTCATACCAATAGGTAGTCAAAAAAGCAGAAAGCAAGCCACATGGCATTCAGGCTTGCTATTTTCAAAGTTCATCCCTTCAGCCCAGTGTTAGAGTAAGTGTATTTTCAGTGTGAAATAAAGCAACTAAAACACAAAACAGAGAAACTGATAAACTTAGATTAACGTAAAGTTTTGGTAGAGACCATTTTATCACTCAGTATACCATGCTGATACCATTCATTTCCAAACATGACAGAGGAAATAATAGTAAAAATAGTAAATAATAGTAAAATTGCATCCAATGTCAATGAACACACAAAGTTTGTGCTTGCAGGCTGAACCAGTTAGCTTTGGTGAGCACAGCCCTAGAGAGATGGCTCTATAACTACAGTGGTTTAGTGCTTCTGCTCTCAGGAGGGATCCCCAGTAAAACTGGAACCAGGCCATCCTGACTGCAGAATCTAAAAGTGAAATCAGCATGTACCATCTGTGTTACCATCCTGCCATCTCTTCTGAAGAATAAGATGGATAAGCCCATCACCTTGTTTTCACCCTCTCCTATCAGTTGGTATTTAAAGCTTAGAAGGTCATGAATCATGATAATTCTAGGCACTTACTTAAATTTGGACTTAATTCTGATATAACTCATCATTAGTTCTAATGTATTCTATAGAGAGAATATTTGTGTAAGATTTTAAAATATTATTTAGGACAGTTCAATGTCGTCTTTTAAAAAGATTGATGAAAGACCATCAAATCTGTGAATACTTATTTTGTGAAATGCCTAAAATCTCCAATTTCAAAGTGAACACCTGCTGCTGCCAACAAATGAGAACATAAAAGTCCAAGGAACCAGTTCCATACATAGCTACTCTTTCCATGTCCAAGGGGGAGACGAATAACCTCTATTCTTTCACAATCGGCAATCAATTATATTTTCTTATCTTTAACCAATATTTAGGGCTCAATTTTATTCAATCCATGTTCTTAGGAGACTATCTAGAGTGGGAGATTATTACAATTTCATAACCCAACAGGTCAGTGACACCATATGCAAAGCTGAAAGTAATCTTCCAGCTATAGCCTGCATGAAAACCAACATCAGTTTCAATCTGACAAAATCTGAAGTTCATCGAGGGGGGGGGGAAGTGAACACAAAGAAAACATTAAAAATACAGGAAAATATGGACATTTCAAGGGAGCTACTGTTTACTGGAGCAATGAAAACAACTACAAGAAGTATATGGTTATGAATATCATCTAGTGCCACATGCTAATTTTCAGGAGAAAAGTAGGATTTGTTTTTTGATTTTTTTTTTATATTTTCATTAGTTTTAAAAAGTTATTTTTCAGAATAAGTTACCTAACCATAACAAAGATGCAATGGGCTCTGCATTCCTGAACTAATCTTTATTGCAGAAGTCCAACTTCTCTTCCTTCTGCTTCTGCTTTCTCCCATGTGAGACAGGAACAGCAATTTAAGATCACTTGAAAGTCAGTGTATATATTCATGTATATGAATGTGTAAGAGTCAAGACACAAGTAACAAGCTAATTCAGAAAACTGCTTGGAAAATCTTTATTTAAAGAAAATTGCATTTATTTAAAGGGGGGGGAGAGGAACCAAAAAACAAAGAAATCCCCAACAAAAAACCCCAAGCAACTCATAAAAAACACACACAAAAAAAATCATCCCAATGTCCTGGCAATGAAAGGTCTACCCCTTAGTTATGAGGGTATAAAGATTCATGAGATCTTCCCCATGAAGATTATAGCATCAGATTATGCTTCTTCTCAGAAATAAATTCATCTCCAACGCAAAGCCTAATTTTAAAAAGTGGTACTTACTCCTCAGGCCCCCAGAAAGGGACAATGACAATCAAATATAAAAAGAGCCTGATTCGGAGCAGAAGAAAAATAATACAAGAACAAGGAAACAACCTTCTGAATCCAATTTTGTATTCTCTATTCTCTTGCAGTAACTGTTGCATTATATGGTTTTTAATACAGTTCACATTACAAAACTCACACTGTGACTAAGTAGAAGATTATAGCTACTATAAATACTATTTGCCATTTAAACTAGACAAACTCTTAGGGGGAAAAAAGCCACTCCCAAAAGCCAAATAAAGGGTGAAGTGGTCCCCCAGAAGTCATCTCATATCAACTCTGAGCTATTAATAAGGACATAGTGTGAATAAAAAAAAAAACAAAAACAAAAAATAACTCCCTAAGATTTTTCAGGACCTACATCCCAATGGAAATGCCAGCAATAGGAGGTTAAGTTTGCAGCTTCTCGCTCCAGAGTCATACTGGGACTCTGCTGACAGGTCCTTCATCTTGTATCATTCTGTAACTTGATCAGCACCAAAAGATTACACTTTTCAGGCCTTGAGAGTGTACGTCAAAAATAAAATGGAAACAAACCTTTAAATATCTTTTAAAACATGAAAGAGGCAAAGAGTTGCACCTTTACTTAGAGATGTATTTCAGTTCACTTATGGTATTCAGGGAATACCATAAAATTAAACTTTTATTAATAGATCCCAATTCCTAGCTTCTCTGGGCTGACTGTGTGTCATGGCACTCAGCCAGAGTTTTGCCATTCCGCAACACTCTCTAAATCACTGAGCTGTGATAATTAAAGGCAAGAGACAGGGCATTATATATTTTTTTTGTCTCTGATGCAAAATACAGTTAACATTTTAATCAAAATGATGTTTCAATGACCAGAGAGCTCATTTACTCTAGCAAAAGCAAGGAACACAGACAGGAATGAGAACACCACCTTTTCTAATTGTTTTCCTTCTAAAATAGCCCAGAGTAAAACACTGAATTATGTGATTAAAGATCAAGGATTTTCATGCCGATGCCAATTTATTCAGAACACAACTCTCAAGAGCAAACAGCTTGACTTTGACCTATGCCTATACTTCTCAGTAAAGAATAATGAACACTCTTTACCTTCCATTCTTTCCTTCCTCAATGAGTTACCCTTAACATTCAATAAAAACGTAAGCCATGTTTATAGGAAGCTTACATGTTTTTCTTCTATTTAAACATTATGGCACTAATGCATCCCCAAGCTAAGCCAGCTGAAGTCAACTGGCTGGAGTTAATGGAATGACAATCACAAATAAGGTCTGATCCAGTTATCTACCACGCTCTGCATTCACTGTGGAACACTAAAAGGCATAGTTTATCCACCTTCCTTTTACTTTATGCAGTCAAGTGCTTGCGCTCTTCCAAGCAGCTGGCAGTCTAATATTAATTTTTATCCAATTTCCAACATGAAGAGCACTAGCACGTTCAGATTACCTACTAATGACTAAAAGAGTTAAAGCTGCCCTTTCATTTTGGTCTCCTCCTTCTCCAGGATTGTTAAGCCTTCCATAGAATCAGAAACATACAATTTACCAGTCGTTACCTTACTGTTCAACTTCCTTGGATGGTCTAGTTCCTGATGCAGTATGCCTGTATGACTACCACATAGTTTTGTGAAGTACTTGCCACCACAATAGTGAAGTCTTTCCAAAACAGATTGTGTTTGCCTGGCAAGTTACCTTTTTTTCATCCACGGAGGAGTTTTCTTCAAAGAAAATTAAATTATAGTGAAGAGGAAGAAAAAAATGAATTGACAAGAAAAGCTTTTTTAGAGAAAATACATTTAACATCTTTTTCCTATCTTATCTTGTATGCCTGGAGTCTACACAAAAAGCATCAAATTACATAAAAATGCTTCATTCCAGCCCTCCAGAAAAATCTATCAATCAAATACAAATTTAAGATCCAATTGATATTCAGGCACCTTCTAAGCATAAACACCCTCTTGGTCCAGGCTCTCCCTAAATCCTTCCAGGAGGAGAGAAGACTGATGCCTTCCTGAAGGCAATACAGTCTTTTAATCGGTAGTGATTATAAGCAACACCAGTCACGGCTGTCAGTTCTCGCTGCATCAACAGCTACATTATAACAAGCCATCTGCTCTGTGTCAAAGGAGTGAGTAAGGTTGGCTTCTGTGAATCTGGGGCAACATGTGTTCTAGCTTGAATCTTAATTATGGTTTACAAAACACTGTGTATGGACAGGCACGGAGGTATGTCATTGAAAGCTCCCCAAAGTATCTAGGATCCTTACCTTTAAAGCGAAAAGGAATTAGTATTACTTCCCTGAACTAATTAGTTTGACTACATATGTAGGCAACCCAATGAAGAATACAACATTTAATAGGCTTTTCTCCTCACACACTGTGACTTTCACTAGAATAAAATCATTTTAGACTTAAGCCATATTCCAAATCCTAAACTTTCCTGTCCTCATGTTTTTACCACACAGTACTTACTACTCACCACCTTGGCATGTCTGAGTTCTCCAAGACGTGGAGATGACCTGTCTCTCCTTTTTGTTTCTCATGTATTCAGATGTTTAGTTTTTTAGGACAGCTCCTTCTTATGTTCTACACATAATACTACTTCCAGGCTACAGGTCATTTACAGGACAGATGTTGATTTAAAACTAGGAGTGTTTTATTAATAGTTCCACAAGTGTTTTAAAGATCACCTCACCCTATTTTCACTAATGAAAAAACCATGACAGTCCAGAGATATAGCGTCAAGTCATCCCATTGTGAAAAAAAAATCTCACTGGTACCACTGGTTATAACTAACTATAGTTAAAGCAGAATTATTTCTCAGACAATTACTAAGCTTTTTTATTTATCCCAACTGAAGCCTTTCTTTGATGTTACGGGAAACAGCAGCCTCTTGCAAAAAACAAGCCAGAAGGTTGTCTTTCTATTGGAATTCAACATGTTCAAGAGTTTTGGACAAACGCCCATGTCAGCTATGATGACCAAGGTGTAACAAAAATCATTATTTAAAAACAAAGAAAGCATCTTTTCATTACAGAAAGGTGCCATAACTTTTGCATTTCCTGTCATGGCACAATAGAAGTTAATGGAGCTATGCTTTTGGCGAGAAGAAGGCAAGACTAGAATTTAGCAAGCTGCCAGGAGACACAACATTCCTTGGTATGAATCTGCTTGGGGGGAATTACATATGTATGGATTAACAATTTTGTACATACAACCTGACGTTAAAAGTGACACGGTTCAAAAGGTTTCAGTTTTCAGCCGACTCATTTTCTAGCTAATTACCAAGTCAAAATTAAAGAACAGTAGTAGAATTCTAGATATAACTATTTCCTACAAAGGGTCTAGCACACACAAACAAGACAGTGTACAAAAATACAGCTGCTCTATAGGAAGAGAATGAAAATCTAGTTCTATTTCATTCTTCCCCAACAGTTTGAGAGACAAATAATTATACAAAGCTGAAAGGGGGATCTGGCATTTAGAAAGCAAAGTGCATTTGTCATACAAAACAGCTATCAAGAAAACTATTGTTTTAAGCTACCCATGGCTTGGGTGACTATTCAGCAGAGAGTCAATCAGCATCAACCTGTGACTAGTGATACTGTCCCTTAGTGGTGCCAGACACAACCATGGCATCATCTGCTCTTCATATTAACATTCCCATTCAGAAATTATTTTTCAATGAACATAATGGATTCTCATGTGTATTTCATTGGTTACTTCAATAGGCAAGACTGTTTACTTATAACAAACAGTCCATCAAGTTATACAAAGTAAGTGTTGCATGAACACCATGTAGTGTTTACATGACAAATCAAGGATCTGAGTAGCTGGATGAAGTGTACACTGCCAGATATTGTCTAGGATCTAAATATCACCACATTACAGGAACATTCAATCTTGTCATCTTGGGAATACATTTGTTAGAGTGTCAGCCATCAAACAAGCGACTACTGAACTGGGACATTTCAGTTCTGTTTTAAACTGAACTGTAAATGATGCTCAAAAAACTTTTTTAATAAATTTTGAAACCACTACAAAACAACTAGACAAGGCAGTACAGAGAGGAACAACTGAAGAAATGTAGAAATGGAACAAGATGACACGCTACGAAAACTTGTAGAACCTGGAAACTGTCTCCCTGGGAAAAAAACAAACAAACCCAAAGCAAAATACAAAGAGAAAAAAATCCCAGAAACAAGAATTCCACAAAAAAAGAATCCAACCCAATTCCAGACTGCAAGGAATGCAGGAATAACTTCAGCAAAGGAAACGGAACACCAGCAAAAGGAAGATAATCAAGTACAATAGTGATGAACATGGCATGGAATGAGCCTGATGGTCATCAGCTACAAACTTTGTAGAGCTACATGAAGCCTATGAGGCTCTAGGCCATGAAAAAATAACTGGTCACAAATATTCATGGCCGTTAAAAATGAGTAAAACTAAGGTATTAATCAACAGGGCCTCTTGAGTTGCAAACCTTTCACAGAAAAAGTAGTTAAATATAATGTGATATACCTGAAATAAAAGCTTGCCCAAAGGACATCTGAGCCAAAGGTTTAGAAACTTTTAATCAAGTATCAAAGATTATATTCTATCCTGGCAGAATCTTGTTTCACATTTTAAAAACTGCAGCACAAAGAATTGCAAGCACAACTCCTCTCTTCAAAAACACATGGTATTTTGGACCTTTCCAATACATGTCTCAAAGGTAAAATTAAGAGCTTTAATTACCTTTATATGCAAGTACTGAGCCAGCTGATCATATTCACCTTCCTCCCCAACTGCGTCAATAAAGTCATCAGGGTACTCTTTGCTCTCTGAAGAAGAGACCATTATCACAACTACCTGCCAACAGTCAAATCTCAAAAGCTTTGGTGTCATCTTCTCAAAACAATGTAGGAAAGGTCACACGTATGCTCCGTGTTAAGCAGCGCAGACCTCACAGCCTTGTACCCATCCGCACTGGGGCTGACAACAAGTTTGTTCTACATAATCAATTTTCCTTTCTTTAAATGTGAAGAGAATAAACTTCATCCATAACAAACTAGTATCTTTACATTACTAAGTGCAATCTTACTTACACTACGCACCCCTATATACATTATATTGGGAAATACACAGATTAACATAACAGAACCAACCTCCCACACACTAAGTATCACAACAAGTCTTCATAAAAGATAAATCTCCATAAAGCTATTTTATAAAAGTCAGTGCAAGAGAAGGGCAAATTATCTGAAGCTCCAAAAGAGTGAACAAGCAGAAGTGCATGTAAGAAAATAGATTAAGTAATAAAAATGTGGCTAATGTTGCTAAAAACCACTGTCCTTTTAAGCATTATCCACATACTGAGTCAATCTGGTTGCATTATAATGAAAAATAAGTCACATGCAATGCCACTGTGAAAATTAAGATACATTATTTGTAGGATTCAATTTTACTAACAGTGTGAGCCTACATACAATATTAATAATTTGAGCTTTCACAAAGATAAAAGAAAATTGAGACAGTGTTTCAATCCTACATTCCAGGATGCTTGTCAGGTCACAAGTCTAAACTTCTCTTAAATTTCTGAGATACTCCCTTTGCAAGTGAAATATTATTAGCTTTTTACAAATGCCACCTCTGTCTTTCCCCATTAAAACTCTGCTAAATAAACAAAAGGGTGAAGTGCATCCCTATACCAGCAAACATTTCTACAGTTATTAATTGCAGTATTATGCCTCAGTATAAAATCTACCTATGAAGAACACTAACTTACAGGTATTTTGTCACAAACCTGTTCTGGGTATCTCAGAGAAAGGAGTAAAATCCTTAAGGGGAGTCTCAGTTCAACAGTGCTGTAACTAAAGGATGTTTTCCTGCCTTCAATGAGTGGTTTTGGCTCTTGAAAATTAACAGCTCTGTTAGAAGTAAAGTCATGACAACCATTTTCACTATTATTCTTACTAAATTACATCTTTTGTCTCATTAAAACAAATTAGTAAATTCTACTGAATGCTTACTTTCTTTGCACACCCTCTGTGCTCTTTAAATCCTACATTAATGTGCTTCATTGTACAAACACAATTTATAGTTATTAACTCCTACAGCATTTTCCCATCTTTTTTCTTTCCTCAAGCGAATCTTTAAGCATGTTTTTCATGTCCAACAATGAAGTAATTCTGCATGGATGTGGCCCACTCAATTTTGGTGTATTTTGAAACATTGTATTCAATCAAGAAAAATTAACCTTTTACCCCCAAAACAGCATTTTTACCTTTGCATGTACCTGAACTTCTCATTTTTCCCTGAATTTAAGGGTTATTAATAATTAATAGCTACTCAGAACCATTATTTTCTCAATCTATTTATCAATGTTTAATAGTAAACTTAAATCGTAGGAAGATATTCCATGTGTAGATAGAATTTAAGTCAAATACAAGTGCACTAAGTCTAAGATGCACTGGGAGGTTTGAGAGAACATAACTTTGGCCTTTCTTTAAATACTGATAATCATTACTACAAAACATGCACATACAAACAGAGAAAACACATTTATTTCTTCAAAACTCTGCAAACTGCAACATAAACCCAAATGTTTCTTGCCTTGTAATTATTTCTTTTGTGGTTTGGTAACAGCACTTGCACAGAGGGAAGGTACTTGCAGCAAGTTAAATTAGCATAGGGACATAAATAAAAGAGTTTTTCATCCCACTTCTCTGCTTCACAAGCTGCAGTCATAGACACTCATCAGTTCAAGACTTCAAAACTTAACAAAGAAAAATACAATGGCACTCCCTTGTTATTATACTGTTTGTTTCATCAAGGAAGGAAGCATATCTGACATTAAAACCACAGGAGACAAAGTCATAATGATTCTTAATTATTATTTTTCCCCCCTCTCTCAACAAAGTAAGCTCTGAATGGATGCTGGGTGTCCAACTAACACTGATTCAACAGAAGAAGGTGCAAGTGAGGCCTCCGCGTCATTTCCATGTGCTTGTGGGGGGAACCTGGAGGTGTGACTTGCAGCTCTCCAGGCTGCTGCTTCTGCTGCTTCCCAACACCAGGCTGGAGCCAAACAGATTCTCCTAAAGAGCTGTTACTGCTTTGTAGGAAAGCATTGAAAAGAAAACCACAGAGAAATATTAAAGTCGACAGGCCGCTGAATGGAGCCCCTTCCATCCCCTTCTGTCTCTCCAAACACACACACACATCATATGGTCGGTCTCCTAGTGCAGACGGAAACACCAGGAAACACATGGGGGGAAAAAATTATCCTACAAGCAGAGCAGCAAGATTAACAGTTGGATGCTTAAGTTCATGACAACAGGCCAAAGGCAGAGGCCTCAACCTGAGAGAGCTTTCCATTTCCATTCTGAAAGTTTAGTTAGACATGCTGTCCCTGGAAAGGGGTGTAAAAGCAGCACCCTAAGTGCACACTCTTAGCCGGAGCTTAAGGAAAAGAACAACAAACATTTTTCACCAGGGGCTTCCACAGGCAGAGCACTGTGCAGAGAATAAAACTTCTGAGTCATCGGCTTCCAAAATTAACATATTTTAAAGACCTTACAACTTCTGATCCAGAATGCATAGTAAGGAGAACAACTTTTAGTCATCAAACAGTACTTCAGGAACTTCAATATGTTTTTATGTTAGCTTTTTTTTGGTAACACTTAGAAGTATGTTCTAGCAAAGAAACTGTATTACTAAAACCACTGGTTTCGCCTCTTCAAGTATAAAAGCAGCACAAAACACAGAACAAATACTTAATTTCTTGAAATAACACTGATTGCTTCCCTTTCCATAAAGGCATTAAGTGCTGGTGAACTATACATATCTAGGTAACTTTATGTAAAATAAAAGATTTGTAGAATTGCTTGGATTTTTAAACAGTCACAATTACTTCAATCACTCATGAAACCACACAATTACACTTTTGATGTACAAAACTGCAGGTTGAACATCCAACTCAAACTTGGCCAAAAAACCATTTTTCTTTGAGAGAGAGACCCCGATTTACTGCATTACTAACACATAACAGTGTTAGCAGGAAAGAGATAGACAGCACTGACCCAGGTTTTGAATTGAAGCCTTCTGAACTGACCACACCTAATACCGTGAGCCTCACATCTGTGACACTGAGATGTTCTACACTGGTTGTCACTTCAGAGAGGCCTTGCTCAGTTTGTCCAAAAGGAGGACTAGAATGAAGTGACTGCTTCTGAGAAAAGTGAAGAGACAAGGGAAAAGAAGAAGCACTTCAACTTACTTTTTAAAAAGCAACTCTTGAAATTTAAATTTAAAGGAAATTTAAGTTTGAAAGAATTGTACCAAGACAAATGTGAATAAACATGAAGGTCCAGTGGTAATGCTTGAGTGATGTACCAGGCATTCAGCATTAACAGAGCGACCTTCTAACTCAGGAGAGGAAAAATCCTCTATTTACAATTATCTTGGAAACTGTATCAGAACCCAACCTCTACTCTTTCCTGAAAGTTACATCTTGAAGAGAAGCTTCGCAACAAGTCGTTCTCTGCGGATGCCACTTCAGCTGACAGCTTTCTGGTAATGAATTCATTGGCCCACTTACTGTCTCTATATATGGTTTATTTCCCACTTCACAATGAACTCGATGCAGTTACATGAAGAAATAAATACAATTGAATACCAACCATCCACAGCAATACAGGTTAAGTATTCAATGCTGAGGAAGTCTTGCTACAAGCAGATCACATTCAGCTTCCCCCATGAATCATCCTACACAATTAACTTTACTTTTTCTAGGTGGGTGAGTTCTTGCTCCTTGGGGAAAACAGTGGAAATCACTAGAAAACACACATTACCACTGCCTTTCCTATTTGACTGCAACTTGTCAAGAAGCCAAAAACCTAACTAATTTCCAGAAGGTGAACAAAACCTGCAATAAACCCCTCTTATGACAGTGTTTAATCCCTAGACATCTCTGAAGTGCTGTGACCCTGGATGCTCTTTGCCCTCCCTGCCTCTTACAACACTTTGGCTTCCTATAAATTTTTTTTCTCTATTTTCCTAACTTTCCCCCTTTCAGCAGTGTTTCCTAATTATCCACACCCAGTCCACGGTGACTCATTTGTGTTCTCACATTTATTTAACATCATACATTGAACCACTTTATCTCAATTTCATCTCTTAGTTATACGAAAGTTCATTACACCTGCAAGTAGCTCAGTGTCAGCACAATCCAAAGTCTAGCACATTTAACTGTTACCAGAATAAGGAAGCTGCCCCTTATAACTCAAGGTTGGCAAAGAAATAAAAAAACTGTACAAACTACTAAGACAACACTGCTGATTATTATTATGGTCAGTAGTTTGAGACTATCTACTCAGCGCTGTCAATATTCTTTCAGAAACTTGCACAAGAAATTTAAGGAGTATAAAAAAAAGGAAAATGTCAACTTTGCAATAGACATATACAATACTCTTTCTAACAGAATGGGCAGTATGGAATAAAGGTCAAGATGCGCTCACTGGATCATTAAGTGCACATCCAGTGGCCTCGGAGAGGGAAACAACCCATCAGAAAATACAAGTATATGATATAAAGATCAGCAATCTATTTTTCATGAACCAGGAAAGAAGAGAGAGTGAACAGTCTTAATAAGAATGCAAACACTGCATTTATCTTTGCAGATCATTCTGGAAGCATATAAAAGGGGTTAGAGAAAAGAATACTGCAGCAACT
>VXBA01010948.1:79042-102320 GCA_013399895.1 Serilophus lunatus | reverse complement strand
GGCGGGGCGGGGGGGGGGGGGAAGACAAGAGGAGAACCTGAACAGCACTAACTCTAGGGACAGACAATATAAGTTTAGAATTGTTATAAAATCAAAATCTGAAAGCTTTATCTAAAGATCTCATTAAGGCTTTGAATCACAGCCATTCAAAAATGGCACTGGGTGAAGGATCAGATCAGGAAGCTGATACTGCCCACATAACCAGAAGAGAGCAGACTGCTTCAGGCCCAGTCCTGCTGCAGCTGATGGAAGATGTATCAGTGGGACAGAGATTTTAGCTGGACCAGAACACAAGCCTGCAGAGGCTTTTATTCAAGCCTGTCAGCAGACAGTCCTGTCCATGGACAAGGAAGCGTAAGGGAAAGTCGTAGCAACGAGAGACAGAGCAAAAGACAGGTATGCAAATGCAACTGAGCAAAGTACCAAGGGCAGAGTGCTGTGAAACCTCTACAAGAAAGCCTGGAATAGAAGAGTCGGGTCATCTAAAGCAACAAACACACTGCAGGAAAAAAGAAGGGGAAAAAAAGAAAATAATGTTACAGTATCCCTGAGATCCAGACTACCTCAGACCCATTATCACCCAAAGCTGCAATTTATTGCTAAGAGTGAGATATACACATATTTCTTATGGAGATGTTAGTAACAAGTGTGCTGTTTAACGAATGTTGGACACAGACACATGATGTAGTTGAACATGACATTTCTCTCAAAGATTTATAGGCATTAGAGTGGGCACAGAAATTAGAGCAAGAAGGTTTAAGCCTTTTTTAGTTGTTACGAGCAGGACAAAAACAATTGACAATTACACAAGGTAAAACAAAACTGCAATTCCATCTTCAAGAAAGTAAGACATACTTGTGTTATCATAGTGGAAGACATTCTCTGAAATATAAATTAAGATGTTTCAAGGAAGTGATTAAATATATTCACAGCCTTTCAGGACTTAAAAGCCAAGGATTAAAATAAAAAAAAAATAAATAAAAGAAGTTCCAGGAGAAATAACTACATATGGAACACAACACACACAACACAAAAAGATAGCATCCTTGTCAAGGTGGGTTTCGAGAAATAAAATATGGCAAACCATCTGGATACAAGATGGAGGTAACTCCAGACTCAATCTGAATGTAAAGCAGTTCACTATAGCCCTCTCTTCCATTTCTGCAGCAGGATGGAGCAAAGTAAACCTGAACACTAAAGGTCCCCTTATGCAACCCAAAACCTCCCTTGTGCCCATTTATTAACCGCTGTCCTTCATTCTCTCAACTTTTTAATTCAATACAGAGCCTGGCTCCAGCTTTTAGACAGCCTCCTTGTAGAGAGCAGGAGGCTGGTGTCAGGTGTCCCCAAAGCCAGCTCTTCTCCAGGCTAAAGAAGTATTTTCCCTCAACCTCTCCTCACACAAGTGCTCCACCTCAGTAGCCTCTGCTGAACATGCTGCAGCTCATCAACACATTTCCTATTTCACTGCAGTACAGGAAAAAAACGTTCAACGCTGGACACAGTATTCCTGATGCAGTCTACTGCCTGCCAAGTAAAGGTGAACATTCACTTCCCCTCAATCCCTGGTTTATGCTCTTCCTTGTTATCATCTAAGTGCTGACAACCTCCCGTCCTGCCAAAACACGCTGGCAGCTCCTGTGTGGCTCCCCAGCCAGTCAGGCATGACTTCTGGAGGTCTGTCCATCCCAGGTGCAAGACATTTGTTCTCGCCACATTTTCTGAAGTTCCTGCTGGTCCATTCTCCAGGCTGCCTGGGTCCCTCTGCAGGGGAGCCCTGCCCTCACACAGGTCAATTGCACCTGCAGTTTGGTGTTCACAAGACAAAAGTCTGTCTCCTCTTCCAGGTCACTGATAGGAGATATTAAATAATCTGGTCCTACAAGAGACCCCCCCACAGGTTTGCTTGTAACCAACCTGCAGGTAGAAATCCAACCATTAGGCACTACCTCGTGAGCTTAATGATCCAACCAAGAGCTCTTCTGTTTAATCAAGCCTCTACTCATTTTGCCCTTTCCTGGGACGGATCATCTCTGTGCTCAGAGGAACTGGAATTTGTAGAAATACCTGATGTAGAAAGTTCAGGCAAGGGAAGCATCAGCATTTTGGCAAGGGGCACAGCATAGTTTCCAGCTGGCACTGTAGGATGCTGCAGTCTACAGTACCTCCACCATTATCCAATTAAAAAAAAAAAATTTCCTTCTGTTTCTTCTCCTACCATATGGCTGTCTACATAATATCTGAATTAACATAGTTTTCCCCACAACCATACCAGGGATTTTAGGACTTTCAGGTCAGATAGAAGATCAGGGAAGAAAGGCATGTCTTATTAGAATATTTTTAACTGTTGGTATGTAAACCTATTTAAAAAATATTGTCATTTTACTCATAATCCTCTCCTGGCATGGAGAATTAAATGTACATTTAATATACAAAGCCTTGGATCTCTTTAGAAAGGCAAACATATTGCAGGGAATAAGTATCTGTTCAGAAAGTAATTTGGGATTCGGAGGTAATTTTTGTTCTTTTTTTATTATTTCTTCCTGTAACTTTTAAGATTGTGAAAAGGTCATTTTAAAATTCATTAAAACAGCATGAACTTTTCTCTTCATGGCTCATACTTGAAGGGAGGAAAAAAGCCCCATAGTGTCATTTTCATTAAGATCTTCTGAAGTATCATATGCCTAGAAAATTACCTGAAACCTTCACTGAGTCTACAAAACATTTTCTTATGTCATAATTTTATTTCCAGTGTTGAAGTTCTTCCTTTGAGTGACAGGCATGGATACTTTCTTTTCCTGTATCCAAAAGGATCAAAAAAATCTCCAGATATAAGCAGTCATTCATATTCCCCTGACACGTAAGACTATAAACACGGAGTCACTGTCTGTTTACACCTGGTATTAGAATGAGAGAGAAAAACAGACACATATGAGCAGCCACAGAGCGAGAAACAGCACCCAATATTCTGCCACATCATCTAAAGCACCACACCTCCTGCTGCAAGGGTGACACTGCTTGAGAGCACACACATGGAGCTACTGGTCACATTTAAAGTGATATTCTGTTCCGGAACTTCCTTTTGTCCAGCAAATAGCACCAAATTCGACCATGATGCATATTTCACAGCTGAGAACTTCCCCTGCAATGTCTGTTTTCAAAAATTTATGAAACATATGCAATGCAGCATTGTAGAAAGCAACATAAAACACAATTCCCACATCTTTTAATATCATTGACACCATTCACGTTAAATAAGGTATTTGCTGGTTTCTTTTTCTCCTTTTTCTGCTTGTTTCTTTCAGCAGCCTGAATGCTTATAGTCTAAAACAAAACCGAAACCAGTCAACCGAACAAAAAACCTCCAACACATTAAACAAAGTACATAAGTGAACAAAATGCAGGTTACTACACATGCAAGGAACAAAAGGTTAACTTCTGACCCAAAAAGGTGGATGGGAAAATGTAACATTTTGCTTACATTTTTAAAGCATTTTTTCCTGTTACAAACTGCAAAAAAAAGAGAGTAAACTCGTCTTTGTTTATTGTTTTTTGCCTTACAAAAACCTGATCAACTGCTCCTCTCCAAAGCTTCAGACACACAACAGCCTGTTCAGCATTTGGGAAGAATTCTTGTCTTTGTTCCTATTTAGCTATCTAGTCTCAATTGAAGTATCCTGCTATTTTTAAGTCCCTCTTAACCCCAAAACATAAATTTACTTTCCTACTTCCCCCTAAGTAACTGAGATGTACTTTTTTGTTGGTAATTCAAGTAAGCCTAATTTTCAATACAAATCTATACAATCACAACCATTCCATCTATGGATGAGGGCAAACAGCCCAATGAATGCAGAATGACAGGTTATTTTGATAAAACCTCACAGGTATCTCTTCAAATTCCTATGCACAGGCAAACTGCAAGCCCGCTACACATGCCAATTCAATCACTCACAGACCTTAAAACACAAGGAATTCCAATGTAGTTTGGTTTCAAAGAGCAAAAGTGTCTAACAGCACTTTGTACCACTTTGATGGCCACAAGCTGCAGCAAGGGAAATTCCAACTGCACATGTAGACACCCCCCTAGTGAAAGTAGCTTAAGTTCTGGCCCTGAGAGGCAGCAGAATCAACACCTCTGGACACAAAACTCAAATGGACAAGGCTCAAGCAGCGTGACCAAAGTCTAAGGTTACCTCTTCTCTGAGCCACCACCACAGGTAGATCTGCTTTGAGCTACACACCATCAGAGGTCTCCTCTAACCTTAAGACTCCATGATCTAGAAATATGGATTTTCTTACTTTTACACACCATTTGTATTAAACACATTCCACACACCAAAGCACTGGTAAAACTGAGCAGAGCTCCAAAGACTGTGTTTGGCAGCCTCACACCCTTCTAAGAAGTTCTGGAAAAATTATTTATTATGGGTCTAGAACCATATCCCTGCACAACAACCTCTGACTCACAAATTTTCTACGAGACTCCAAGAGTTAAAAAGAAGAAAATCTCTTACCCTACCTTAACACTTTATACTATTACTTCACTACAACAACTGATAGCTGGTGGGCTAAACAAGACAAAGAACATTTTACAGGAACAGGTGAACACCTCCAGTGCCTCCCACACACATGCACATTATAGCTTTGTTAAAACCCATGTCCTCCATCAGACCAACAGATTTTTATTGCTACAGGTTTCTCACCATTCCTCCAATTTATTTTCCTGCAGAAAACACCATTGATAGGGATGTTACTGTCTGTTAAATATGGCACCAGGAATATGAGTAAATACTGTATCAAAAAGGCATTAAAATGAAAGATATTGATTCCCTTCTCTTCCATCCAAAGTTTATAACAGGAATAATCACCTAAAATGGAAACTATTAAAGCATTCATGTGCCTTTCACTATTCCAATTCAGTTCACGAAATTAAAAAAAAATTAAAAGAGTGCTTATGTTTTGCCTGACAAACAACTAATCCTTTAAGCTGTGTTCATTGCTATGATCCTGCTTGGAGATTGGCATTGTCTCAGTACATGGGTGGTTACATAAATGTAAGCATGCTTGGATGTCTAACATCAGCTAGCTGGTCTTTTCACAAGGAGTGTATCTCCTGTTACATCTGGACTTGCTTGAATACAGGCTACCCATAAAAGAGATGCTCCCACTCTCTCCCCTTTCCCAGACTCAGATCTAACAAATCTCCTATCACCAGATGGGTTTAAGCTGGACGTTTGGAAAAGCTTGGGGGGGAATTTCTGGTAGATTACTCCTCCTTCAAATCACACAGTGGCCAATTCTTTTGGCAGCAGGACCACTAACTAAATCCTACTATAAGGTGGATAGATGGCCACTGGAAGGCAAGTATTACATGGCTAATCCTGTACAGACATATTGACTAGGTGAGAAAGTAGAAGGAGAAACCGACTTGCCAAAACAGTTTACAGCACTGTTTTGTCTACTGGTTCAACAAAACATTTGAACAAAGGCATTAAGTGCTTGGCTTGGCTGTCCACGTGCCAGGAACACAGATAAATGGACTGTCTTGCAACCACCTTAATATCCTCTGGGTTTAGCTACAAAGCTTCCAGTAAGATTTTAAAGACAAGGGCTGGGACAAAGGAGATTTTAAAACCATAGATCTGAGGCCCCTGCTCTCCCTAGAAAAAGCCTCTGACGGGCTGGGCCAACAAAGTTAAGCCAAAGCAAACCTTGTACAACAGCAGAGACTGGATGCAATTAATTCTCAAGTTCAGTTTATCCAACTGACACATGCATATAAGGAAAGCAAGCCTCTCAAGTATTTTGATCCCACAGCTCCATACAACAGCAACAATTCTTGTTTCCATTTCATATGCATATCTACACTTCAGAGACACAGCAAAATGCTGGGTCATCAAGCTGGACCCAAATAGGGCTGCTGTTTGGAGAAGATCAGAAAACAAAGCCGGCCAGGACAAGAATACACTGGGGAATTAATACACAATACTGAATTCAGAGGGTTCATGCTTTTAAGTGGTGCAGACACCTCTAGCTAACACAGTGATGAAGAATAAACAAACAAGGATTTCCACACGAAGTGAAGCCACACCCTTTCCTGGCCCAAGTCTCGACCTGACAGAATGGAGCGAGCCAATGAAATGAGCTGTGCTATTCTAAGAGTGGGTGTTCAGACACAGAACACAATCTATTTCTATTGGAAATACCAATCAGAAAGTACATTGCTTCAGGCAGCTTCTCCAACTGACTTCTGCTAGATTTTACTAAGACATTATTCTACAATTTAAAAAAAAAAAAAAAGCAAAATTTCCACAGAAATCAGAAAATTAATTTCTGAAACCACATTTTAAAGTAAAAAGCCAGCTCTAAATTGCAGTCAGCAAAGAGCTGCATCATCTCCAGGGTCAGATAAAGTGAAGAGAGTGCCCAGCAGATTAACTGAACGCCACGTGGGCTGGATGTCAATAGGATTAGGTTGGACTTTGGGTGGCTGCAGCAAACACATCCCCACGCCTCGCCGAGGGCTTGCACGGAAGGCACATGTCTCGTCCTGTGGAGCTGCTCCAGACCTAAGTGGGAGGAGATGAAAGCACAGGCTACAGGAGTGCAACAGGGGAAAGGTTTCAAATACATTCCTCAGCCAGAGACTAAATATAAGGAAGTGTCAGACAAGCTAAAGGAGTCTCAGATCAAAATAAAAAAGCTTTTTGTCAACTCACTGAAAGCCTACTGTGTTATTCTTAAATGCACGCCCCCATCCAGGCAACAGTGCAGAATGGACAGCTGGCTAAACCCATCCAGAAAAGAAAATAAGCTTCTGGTGTATTTAACAGATGGTGACACAGGTTATGAAATTGGTCTTTGCTTCAGCCTCCAAATATAATTTTTTAACATAACTGAGATACAATATTTAAACACTCTTAGAATAATTCTCAGCTGACACAAACTCAAGCATTTATTGGAGTGCATACATGCTTAGAACAAAAAACATGTTTCTGTAGATTATATCCTATTCCACATTTCTGTTATCTAAGAAATAACATGCTCAGGAAAGTGAGGAATTTTAGGGTTACTTTCTTGTACTTCAAGCAAAAAAAGCTAGACATACCAAGCAAAAAAGCCTAAATATTATATTGCTTAAGAAAAAAAAATCCAACTAAAAAACTTCGCCACATACACATAGCTGCCAAATTGCTTTCTACATACATGCTTTGTAATGTAATGCCACACACAATTTTCACAGAGAAAAGAGTGATGCTGTTATCTTTGGTTTATATCACAGGGTTTGGGGAAAAAAGAGATTGGTTTGTTATAACATTCCTTTCTATTACCTGATAAATCAGAGTCCTAACCTTTTCACATGGTACAGGACAAAGTGACAGTAACCTCTCAAAAAAATCACTGTTTTGTATTAAGATTTTTCTTAAATTTGGAAAGAATCCTCTGTCAGTCCTGTGAACTCTTACCAGCAAGTTTAATGTCACAAAAAAACAAGCTCAATGTGGGCTCAGGCTGAAGTAGCACAGCCCTCTATCCCATCAATTTAAAAGGAAAGCAAAACACACAACATAACCACTTAACTGCAATTCTTCATTCTAATTTACAAAACATATGGTATTTCTACATGTCTAAAAAATAAATTTGCTCATCTCTAGAGACTTGACCATCCTGAAAAAGAAATGTGAACACGTATCAGAGGAGGTTTAGAGTGGATATTGGGACAAAATTCTTCGCCAAAAGGGTTGTCAAGCACTGGAACAGGCCGTCCAGGGATGTGGTTGAGTCGCCACCCCGGAGGTATTTAAAGGATATGCAGATGTTGTGCTCAATGACCTGGTTTAGTGGCAGGCTTGGCAAAGCTGGGTTCATGGTTGGACCTGATGAACTTACAGGTCTTTTCCAATCTAAACTATTCTGTGATTCTGCAATTATTGAACTTACAAAATGCAAATAACTGGCACTGCAGATTAGGCAGTCATGTTCCATAGCACGCTGATGTGACAAATGAGCATTGCATTTACCTCAGAGCCCATGAGATTTACATAGATTGACCTTCTCTTTAAGACAATTACATGGGGTGAAAAAGTCTCTTCTCATCAAAATTAAACCCTAAAATTTAATACTTAAAAGAATACTGTGCACATTCTATTAATAGATGAGTAATTTATTAATCATCAATCTTCAAAGAAAAGGAAATAGAATTAAACAAAGACACACATGTGCACAGATTTGGCAATGTAATGCTTCCCAAAGCATAGAAATCCAGAACTATGCCAAAGCTTCATCCTACAGATCATTTTCAGCTTAGTTTGAACAATGAAAGTCTTTTGAACAAACTGCCTGCATTCAACCATCATGATACACTCATCCACAAATAGAGGCTGTATTATAAAGTGTAACAGCCCATGTATCCACACCAGAAAATGGATGGAGTTGAACAAATACACTTGTGGCTGCTAGTTCTTGGCTTCTTTATATTTTAAAATTATTTTAAAAAAAAAAAATCTGACTTTTCAGGTCAAGTGTTGCTTGCAGGGTTCCCAATCTATCAATTCTTCTTTGTCAATTTTTCAGTGATCTCTCGGTAGCAGAGTCTGGCCACCCAAAAGAAGCCTGCTACAAGTAAAACTGCAAAGATTACTTTTGTCAAAGCAATGAAGACTGTATTTAGATATATATATTTGAACAGCTACCATATGAAGATTCCTCTGCATGAAATCCTCAAAACATGAAGACACCTTGAAGCAAAATAACTTTCACAATTTCACAACAATTTATGCTGGAAAGGTTTAATTTTATGACCATTAGATTTCTAACTTAGCTTAAAAAAACAAACAAAAAACCAAAAAGGCAAACAAAAAACCCCAAACAAACAAAAAACCACCCACAAAAACTAAAAACACCCCACCAAAACTAGCAACAACCAAAACCCAATGAAAAAAACGCACACACACAAAGCCAATGTTTCAAAACTCAAGACAAAAGTGCAAATATGAAACTCAGCATACAGACTTCATTCAATTTGTAAGTCAATCTTTAGCAATACACAAGTATCAATGTAAATATAAATGTATTTCTCAAAACACAGATGTGAAATTTACTCCAGTATACAACAGAAAACTTGCTATGATCACAAGCTTACCTGCAATCATACCTTACATAATGCCAAAGAATCTTCACTCTTTAATTATGTTAGCATAATTTTTCAACCCACTCATATTCATTTCTGCTCTGAGGAGATGAAATATCTCGCAAATATTTCAGGCCAAATGTCAAGAGAGACCTGTCGGGCTTAAAGTAGTAAGGCTCTCTTTTAATCTAATATAAAAAAAAAACCAAATAATCCATATCTGACTTTCTTTGCAAGACTCTATTATAAAAAAATCAATATTATTAAAACAACACAGCATTTGTACAGACAGTATTCCTTCCCTGCAGCTCCACAGGTGTGATTACACACCTTGGCAAAAACAGACCGCAATTTTTGCTGCCATTTTTAGAAGAGACCATTCAAATCCAGCTTCATACAACAGATGATGTATGATAACAGGGATAATGCCCTTTAAAAATTTTCAAAATGAATCCAAATTACATTAAATTAAATGTCCTTTGTTTGATAACCGAAATTACTTTTAAGTCTACTGTGATAATGTGCATAAACTTCCATTTTCTTCTTCTTTACAGATGATGTGCAACAGCTTAGACTTGGCCATGCTCAGCAAAGACCTGCAACCACACTGTGCCTCCTTCACCACCACAAGCTCTTTTACACTGCTATTCCCACACAATAATTAGAAGATCTGCTACACTGAAATGACAGAACTGTAGTTTGACTGCTGGAAAATCTTTCTTTTGCAGAGCTCACAACCGCAGATATGAAAGTTTTCTATAGGAAATAAAAAAGCTGGCAGAACAGTGATTTACTGCAAATTAAATTATTGAATGGCTTTTGAAGCACTGCTTCATGACTTGCAGCTGAGAAAAGACAACCTACCAAGAACCAATACGAAAGGAGAGAACATGAAGTTTTACAAAGCCCCACCAGCCCCAAAGAATTACCTCAATACATCCATCTAGTGCTATTTTTCAAGTGCTCTAAAATATCCCCTTCACACAGAGCAGCTGCATCTCTTGCAGGACACGGGTCTCCTGTAACTCCTGTGCCACTGCTGCCAGCCCCCTCTGGCCACCCTGAACACCTTGGCATGGGCACACCGGCACCACATGCCATGTTTAGGCATCTGAATTAAGCGTTTGAAGCCTCACTGCTTTAAAGCCCGATTTGGTAATGCAAGATGCGCTTTTGCCAAAAGGTGAAATAATGTTTACACAGACATCTCAATAATTTTTCCACCCAGCAAAGTAACACACACTGCTTTTCTATCTGTGCGCAGCAGCAATACTGAAAATACAAATATTAAGGGATGGATTTGGGTATGTTTGTGCCTAGCAGGCAGCAGAAGGGCAACGGTGTCCTTAATCAGAAACCTCTTATCATTTGATATGTTAAAAACTTAACTAAATGGAATTTAATCACTCCCAGTACAAAACCCATGCAAGGTAAGAGAAAATTATGATGACTTCTTGAACATTTCTTGCAGCCCATTGTGCTCATACAGCAAATTGTTGTTCATAAATAAGCCTGATGGCTTTGACACTGTGTCCAGTGTCTGTACTTTTGTCACTAGATGATTGTGTAATCATGATTTGTCTTCTCCCTGCACTCCTTTCAGCTGCTACCACCACCCATCCTACAAACTGCTGCACTAGTCCAAAATCACAGAATATGTTGAGCTGAGAGGGATCCACAAGGACTATCAAAGTCCAACTCCTGGCTCTGCACAGGACCGTCCCCAAGAGTCACACCATGTGCCTGAGGGTATCAGCCAAATGCTTCTTGAGCTCTGTCAGGTTTTGGTGCTGTGACCACTTCCCTGGGGAGCCTGTTCCAGTCCCCAACCACCCTCTGGGTGAAGAACCTATTTCCAATATTTAACTCATTTTTTGGAACATGTTACAATTTGATTTGACAAGAAAAACTATGATGTGATGTAAAAGATGCCAGAAAACACTATATTTATTCAAGTACAATTCTCCATCTTCCACTTCCTGCAAAGCAACACCTTAACCAAAGAAAAAAAAGAAAACCAACTTCAAAACTGTACCAATAGGCATTAACTACCTCGGTTTTCTTTCCCTCTGGTCTTCATTTCTGTATGCTAAGAACTACAAGACAAACCCTTTCTTTCCTGAAGAGAACAATAAAAGGGAACAAAATGACTTCCTAATCCCACACTCATTATAAATTAAATTTATAACCTAGGACACTTATTGTCAGGCCTGACATGCAGCAGCAGCAGCATCAACTGTGAAAGTGGGAAACTTTACCTACACTCTGACTTAACCGGCACCAGTCAGCACTCTGAATTATTCACTCTGACATTTGTCTCTTGGGTTTGATTTTTTTTTTAAAAGCTGACTTTGAAATTTACCAAGCAGCACATTTACGGATAAAAGCACTGGCTGATAATCATTCCGTGCTTTATGGATAGGGCAAGCTGCCTTTCTTACATTTCACTTCCTGAAAAAAAACCCTAATACAGAATTTAAGGGAGATAATATAAGAATAAAACTACATCCCCGTGTCCTTGAACATGCACTGGCTTTGTTTCCTTCTTGTGAGGTTGCTTCAGATTTAAACTGAGAGCATGCTATATGAAAAGCAGGCACATGAAAACTAACAGTTATATTAAGGCAATATTTTATAATAAAATCTTCTGAATCTCAGGTTGTTTGCAAGATCAACAAAAACACTTCAGCAAAACCATGTGATTCTCAAACAATGTGGAAAAAAATACTAACATAACCCTAAAATAAAGCTGGTATGAAAACCAGCTTCCTCTAGAGCAATAGCCTCAAAACTTGCTTTTTACAACCCATTAATATAGTTACAACCTTTCTCCAAATGTTCTTGGGAGCACATCTCAATGCATAAATATTTTATTGACCTTTGCCTCATTATAATTAACTCACTGTCCACAAGAAGTCTTTTGGAATAAACCCTTCACATCAGCAAAGAGCACACTGGCTTAACAAATCCTGGTACAGTCATGCTGTGAACAGCCAGGACTGACAGGCACAGAAGATGCACCAAAGCAGAGCTGGCTTGAGAAATGTCAGCCAAATTTAACATAAAATGCCATTAAAAATAATCAAACAAAACACCACCAAAAAAAAAGAAAAGAAGTCTAGATCTTGTTTGAATTTTGTTTGGCTAACTGCAGTTCAAACTGTAAGATTTTGTTCCCTGCAGCACAGCTGCAAAGTTATCAAGCGTAAGACTATATTTAAGTAAAATTACATTTCCCCAATATCTACAATTTTTGAGAAATAATAACCTCTTCTTTTACAGATTTTCCAAAAGCAATGGATTTTGTGGAAGAGACCAGTATCACAGAAAGGCTGAAGGTTAATTAAGACTTATCTTCCAAGAACAGTTTGAGCTGTACAGGAGAGCAAGACACTGCTCCAGGCTCTGAACTGTGAGGAAGTGCTGAATAAGACAAGGAGAAAAAGCACCTGGTTCTGGAAGAAGAGACAATCATGCATTTGCAGCACAGGATGGATAAATATTGTCAGGTATTTAGGACTGGTTTTGTACTTTGTTTTACAAATGAAAGGAGTTCCTTCTTAATATGAGTTTTCCATGTCTGACATACATAGTGCTATGGTACATACACCATAATGACAGTAGCAAAATACATAAGATAAACTGTAGTTGCTTAAAAGCCACAAAATCTGTATTGAAAGTCAAGTCCAGTTTAAAAATACCAAGCTCTATACAGAGAGATTGCAGCTGTGCCCCCAGAGTCCATCCCCACTAAAGCCTCCCCATTAAAAGCTTTCCAAGTCCTGCTTCCCTCTTGCAGTTAAGTGCAAGGAGCACATAAGGTACAACCATGGAGTGCCTGACAATGCTGGAACACCAAGTATTCTGCAACTGCCCTGCAGTCCTCCACAGGGATTTCCCTGGCTATTCCCTGAGCCCCCTTCTCCCTTCCTAGTGAGAAGAAACAACTTCACCAAACTAAGATAATTTTGCCCACTGCCACTTCCACTGGAGCCCTCAGTACAATCCCACTTAGAGTCTACAGAGCATTCCATCCACTACAGTGGCAATTTTGAACCTCCAAATAATTTCAGACAAATGTCATTCAAAAACAAAAATAAAAAAATTACCCATTTTCAGGCTTACATGAAACCCTGATTTGTATGGGAGTGTACTGGCCAGGGGCCAGTAAGTAGACAGAAATCAAAGCCAATAGCAGTTCCTCTTTAATAAGAGCTCCTAATCATCTTGCCATCAGTTATGAAAATGAGATCCTCAAAACAAAGTCAAATACCTCAGTAACAAGCTGTTCTCTGGTGCCAGACCTAACATTCTGTACCTTAAAACCCCAGTCTTCTGTCAAGACAACTAGAAATACTCACTAGCATATTAAGAACTTGTTTTTGGTAGATAAAAGCTTTCCTTCCTTTGTACTTGAGCTTGAAGTGAACTAGCATGGAACTGACATTACATAAAATACTTGATACATCTTTAAATCATACAGGTGGTCTTTAAAACAGTTTTTCTTGGAAATCCACGGCACAAAGAACACACATTGCAGCACATTTTGGTACAAAAACTTTTGAATATTTACCCTATACACTTTCAGGTGTAGAGGGCTGGGCAAACCTAACCTCACAAACATGGGAGCTCAGTTTGACACTGATATAGTCAAACCAGAATGACTCCAAGAAATATTCTATGACCTTTGTGTAGCAGCTAGGCCACCAATGCCAGTGCCCCAAGCACACTGAACAGTGCAAGGCCAACCTGCAGCACTACCCATGCTGAGAAACTGCTGTGGGGAGAGCTACAGCATGCACATGGTGCCTGGCCACAGTCAGTCCTGCTAAGTAAAGGGCTCTGCAATCCAGCAGCTAAAATCCAGAAAGTTAATGCAAGCAAACACTTAGGGAGTCCTGATAAGAGAGAGTACACAACTCTGTTTAGAGAACAGCTTTTTAATTATTCTTACAAACATACAATAATACATCCTCATCACTACTTACGTGCTATAATATGGGAACTGGAAGTTATGAAATTTCATGTGTGATTTCATGTTAAATTCATTATCACTGAATCATATCAAGTCAGCAAATGGGGATTTATTCAGTTTTAATAAAGCCTTCCAAGTCTGGGGTTTATTGCCAAAAATAGCTACATAAGTATGCAAAGTATAGATCAGTAAAACATGAGAGTCCAATGAAGTTTGTCTCCATCACATATCAATAACCTGGATTCAGAAGCGAGAGCTAAGCTTTCACTGTCACACACATCAGAACAGCTGTGTGGTAACTCGTGCGCACAGATTAAAAGCATATTCATTCACAGGCAAAATGACAAAAACAGTCACATTGAATATGCCCTAAATAATGTGTTGTGTATCAAATACAAACACTCAACACTATTCCAAGAATTAATTTTATTTTGGTAGTACTGCCCATGCAAGTATGAATTCTACAATTAAAAGAAAATAATGCAACTAGGTACTTCAGGCTTTAAAAGCGTACAAAGACTTTTGGTTACTCTCTTACAGTATATAAAAGGTAAGCATGCCTCAAAAACTTAAGTCAGCATTTAATCTTAAAATAAATACTGAAAGGGACTGTTATTTCGAAGAACTATTTTACAGTAATATAATTACTACAGTAATTTTTCTGAGACCCAAATACATTCACATGTAGATTGGCACTAACTTCCTTATAGGAGGAGAAGCCTAAATTTACAACCTCAGCTATGAAAGATTTTTGACTAGCACCGCACTTCACTATTTTATCACTATTCCATTATTTCTCTATATTAAAAACATATGTCACATTCTGGGGACAGATTAAGTAGTACCATCTAGAGTGCATGTTAAGTATCAGAAACAGATTATGGTGACGTGGATCTCTGCCAGACCACAAAGCATTACAACATCACAACTTGGCTGAGGAGATACCAACCAATACTACAGTACATGGCTTTGAAATACTGTTCTTTTTGAGATGAAACATATTGTTCCTTTCAGTCTCAAAGAAAAACACATATAGCTTCCTTGAGTTTCTTTTTCCTTGTGTTTAGAAGCGGTATCCCACTTTTCTCAAGTGCTTGAGATAATTCCTTACGCAACATGAAACAGTTAATATTGCATAATGAAGATCACAGAAGAAAGAGCTCAGGACAACTCTTTAGAAACAAGAAGCTAAGCTTTCACTTCCATCCAAACAGCCAGAAGGTTCACAGATGAAAATCCAGCTCCTCAGATGGAGCTAAAGAGCACACCAAGATCAGACCACCTTTGTTCCTTTGTCAGAGGCCCAAGCCATTGCCTGAACAGCAATCTGTGGCAGCCCTCAGGAGAGCCCCAGACCAGCACAGCAGGCAGACACCAACACAGGCACTTCCACACTGCATCCCTCTGCAGTTGAACAGGAACTATCATTTTGGTACCTATGTCCCACTAAGGCACAGATTTCTTGTTGGGCAGCAGTAAAACCAACCCACCAAACTCCTAGACAGAATCTTGGGTTTTCCTTGGTTAATCCATATCAGATATATAAAACTCAAGGAGTTTCTTGCTTATTTCTGTCTCCAGAACAACGGTGTCATGGAATAAAGTCTCAGCTAAACTCTGGCATAAGCTTTCCATTTAACTCTAAACTGACTCTCCAAAATAATGTTAAGTGAGTAGCCAAACCAAAACAAACCCACAAATGTAATCCTGTCACTGGCAAGCTATTTTCAAATTTCTTTACAGAAAATAGAAAGAAACCCTACAAGACGTTGATGGCAATGTCACAGTTGTGCAATTTGCCAAACCTTCATTTTGTACCAAGTTTCTATTTGTGGAAAATGTACACTATTTTTTTTAATCAGATTTTTAAAATACTTGCAAAGTCTTACTATGAATTGAGAGCAGACCTTCATCATGGATGCTTTGCAAGCAGCAATAAACTTACCCTCTGTCAAAAAGCTAAACACATTCCCCATTTAGTGACCATAAAATACACCAAAATTCCACAAATATATAGAAGTTTTCAGCTGCAACATTTAAATACTTCTGCAGAAGTATACTTTTGAGGCCCAGTAAACCTATAAATAAGGACTTTAAGTCTTGAAGTGTTGCTCTCAAAAACAAAGGCTGCATAACTCATCTACATGGTTAGAAAGCTTGTTTAGCAACTTCTCTCCTCCAAATTTCTTTTCACATTCAAAAAAACTCCATAGTATTGAAATACATGATGTGATTTGCAGAACCCCAACTGATGTCTCTGCGACCTTTTCTTTCACCAGTTCTTGCAGGGTCTTGATTAATTATGCTTTTCTTTCCTCACCGTCACTGCTTGCAACACTTGGTGGTACACCTGTGACTTTATATTTGTTTGAAGGTATATCGAGTGAAGAATGTTCCAGTCATTGTTTTAAGATGTTCTGAAACATATGTATAACAGAAGCTGTCAAAAATTCAAGGCTGTCCTTCTAGAAGAATTTACAGGATAATTTTTAACAATAACTGAATTCTGAAAGCTTCTAAATTATGTTAAAAGTGGTGAAGAGCTGAGGTGTCAAAGTTTAGATTTGACATGAGAATAATGACATTAAAATTTCTCATTGGCATTCTGCTCATTTTCAACAACTTCTAAAATGAAAACAGCACACTCAGTCATAACCCTTTAATAATTATGATGAGCTGAAGTTTATGCAAGTGAAATTGTGGCAGGGAAGACTTGCTACTTCAGTAGCTCAATTAATTGCTGTAAAAACAGACTTCATGTGAACGAGAGTGCTGATCAGCAGCAACACCTTTCACCACACTTAGAATAACAACCAAGCAAGTGGATCCAATGCTGCACTCAGAAAAGACTGTAAATAAGCTGTACTACCTCTTTTACATAAAACTACAAGAATGATTAGTCACCTTCCAGATATTTCTGGATTCCTGCAACTTAGTGTGGTGCTCACAGGCTGAATCAGAACGGAGGTCTCCATTCTGCTCACCATTGAACAAGCAGAGAGAGAGGCATCACCAGAAGTTTACATCCTGCCTACTGAGTAGCAAAGCTGACTGACCAGAAATACCAAACAAGTAAATCCCACTGACTGCAAACAACGTGACCATGGCCTTTAACAGAAGTTGCACTTAGGAAGAACTCTCAAAAAAAAAAAAAAAAAAAAACCAACAAAACAGCAAAGCATGTTCATAGTCATTTTGTTTGCAGCATCGTGAAAGTATGGCTGAGCAAGTGTGCTGCAAGGGCCACATGCAGGCAAACTCTTTTTCTACTACAGCCCTAAGACAAGCCAAGGAAGCAAAATATGGGCTTTGGATGATCTAAAATTTAGGTTTATATATGCAGAAAGAGCAGTCACAAGCTCCAAGCTGAAACATCGACTACCCACATCTGAAGCTGTCCCTGATTTCGCATCTGAGAGGTTCAACTTGTCCCTGTTCAGGCCCTGACTGACCTGTCCAGTTACCACAGGTGATGGCTGCCCACTTTTTAACACACAGGACTGAGTGTTCCTGCTGTAGCTGTGATCAATTTACTACACAAAGATATACTCAGCATTTCTTTTTTGCCTCTCAGTCCTGCTGGAACCTGCCAGCAGCTACTGCTGGCTTCCCAGCCTTCCCAACAAGGGAGGAGTTAGATGCCCTTCAGTGTGTACCTTCTCTCCAGTATTGGATGGAGTCAGACAACAAAAGCAAAGAGAAAGTAGTTCAGGTAACAATACCAAGGGTGGGTGGCAGGAAGGAAGGAAAGGTCTACACCACCAGCCTACAGTTCCCTCTGAAGCACAGAGCTGCACCAAGGCCCAGCATAAACGTCAATCATTATCTGCAGGCGACAACTGCTCACCCCCGAAGAAAATAAGATGAAGGACAAGCAAACATTGTTTCAGAGTATGCTTAATATGTTAGTATGTTACAAAGTATCCGCTACAGTAACATGCATAAAAATGTCAAGCTTACTAAGGGGTTTCATTTTGGTTGTTAGAAAAATAGGTAAGACATTTTTCAATCTTGGGGGGGGGNGGGGGAAGCAATAAATACAAATCATTTTGGAGTATAGCCAGACACACAGACTCAACATCAGCTTTGGCAGGTTTATCCCTGGCCACTGCTGCAGATAACAGAGGAGATAACGGTGCTTCATTACAAGAAAGCACTGCAATATGCTACAAAGGTTCAACTGGCCCGCACACTGGTTCAACATATAATCAGGAATCAGGAAGAAGCTCCTTCAAGCTATTCTTTCTAACACAGATCCCATCAACTCCTTACCAAGAGGAGGCAAAAAAACCTAAAACAAACACCGAGAACGGCAGGATAGGCTACAATCAGCAAACAAGGGTGAAAAGTGAAAAATGGGAAGGGAAAAATATCCATACAGAAAAGCTCGATACACTACTTTTATCATAGAATATAAGGAAATTTCAACGTGTGGGCAGTATAAAAATACAGAGGAATAATTAGACTTTTATTATTAAAAAAACTTAAGAGGCTTAACTTACAACTACCATGCAGAAAGGCTACTAGGAATACATTAATTTTCAAAAACAGAAAAAGGATCTACTGAAGGTAAAATGAAAAGCAGTCGAAACAGAAGAACAGGGCAGCATGACTTCACACATTTTATTCCAACACGTTAAAAAGCCATCAGTGAACAAAGTACACCTATTTTCCTAAATGAAAGTTGTTTAGATTGAAGGATGGACAACAAAACTCAGCTGCCATACAACCAGCTCTTGACTCCTTTGAGTCTCTCATGTCTGAACCTTATTCTTGGGTGCCAAGATTCCCCAACTGATGTAGCATCACTTACACATCCGTTCTTTCCCACTGTCAGCCTCCATTAATATCTATTAAAAAAGAAGTCCACCTACAGGTTAACAATTCATCATCATTCTGTATTAAACTTCCTAAAAAAAGAACATGCTCCTACACATTTCCATTAAAGATGCTGACACTAACGAGGAGTGAAGTGAGCAGGGCTTTTATTTGTTGTTCCTCTTCCACCTATTACCCCTTTTGATACTGTCCACATATAAGCATTTCAGACCATGTACTCCATCCTCTTGTACGTCTGCAACTGTCTCACACAAAACACTCCATTTCCTTAAAAATAATCTCTCCCATACCACCCACATCTCTCAAGGATAGCGTGTGGATTCAATAGCTGTGCACATTAAAAATTAAAACCTTTAATTGTTTGATAGATTCCCGCATTCTGCTGTTTACTAAATGCAAAAAGAAAACCCCAACAACAAACCAAACAAACAATAAAAACCCCACCATGAGCCAAAAGCAAAGCTCTCTGTTACTACTCACACAGAAAAAGAACTGGGTATCTTAGAGGGTATGCAAACAACTGCCCAGAGAGAAAGTGCTAACAGAGCCTTTTCAAACCTGCACAAAATGCACCAAATACAGGAAATGGTGGTCACCATTAAGACTTTTTAGTCATGCAGGCTGCTGTGGGGTTCTAAGATCTCTGGAGAATTACAAGTGTCATTGGCACACAGAATACAGAGATGCAGCTTTCCCAGATTCCTGTAATAACTCAGTGGAGGAATGACTTCTTGACTGAGCATAAGTTTTTCACAGCTTGCTTTAAAATATTCAGCTACAGTGTTTAAACAAGTATCAAACCATTTTCATTTGGTCCACTCAAAAAACCAGTGTGATTAATTTAATGAGTCCATAAACCACCTCATGTCAATTTATCATTACAAAAAAATACAACTTGCAAACTGCCCAGCTGTTATTCACAGTCAAACTTTACCTGCTACCAAACGGTAAAACTGATAAATTACCTGTTGAAATTACTGAACATCGTCAGAGGTGCCCTGCTGCCACTACAGCCACCAGTAATTATGCGAAAAATTGAAACAAATTAGGCCGCAGATGCACAGCACAGTCTTCAAGAACTGCCCCATACATGTCCAGTCCTATTGGAATTAATGCACCTACTGGGGTACAGAGGTCAATATTAGCAGGTTTCATTCCAGGAGAGGAGGTTTAACCAGTAAGTAGCACACACTACTAAGGAATAAAGGACCACAGACTTAATATACCCGGGATGTGGTGTGTCACTACCCAATTTATTAGTGGAATGCAAATGATAAAGCACTGTGCCAATTATTTAAGAAGTCATGTTGAAATGGTTCGCTGGTAAAATCTGCTGCAGTTCTGGACAGAAGTCAAGTAAATGTCAGACCACAGGAGACTGGGTCACATTATGTCTACTTACAAGTACAAAGCTTCCTGAAGATCAATTTACTACGAATTTATGTAGAGCAGATCATTCTCAAAGCCGGGACAGGAAGACGAATTAACACATTTTTAAGAAGTGACAATTATATTATTATTATTATTATGAGAGGGTTAGTGCATGAATCTGACATCAACAGTTTCAAACGTAATTATTATAATACTTCTGTAATTCATAGCAGATTTACTAAGGGCAATGGAGTCCTCATAATATGACCCTCCATGGCACCGATGCCAACTCCTAAAGAAACAGGAAATCAATTCTTTGCAAATGTAAATTACACAGTGGGTGGATAAGAGAAATGCAAACTGCAAAGTCCTACACTAAATAAAAACAGATATAAACAAGGTGACAGCCTGGTAAGTGCTCTTCTTTAAAGAGCAAACAAATGGTGACAAAAGGAGACCCAAAATGAGTTTTCAAGCACTCTTTTTATAAAGTAATATTTATTAGCTGTAATTAGTAACTGGAATTTCTACAACACACTTCAAGCTTTCAAAGAGAAACTGCAGCTAATAACGCAGAAAGTAATTGAAAAATGATCCCACGACAGGGCAGAACATATCTATTTATTCAGTTAAATCCTATTGACATTGGTAACATCTTCATTCAAATGTTTTTGTGATGACTCAGTATTTAAACATCACTATGTATAACGAGCTTCTTCCTGATTTGAATAAACAGAGCAGTGCTAGGCCCAGCTATTCCCGGCAGTGGTATTTTCATTCCACTGTAACAACAGAAGGAAATAGCTAAAATGCAATGTTGTTTCTATGAAAACTATCTTGAAATAGGTGCATTTTGCAGAAAATGTCAAACCCTGCAGGCCCAGAGGCAGCCCCACGCCTCCTGGGCAGGCAGGCTCCGGCGGGAGTGCGGAGGTGGCAGCTCACTCAGCCCAGGGTGAGGGAAGAGGAGCTCCCTGCATGTCACAGTCAAGGGACTCCTCCAGGCAACTTAAAAAGCAGCCCTGAGAGATTTGCATCTAATCCTCCAGAGCCAAGGCGAGGATTTCTGTGATACAATGCTAGACAGCCACGTGCAAGCGAGAAGGGGGTTCAGAAGGCTTTAACAGTCAGAGAGACTAAAAAGAAATATGTGAAAACTGATAGCCGAGGAGATTATTGCCTCCGACTGGAAAACCTTTCATCTCTCTTTTCGTCCAGGGGAGGCAAAATTTATTTATAGTATTTAAGACAGGCAGTGGGAAGAACACAAGAAATAAGCTTGATCAGTGTTTGATCATCCTCAATATCTTACTGCTTCTGCCTTTTTTTCGGTCAGAATTCACCCACTGTGACTGCTTACAAAAGCTGTGAAGGAAACACTCAGAGTAAGCAACTAAAAGGATACCATTATTTCAACAGCCCACTTGCCATAGAAATCCAAATTAACTGTGCATCAATGACCGAAACAAAGGCTACTCGGTTTTATTGCTATCACTACTGGGGCAGCTTTTACACTCGAACCAGAACTTCAACCTGAAACAAACAACAACAACAAAAAGCATAGAAAAGTCTTGTTTTGTCGGGGGGGGGGACCTTTAAATGTGAACAGTCATGTAGAGATACGTGAAAATATTCTGTCCTACAAAGAAAGAAGTTACATACCAAACTGCAGCTACAAGTTTGGGAGTTTTTTTCCCCCCCAATTAAGTGATTTATGGAAATCTATCCTGATTTATGGAAATCTATCCAAACGCAGAAAGCCGTGCCGAATGGATGGTTACCTGGCAGACCTGGTTCACCCAACCTCCTCGTGCCCTGCTACACCTTCCTATTGTAAATGTACCGAGCCTGGTATCCGACACAAGCTGAAGTGCAGTCCGCCATGAGGAGTGCTAGGAGTGCCCTTGAAAAATGTCCAGATTGCAGCCACTGCACAAAGGACCTCGCCATGAAAATGAAGCGCATGAGAATTTCCCTGTCGCTCCTGAACCAGCAGTAAGTGATTAACTTCCCACCGACATCGGAAGACAAAGAGTCGGCAAGATATAAGCCAAGTTTAAGAGGTACAAAGAAAGAAAGAAAAAAAAAAATAAACGTGTCAAGAAATTAATCCCGAATGCTCTACTTCGCATTTATCTTTCATAAAAAAAAAACCGCTGGACAGCCGTGCTGTACGAGACACGCGTGAGCAATGAGGTATTGGGTGCCACAGGGAAAGGAGCGCTGGAATCCCCCTTTCCTCGCTGCACAGGAGGCGACGCTGCAGCTCCGCCACTCCGCTACCAAAAAGCGAAGCAGAACCAGCATCTGGGGCGGTGGGGAGGGTCATTAACCGGGGGAACTTTATGTTCCTCAAATATGGAACTGAGGTCTTTCTTTTTTATTTTCCCACACCCCTCTTTTTTCCCCTCTTCCCCTCCAAAACCAGGCCGAAATCAACGTTATTCTAGAATAACACTATGAAATAAAGAGTACGCGACTCACCATATCAGCTGGGACGCTGCTGGACATTTTGATGTTACCTTAAATGGCTTAAAATCAACTTAAAAAAAAAAAAAAAAAAAAAACGAACCACACCAACAAAACACCCCNAAAAAAAAAAAGCAGCAGCACCAAGAGCAGCCCGCCGGGGATCTCCAAGAAGCAAAAACCGGTGTCAGTGTCGGACGCAGCAGCTTCCACGACCCCTACACGAGAGAGGCTCCCGGGGAGCAGCGGGGAGGGCGGCGGGCTGAGCAGCCGGAATATCCAGGGACGGGCTGTAGCGGAGGAGCCAGCGGGAGACCAGAGATGGCAGCAGATCCCTGTCACCAGCAGCGGCGGCGGCGGCACCAGCGGTGCCAGGTAGACCGGGCAGCAGGACTGCACCGCCACATGAGCTGCGTGCGGGCTTTTTCTTCCCCCTTCTCTCCCTCTGCCTTCTCTCCCAGCCTCGACGGATGACGACGGGATGATTCACGCGG
>VXBA01010948.1:1833-78486 GCA_013399895.1 Serilophus lunatus | reverse complement strand
CCCCGCCCCGCCGGGGGCGCCCCTCGACCCCCGCCGCCGGCACCGGGCGGGCTCCGGCGCCGCTTCTGCGGCAGAGACGCCCGGCTGCCACGGGAATCGGCGTTTTCCCGAGGGCGCTGCTACTTCCTCGGGGGCTGTCGAGTGCTGCCTCCGCACCCCCCGCCTCCCATAGCGGGTACCGTTCCCAGAGCGTGGCCTGCGCTGTCCTCCTCTTGGACGGCTTCCAAAAAGAAAAAAGAAAAAAAAAAAGGAATTTTCACTTAATCGCTAAATGTTAAGGGGTTGTAATGAACCTTAAAGATTATCTAGTCCCAGCGCCCCTGCCACAGGCAGGAACACCTCCCACAAAACCAGGTTGCTCAAAGCCTTATCCAACCTAGCTTTAAACACTGCCAGGGTTGGGGCAGCCACAACCTCCCTGGGCAACCTGCTCCAGTGTCTCACCACACTCACAGTAAAGAATTTCTCCCTAATATCTAATCTAGATTTTCCCCCTTTCAGTCTAAACCCATTGCTCCTTGTCCTATCACTACACCTCCTGACAAAGCGGCCCTCTCCGGCTTCTCTGTAGATACTGGGAGGTTGCTACATTTTCATCATTTTCACGTTACTGTGTTATTTTCTTTGGCACCCCAGCCAAGGCCTGTGCATCGCTTCTTTGTATTTCTCATTTCTCATACTATTCTTCAGGTTTTTCTTGAGGTGTGGGTTTTGGGTTTTTGGGGATTTTTTCCCCCTCTCTCAACTGTGTAGTTTTAATAGTGAAAAAAGCTCCTGTAAGATTCACAATGCAAACAATGACTTCCAGCTTGGAAGCACCTGGAGAAAGGGCACTCAGCATGTTAAATGCCCCTTCAAAAGCCACCCCACTTCCTGAAGAGCTGTGTGTTTGCTATGTATCCAAGTTATCTGAGACAGTGTGTGCAGTGAGTTTATTCCTTATTCCAGGCGGCTCCTGGAGACCAGCATTCAACAAAGAAAGGCGGTGCCTGTTGAAAACTGCACTTCATTTCAAAGCCACACAAAAATCCACATAAGGTGCAGATCTATTGAAGAAATGAGATTTCCTTTTGAGAGGGGCAGTGGAGAGGCACATTCACATACCAATACTGTGAAACTGTCCAAGAAAAAAAAAATCAATCAAGAAAATCAAGCAGATGGTGACAGATGGTTCCTTTGTGGACAAATCTCACGTAAAACCACAGGAAACGAAGACAGAGTTGTTCCCTTTAATACTAAAAGTTTGAGGCTGCCTTTCTTTTCTTTTTTTAGGACTTCATGCTGCAAAGGCAACCCCTGGCAAGACAGTGTCCCTTGTAGAGGTTATAATTCTTTACTTTGTACTCTGCTCAAAAATAGCACAAAACTACTTACTTCAGAAGAGAGATCTGACGGCAAGCAGCCCTGTCTGATGTGTGGGAGAAGAGCTGGGGGCCAGCAGAAATGGCCCTACGTGTGTGACCTCTGTGAGGATTCTGTACTCACAGAGTCACATCATGTGACTTCTCAGTCTAATTTGCCTAGTTGGTACATTTTTTGGGAGTCAGTGACATCCTCAGTCTCAGTCAGGCCTTCTAGACAGCAACAAGATAAAAAGCTTGTGTTTGTGAAAGGAATAGCAAACTGTTGAAGCACCACCTGCTCTTTCTCCAGCTGAGTATCCTCAAGGGACAGAGAAAGTGCAAGGGTTCCTCGTTCCCTTTTTTTTTTTTTTTTTTACTTTCATAGATAATCTAAATAAAAATACTCATAGAGTCCCAGAGATGACCCTCCCAATGGTTGTCTCCTAAATCCACATAACATGCATTCCTGGAAACCTATGACTTTCTGGTTAAATCACTGACAGACTGAGGACTTATCTCTAGATCTTGTTGAATAGAGTTTACACTCAGAACCCTGCTGATGTGAGCTTTTCCCTGGAAAAACAAACCAAACCAGAACAAAACACTCCTTACATACAACAGCTTAAATTTAAACAGGATCTTAAGATCTGCTCCTAGGCCATCCTGCAGATCAGTCCTTCACTCCTCTCAGACAGTTGTCCTGTACAGGTGCCTTGACATAATCTCAAGGTAATTTAGGAGGTGCCCTGCCCATACCTTTTCCACTGTCACTCTCATAGTAGGAACAAGAGAACAGGCACCACAAATGCTTTTCAGGCACCGCAGATCACAACTATCTCCTGCTATAAACTGGAATTGGTGGCAACTCAAAATTACATCCTTGGCCACGCTGTCACAGTTGAGGTTCGTGGCCCTTCCCACCCAGTCTGCTACAAGGAAGCAAGGCAGTCTTTGTAATCCTTTACTGCTCAGAAGGCAAATTGCTTATGGTTATGTGGAAATCCCCTTCGATGGAACATCAAGAAGTCCATGTACCAAAGCAAGTCAGTCAAGGACAGCAACAAGCACAGGAAAACTGGACGAGAGGTCAGCAAGGCAGACAGGCAGCAGCAGGGCACATTCACTGCATTGGATTTGACTCTCTTTAATTATTTAGATGGAGGAACCCATCTATGGTGTATAAAGTACATCCATAGGACACAACCATAGGAACAAAACCAGCATAATTCTATGGGTTTTGCTTTTTTGCCTCTAATTTAGCAGGCCATTAGGAGGAAGGATCATGTGTTTTTTGTTGATGAAGGAGTGGGATACCGGAGGAGTCGGGACTCCTGACTACTTTCAATCCTTGCTACTTTGTGTATGCAGTCGAGTTGGTGAACTTTTCTGCAGTGTTGTATAAAAGAGAATTGGCTCCTCTCTTTGACACACAGCTGTACTGACCAAGAGACATCAATTATATTTTCAATTATTGGGATTATTACTATTTGAATCTACAATTAAGACTGCTGACCCGAGTGCCACAGAATTATGCATGTCACACTATAAGTACATATCATGTTCTGTTCTGAAAGGTTCATAGTGCTGGGTTTACTCTACAGTTGACATTTCTTTTGCATTTGACTAGGTTGGTTTTTTTCACCTGGTTCTAATCTATGATGACCAAACACAAATGAATGGAGGAGCTGGCATAACTGGTACATGCTGGAGAACATTTTACGGTGATTGTGTGCTGAGCAAGTGAATGAAAAGAGGTGCTGCACGATGATCCTGGTAGAAGTTGTACTATATATGATGACAGGGGTAAGCCACATCAATTTTGTAATTTGAAATGCAGGGTAGTCAAACATAAAACAGAAGAAAGATCTTTTCTCTTTGGCACATATTAAGAAAAGCTGTTACGATAGTATTCATTTCACATTTTCAGAGAGAGGAAATGAGAGTTGAGGTCAGCAATAGTTGGCTGGAACAAGGGACCCTGCAGAAGCGTCACTGCAGGCTAAGTCTGGGAACAGCTTGCAGATAAACCTCAAGCAAGTGCTACACATCTGAAAACAAATCTTTTTCGCATCTAAGGATTAAGCAAAATGGGGAAATGCTATTCAAGAGAAATGCTAGCAACACAGAGATCTTAAAAGGCTATTCTGCTTTTGTGGCCTAATCCTGTACTCAGATGCACAAATCTTGTTTCCATTAAGTCTCCTTCGCAGGACTGTCATGTGAATTTAGCCATTCGGGCACAAAATCATTCATTATCATTACTTTGTCAATTTATGGGGGAAAATGATGAAGTACACAACTTGTATTTTACTCCTTGTTTGAAAAATATGACTCGGAATAAGTAGAATTTGGCCATGCTGTATTTCCTTTGAGAAGAATTGTGCCAGGTATCTACAAGTAGACTGAGCTGTAGATTTAGCATTTCATGGCCATCAGTACTAGTTGAAACCTGACTCTGTACTGAGACATGCTTAATAGGAATAAAAGGTCTGCTATACTAAATCAGATTAGTATTCCAGCCAATGTGATATCCTGTCTCCAGCAAGGGCCAGCATCAAATGCTTCAGAGAAAGACACACAAACCCCCACAATGGACAATCACATTATAATCATCTTATTTGCTAAGTTTCCACTGCCGCCAAGGGCTGCCAGAGAGGCACAAAACTTCATGTCCTTTATAGGCTTAATGGCAGCATAACCCATGGTTAACATGTAAGACTAGTCACCATTTTTCAGAAGAGCGGCACCCTCTCCTGACAGTTGTTATTGCTGGGGTTGGTGACCACATCAAACCTATACCCCAAGACCAACACTGAAAGCTTTCAGTCCAGTACTGTCACCCAGTGTTTTCACTCTGAGGCAGGCTGTGAACAGGAGCCATCTTCAGAAGAGGGGTCACACCACCATGAAATTTCTTTTAAGGCAATTTTTGATTTGTCTCCAGATTTTCAGAGCAGCCTGAGAAGGTGAAAGACTCTCAAGACAAAGGGTTTAATTCTCTGGGGTTTGGCTGTGGGACAGATCAGGATTCTTTCACTCTCTGGCAGCCACAGAGGCGAGATATCCAGGGCAGCAAGGAACACACCGGGTTACTCAACAGGATACTTTTAATACCTTTGTAGAAACACTTGGCCTTTTTTTTTTTAACTCTTACAGAGCCAAGTTTGCCTTTAACTCGGCGTGACCCAGTCGCACTGAAGTCAGGCCCCTTACAAAGAAGCGTTCAGGCAAAAATCTGCACTGAAAGTGAAGCCTGGCCACCCGCTGTTCCTATGCACTGTTGGTTTCTCATTCTGGCCTCTGGAAAAAAACTCGTATTTTGTGTGTTCAGAATATTTTTTATTTTTTTTTTACTAAACTGATTCCTTTCCCCTTGGAAGAACATTGATTTTTGCCTGTTTGCTCCCTCGGTATCAAGCCAAACCAGCATGTGGGTCCTATCAGCCTCTCTGTGGATGCCAGCAGGCTACTGGGAATAGCATTCCTCAGGTCCTCACTTTTCTCTGAGCCAACAGGAAGGCAACAAAAAGACCTCTGAGACTTTGTAGAGTTTATGATACACACAACCAGCCAGAATCATGGTTTGCTTACTTACTTTTTAAATTATTCATCAGACTGATCTTACTGGAAAATAAAACCACACAAGTATTTAAAACAACTCACGTTGTTCCTCTGAATGCCCCAATATGCTTTACGGATTTATTTCCCTCCTCACGTTTGCAGGACCTGTGTTTAAACATAAGACAATAGGAAACAACCAAGTGATAGTGAGTGCCTGAGGTTATTTGTGACCTTCCTGACACAGCTGAACCGGACAGGAATCGTGCTCTGCCAATCCAATGGGTGTTGCAGAGATACCACAGAGGGATGTTACAGTTACTGATGTCATAAATTTTGTCAGGTAACTCCTAAGAGCAGGGGTGAAGATTCATAGAAGAGGGTTCAAAGGTAGAATAAGGAGAAGGAAAAAATAACACAAAGATGAATAAGAAGTCACCAAGCCTCTTTTAGAGATTACTCAAATCACCAGTGTTCTTGAGGTGGTTAAACTATCCAAAGATCTAGAAATTAACAGATGCATCTATCCAGATTTTTCATACAGAAAAATAACCCTGAAAACAATTGGAAGAGGTCCATTATTTTATAATAGATGAGAAACAGGAAGGAGAAGTTTTAGCAGAAAAGCATCCATCCTGGATCAGCTTCCTGACAATGAGTGGGAACTAGGGGAAGCATTACAGCAATGCTCAACCTCTGAACTTGAATTTAACAAAACATAGCAGTAAAATACTCTTTAATATCAGGAAATCAAATATTTGGAAATTAAGAAGGGCCATACAATCGGTCATAAGGGTTATGGTGGCCAAATTATTAAAATTTGCCAGAGAAGAGCGAGATCAAAGATCACAAAAAGTGCCATATCAAACTAAATGAGAGCTCTGCAGAAAAAAGGAACAAAAATCTCTGACTCTGGGGAATGACTGTTACAAAACTAAATGGTGCAAAAGAAATTGTCTAGAAAAGAAAATAAAGAAAAAAAGGATGGTTTATGTTCAAGACAGTAAAGCAGAAAAGCACCAGGTATCAGTCTCAGGCTGATCAAGGATGTAGAAGGAAAATGGTTTTGTAAAACTGTTAACCATGAGAGCTCAAGTTGCTTGTTGTGTTACCAGGATCCTAGCTTTTGTTTATGCCTTACAGGAGCTGCTGCAGCCCAAGGCTGAGTGTAGCCTATTAGCTACACACAGCCAGACTCAGCAGGGACCCTGGGGTACTGACTGTTTTATCATCCCTCTGTTCTGCTGACTGCAGCATGTTATTTTTTACATTATTAGGCAGCTGAAGGCTTTTTTTCATTTTGTTTTGGTATTTTTTTTAATGTAAGAATCTCTAGTGGACAGCTAATCATTAGTGAGTTCCCATTATTGCTCACATTTACTATTTATAAAATTTGTACTAAAAATATTAAATTGAAGTAAGAAGCCTTTTTTTCTTTTTCAAATTTCATGTTTGTTGTCTATACTTTGTAAGAACTACTTGGGTTTTTTTGATTTAAGCACCTTCACATGCCTGAAATGTAATGCTGTTAAATGCATACGCATGTGTATACATATTAAACATATGCTTATATAGGCTCTAAATCTATATGCACATATATATTAACTCTCTGAACACTTTTTTAAAT
The DNA here is from genome assembly GCA_013399895.1 of Serilophus lunatus. NCBI lineage: Eukaryota > Metazoa > Chordata > Aves > Passeriformes > Eurylaimidae > Serilophus > Serilophus lunatus. The sequence continues at coordinate 71,958 of VXBA01010948.1, read as the reverse complement.
TAGCTGAAGCTCTTAGGCAGATAACAAGCAAATCTGATTGTATGCTACTTGAACCGAAAACAAAAACGCGTCTCAGAATTTGCGCTGAGGAGTTAATTTTTGTTTACATATGCTATGTCAATTTAATATAACATTTAATTTGCCTTATTTTCTATCTTTCATTAGCCTTTAGACCAGAAACAGTATCTGAATGAAGCAGTGTCTAGAAACGCTATTTTTAACTGGCTGAAGCGATTGCTTGACCTCTGGTAACTGGTTACTGTTGTTGGGGAGACTCTCCATGAGTGGTGTTGCATTGTTTAAACATAACAGGACAATAGTCTCATGTCATCCATAGGATATGGAGACACCACCGTTTTGTGCTTCTTTTACTTTATTACTATACATGCGAGGCACAATCGACAAAGACTTCCTGAGGATGAATGTTGTCAGTATATGAAACACTGAATAACTGCTTTTTGTTTTGCTGAATGGTCCCCTTTCTTTTGGTTTTAAAGGAGAAAATACAGAAGAAAAAAAATAGCTCTGAGGAATGGAGTCTTACACACAGGAGTTTTTTTTCACAGGCTTTAGGCTGCATTTTCTTACAATAATTTTATGTGAGTTTGACTCCACTGATGTAATCAAAATAACTCTTGGCTTACTATATGATAAGTGAGGGACTGGGCAAATTAGTAGGAACTTGAATTCCATGTTAGTTCCAAGCTCACAGTCACCTGGATCCTGAATGCTGTCAGTGCTGGGATTGAATTTTCTCTATTTTCACTTTCGTTCATCATGAGCATGAACCCAAGAGGACCTGATTTTATTCGAGCCCCCCTTTCTCATTCTAGTCCCAAGGCCTGTGTGGACAGTAGTAGGCATTTGGGTTGTAGAGACAACTGCTCCCAAAATAGTCAGAAATAGAAGTCTTCTAATTGGTTTACTGTCAGCAAGGAAGCAACAGAATCTGAAAGACTGAGTGGACAGATTTTACCATGTTTGAGTTTGTTCTGGATATGTGTAGTTGCTGTTAAAGAGCTTTACTAGCTTTGATTAAATTTAATTGTTTTAATTTATTAAAATTATTTTAATTAGAATTTAAATAAAAGAAGAATTTGTCAGAAATCTGTGTCACTGCTCACTTACTTTGCATCTGTCATTGTCAGTGAGCTGATGTTTTGGGTGGGAGCTGCAGCCACAACAGCTGAATGAGGAACAATGGTGTCAATTTTTGCCCATGCACCAAAACTTATACCACATTTTCATATTCCTTTTATTGAAATGCTAAGGATGGGATTCAAGTCATCTAAACCTAGCCCTCTAAAAATATTGGACATCTTATCTAAGCTACTTGTCCAGACTCCATCTGTCATGAGTGGAGCAAGGTACGTCCACCACCTTGACCTCTTAGATAAGATGCTTAACTTCCTTCTATTGACCATTTTAACAGCCTACACAATTAGTTTAGACTAGACACTTAATTATTATACAGCTGAAGATAACCTTGGTGAACTCTCCCCAATCTCTTTCTTTTCTCCCCACCAGCGCAGTGTTCTCAGCTTCTCACACTTCTTAGCTGGAAAAGTTAACCATGATTTGATAGTCAGGACTGTTCTGCACCCACCCATCCAGACCTTGGCATTGTTAATGTTTCAGAGTGCTGAGGTCCAACCCAGGAAGGCTGCAAACACTTATGCAGGACCTTCAGCATGAAAGCAGTACCACCCTAGCTGGAGTCAGTGGGCACAGGCTGAAGGAATTAGGTAACAGCAAGCAGAACTAGTTACTTAAGCAAATGCATAAACTTTGGCAGGATCAAGGATTAAATAATAATCACCTCAAGGCATGAAAATGTTCTTCTTTTGTTTCCTTTGCAGCACAAAACTTTCTATTGTCACTTAATTAACTCGGTTTTCAAGCTGATGAATGATGAAATAACTTCAGGAGCATTACAATCATGGCATCACTTGAAACGCCTCGATGCTCTCCTGACAGAGGTGAGAAGGTTATGGGCTGCCTGTTCTGCTAAATGAGGCTTCTTGGTGATCACAGCATGTGCTCTGGAGTCTGCAACATCTGGTCCTTGGGGCACAACCTGGCTGCTATTAAACTGTCTGGGCAGAGCCCCACTACCCAGGTGAGGGTTGCACGAGGTCTGAAAACCTTCCACTTTTCCAGAGGAATCCTTATATAGGACATCGGGGGCACAGTGAGGGAGCTGATTGTTAAAGGCTTGTTGAAAAAAGAAAAAGAAGAGGATATGAAAGCTTGGGGAAAACACGCCTAGATCTCTTTTTCTTCATAGCTTTAATATGCCACGTAATGCGTGTATGCTTTCTAGTTCACTGCCACAGATTTCTTTGTAGATGCACCAAGAGGTAGTTCTTAAACAGAGACTGGTTACACAGAATATTAGAGTATTTCAAGAGTATTAAAAATGCCACCAAACAAAGGTCTTGTTCACTTTCCCTGCCCTTTCTGTGACAAACGACTGCAGTAAAAGTGAACTCCTGCTTTTCTTATTTATGAAACACCTCTTTTCTTTTGTAAGAAAACCTCATTTTCCTGTACTTTAGAAAGTGTGTAAGTGGCAATTGAGAAAGTGGGTGAAAGCTGTATATTAAAGTAGTGGAACAAGGCAAGTGCCGAAAAACAAAAAGCTATTCAGATTTTTTTTTTCCTAAAAGAAAAAGAATGAAAACTCTCATCAGACTGAATTGTTCTATTCCTGATTACTGTGTGTAGCATGATGAAACAAAAAATGCATTTCCATTTTAGCTTTCATAGGCAGTATATGCCTGCAAACCTTTTGATAAACAACTGATTTTCAAAGCAGCATATTTCAGTGGGCTGTCAGTGATCCAGCAGAGCTCTCACACTGCTTTGACTTTTCCACCGCCCAAGAGTATCAGATCTTTACAATTCTTTCTAGGATCCCAGAAAATTTGATAACATAGGCAAACTTCTCTAGAGATTGATTTTGGATTTACAAGGCTGTTTGCTTGCATAGATGTAACCAACAGGCAGAACCCACACATCAGTCTTAAAAAAAACTCAACCTCATTTACACAAAATAGATTTTACTCTTCAACCTCTTCACAACTGAGACTGGCAATGTATCACACTTGGCCACAAAAAATTCTTCCGGAAGGAACTGGTCTCAAATAAGCCAGCTTAAATAAGATCAGCAAAACCATCTCCAGTAATACCATCTGGTGACTCTTAATCACATCCGAGCCTAGAATGTTGCAAATATGAGTCAGGTTAAAAAAGACATAAGAAAAACAGTGAGCAGGAAAGCACAAGAGTATTAAGTTAGAGTAGTTCACAGCCTGTAGGATGGAGAAGAGCAATAAAGAGGAACATGTAAATAAGCAATTAATAAACTCAGGGACTAAGGCAATGTATTCTCATTAATATTTACCAACACTACCCTGGCCATTCTTACATCTGGTTTTAGCTTAGTCCTTAAGTACTGCCCAGGTACTAAAGCAGGTACAGACTTGAAAGATCAGTGCAGAGTTGAGCATTATGTGCTTGCCATAGTCTCACCAGCACAGGACCATCCTTCCCCTGTCTGGTGAGCCATGGCAGCAGTGTGTGCTCTCTTGAAAATACACAAGAACTACGGTTGCATTTTCTGTATTTTCTAAGCCATTGCCAATATTTTGTAGAACTTGATTTTTTGTATGAAAATTGTTAAGGTTTTTTTTTTTCTTTTCCACATTTGTTTTTCCTTTCCTACAGTTGAATAATAAACAACAGCCTGTAGAAACTTGCATCAAGAGCAACAAGGAGATGGATGACACCTGTACTGGTTTGAAAAAAACAATTTAAACAGTTTGATTATTAATTCTTCTGCAAATCAATATTTTTTTTTCTGCTGGTGGCAGGTATTGTTAGATTCATTTTCATTTCACCATCTGCAATGCCATTCTCCACAATAAGCATCCAAGTGATGCATCACAGGATTGCTGTATCAGGGAATGCTGACAAATGTATGAATATGCTGATTTCTTTGGCATTTAAAACTTTTATTCAACTCTCTAATCTAAAGATGGGTGACTTCTTACAATGGATTTACATTCTAGCAAATATAAATAAGCAACTAAAGTGACAGTAGAGACAAGACCACTATAGACTTGGAAATTAGTAGAAAAAATGAATTAAAAAAGGTGACAGTGACTTTCCCATTTAAAAAATATTTTCCAATTAGTTTTACGGGATTTGATACGACATTTTACAGGTTGATGAATAAGTAGCTGAATTGTTTGAGCAGCACATGTCTAATCTTGTTCTGAATATTTTGTTTGCATTAAGCAGCTAGCAGAATGTGCATCTGTATCCTCATCACTGACGTCCATTCTCATACTCTTTCTTTTCCTTCTTCTGGCAAAGTACTTTTGCACATGCTTAATCCCAAGAACATCACTAATCCCAGGCTATTTATGTGTGGAACCTAAGCATGGCCTGCAGCACTTTATTGGCATGTGCTGAGACACATAGGGACACATTCCATAGGAATCCATCGACTCCTGGGAAAGTCTATACTGTGTGCTCTGTGCACGTGGCTGACTTCTACTGGCCAAGGGTGGGGAGAAGACGCCTTCTTTCCTGTGGCCATAAGGCAGCCATTGGATCATGCACACTGTGACCTTGAAAAGCAGGCTTAAGCACCTGCTCTGGCAACTAAATTCAGGAAATTAGTGAACTATTCATGTGGCCTGTTCTATGTGTCAAGATCAAGTGGTTCACTTAAGTCCTCTTAGATGTTTCAGCATGGTTTCTGCTTGTAAGGTCCGTAGTGTGGCAGGTCTGGTTGCAGCTCTGGTTTTTTTCTCTCTCACTTTCAGACTGAATCCTGGCTTTGCAGCTGTGGAGAACGAGGAGTCTGAAATACCTCTTGCACTTTTCTCTCACAGTAGGTGACCAGATCTGTCAGAAGTCCCACAGGGACGGTCTCTTCGCAATTTTGACCTTGGCTCAGTATGAGGGAGTTTGTGTAAGATGAAACAATGTGTGATGGATGCTCTAGTCATGTATTCATCACATAAATCCTCCTTAGAGAATCTAGGTGTCCACTTCCTCCTACTGAGGAGCAGCAAATCTTCGAGAAGCCAAAGAAAAGTACTGATCAGTGATGTGAACATAGAAAAATACATATATCAAAATATATATTTTTTTAAAATGTATATTTCTGTGTGCCCATGAGTAAAACCAGTTGTTTCTTTTTCCCCAAATCCCTTGCCTATGAGTTCTATTACCTGGTGCTTGACCCTCTAGGCATTTCATAGAAATGGTTGGTTTTAGAAGTTATTGGCATATTTGGTGGGGTCTTTTACTGAAGGGCATTTGGGGTGTTTTAGTTAAGGGTTCAAAGCACTCTGGAGCTCCAGGAAAGTTTTATGGATACTCTCATTTGTTGGACCAAATAAGATATGTATGTGCAAATAAAGCACAGAAGGATACAGTTACTGTTATGATTAATTCAAATTGAAAAATATGGGAATAGAAGGTTTCTTTGTCCTTGTACAGGACAGGTTTGTTTTCTACAAGCACTTTTGTTAGCAAATGAATATGTTAAATTAGGTCCCGTAGAGACTTGTTGGCAAGTGGCATAATGAAGATTATTTCCAGCTCTGCAGGGATAGTTTTTTTGTTAATCTACCAAATTAAGTATTGGGTAGATTTGTTTCATGAGCAAATGGGAGAGGACACGCCAAGAGCCCTATTCTTTTACCCTCCTGCTCTCAGTTCTATGGCCACTCTCTTCCCTGAGGGGGAGCCAGAATTTTGTGTTCTGAGGGATTAGTACATACTTTTCTGACATATGTATCTCAGATCAAACACCTCCCTTGGAAAATACTGACACACATTAGGAAAAAAACAAACCAAGCCAGAAGAAAAACCCATCTGTTAGTTTCTTAACAGGTTTCACATTTGTTTCAAGCATGCTGGTTATGAAAACCTACCCCAACAACATAACTGCATGGAGAAAATATCAGCTCCCCAATTCAGAGGAGTCTTTCACAGCAATTTTGAATACTTAGGAGCAGACTTACCTCAAAGCTATCTGAAAAATTGTTTATCTTAAGCTGGCAGATGTCTTCATAGGAGTAAACCATATTTTGGCAACCCATCTCTCCTCTGACCAGACAGACAGACAACATGGCTGGCTTAGATTAGATGCCTGACTCCTGAAAAGCTAAATTTACGTGATAGGAATCCCAATCTTAAATTTTTAATCTTAAAACAAACTGAGTGACTGTGGGTCCTTCAACAGAGTTCATTGTTCCTTTTCCAAAAATTCAAGCACCTCATGTCATGCCAGATCAATTTTAAAGAGTGGTTGCTTCTCAGCTGAGACGTGGTACTGTGGCATTCCTGCAGCCAGAGCATTCCTGCTCTGCTGATAATGCAGAAAAAAAAAAAAAGCAGCCCCCCTCCCTCCAGCTGGACACTGAGCAGTGAGGAGCCTTGGGCTGAGACCAATGGAGTGCTCAAGTGATTTTGATCAGCACATCTGAATTACACAACCTTTATAACAGTCAAACAACAAAACACTTTACTGCTCTTAGAACAACAAACCACTTTACATACAGTAGTGAAGCAAGTCACTGTTGCTAGTGATGCCTGAAATCAAAAGGGGAATAAAAACCACAACACAAATTAATAGAGGTAAAAGGAAAAGTGCAGCATTTACTGGGAGTCGTCCAGGGTCCAAGCACGTGAAAAAACAATTATCAGCTTACATTTATAACCTTCAAAACCATCCATCCCTTTAAGTATCCAACCAAAGCTTGTCTAACACCTATGTCCCCAAAGTACCCAACCAGAAACTTTCTTATTTCCTGTACCCACCCCGAATTTGCCTCCCTCTGAAACAGCTCCAGGAGTTCTAGGCCTATATTTTGTCTTGCTACCTTTGTTATCTTTAGAGAAGAATGTAAACATTCAGGAAAAGGCCTCTCAATAAAACTTATAATTCAAACTATATAGTCAGACTAAAATCCCCAAAAATATAAGGAAAAACCTCAAGGCATCACTAGAGCACAGAGACCCAACAAAGGATCCATGCCTAACCTTTCCAGCATTAATTGCTGGAAATACTCATACTGTCAATGAGGTTTTATTTGTACATTATTAAAATTATAGTCTCACCTACACATAGTGAAGTTAGGGAGGAGACAATGGCACAGAGCCCCAGGCAGCTTGAACATCCTGTATATTGAAAGTTGATAGTTGTTAGTTCCTTACACAGGAACTGAAACACTCTGCCCAAGAATTGAGACAATAAGAAACACCCAAAAGCCACTTCTGGTACCAGTGTATTTACTGCTTCTCGCTTTGAAATCAGACAGTGCTTGTGCCTTTCAAAAAATCTAAACACACGGAAAAAAGAAAATGCAATCACTTAATTTTGTAATAGGACCCAGGTGCAGGAACCCATGAGGATTTTCTTCTCGATCTTGAACTCCACATCTCACACCGAGATAAGCCACATGCTGGCTTTGGCTCCCAGCACTGTTCCTGAATGCCTTCCAGCCTGGAGAGGAGAAAGCCTTCTCTGGTTACCTTCAGACTTGCCCTTGGAGTGCAGGAAGAGAAGGAAAGGACAAATCTGTGTTGGCATCAGGAAAAGACTAGTGTCTGAGCCCCTTGCTAGAAAGTGAGTGCACAGTGCTGGAGTTCCCTTTAGCCAAAATGTGTCTGCAAAACTATTCCTCTCTCTGGAGACAGCAGCAGGAGGTCCATTGCCATTCCTGAGCTTCTTCAGGGATGCTCTATAAAACAGAGAAGACAACACTGGACAGAGTAAATATTACCAGTCCTACTCACTGCTGCATGCTACTGCTCTGTTCCATCTTTGAAAACACAACCAAAATCACCTGTTTCTGCTGGTCGATGCAACAGAAATCATTGATTTGACAAAGAGCAAAGAAAGAAAAAGTTGTGGTACCCAGAAACAGACCCGTGTAGACACAATGCTTGCTGGAGACGTGATCACAAGTAGCTGCTCTCTTCCCTGGTTATTTCCACAGCACATGAAATTCTATCGCAGCCAGCTCGAAGCATGGTTATCTGGGGGGACTTACTGGTGTGCCAGGCTTCATACTTACAGTCATGACCACAGATACTCTCATCTTTCCCCTAGTTCCTCTTAATACATCAGTGACAGGGAGGGGAGAAACATCTACTTTGGGAAGAATAATGAGGCTAAACTCAAAGGTGAATGCTGGTTTAATATAAGGAGTATTTCACACAGAGACAGGAAGAAGATCACAGGATATTCTGAGTTGAAAGGGAACCACAAGGATCACTGAGTCCAACTCTTAAATGACAGGCCCCTACGGGGTTTGAAACTGCAATCTTGGTGTTATTAGCACCATGACCTGATCCTAAAGGCCTACAAAATTCCTGATGTGGTAATCTCAGCTGCTGGAAACACCTGTACGTTCTGGAGTGACTCCTTGCCTTTTTTGGAGCTGGACCTCATTCAGGAAAACAAATAACTTTTTTATTCCAGCAGCATCCCACCCTGATAACCAACACATTTGTGGAGAAATGGTCCTCACTTGACTTGTCTTTGAGTGTGGTACAGCTTGTGCATAGAGGCAAAGCATACACATTTTGTACACAAAAGGCTGTCCTGACTGCAGGGTATGCAAGGCAAGGGAGCGAAGGGAGTTCAGACCAAAGAAAGGATAAAAGTAAACTTCAGCCATACAAACAGAAGCGAGAAATGCTTTGATGACAGTCATTCCCTCTCTTTCAGCATCACAAGCTTCTGACATGTCACCATATGCTTGTCTGCAATGCTGAGGAAGGCAGGCTGGTGGAGATGATTTCCTTACACTTCTGGATCCTTTCAAGCCTTAACAAAAGACTTATTATTTCTGAAATTGGATTCCCGTGTCTGACGAACCCCTGACTTCTCTAACTTGAATAAGTAGTTTATTTCATAGCAGAGCTGATTTCACTTGGTGTGTTGTCATCACAGCATCGTTCAACACAGGATAGCACGGTGACCAGGAAAAGCTGAAACTAATAGTGCTTTCATATGGTCTTCCTAGAAGAGTGTGAACACAAAACAGCCATCATTGTAGAAGAAATATTGCAATGTCTGTATAGAAAGGATTCATATTGCCATTTGCTCTCTGGTTCATTATATTTGCTTTTCACCACCGCCACACCTTTATTGTAAGATAGTAACTTCTTAGAAACCTCTTCTCCATTGACATTTCACCTCTATTTCATTGGCTCAGACAGCTTGCTGTTGCTTGGGTAACATTAAGTCAAAGAAAACAGCCTGAATCAGATCAAACATTCTTTACTTTGACAGAACACTTAACAGCAAACCAACAAAAAAATATTTGAAATATATGGTTAGTATCATCATATGTTCTTAATTTTGTTGGGCTACTAAATTCGAGGAGTTGTAAAAGGAGACATTATATAAATCCTGTGTGAACATATGGCATTTTTTTCCCTTCTGAGATTGCAGACTGAATCTAGGCAATCCTGTTAACAAAATGAGCCTTGTCATTTGCAGAATAGTGCTTAATGACAGTTGTCAGTCATCACTAGGTACTGCACTCAAGGGATATCTTGATATGTCTGTGACAGATTAGATATTGTCTGGAGAGGGTTACATGGCAGCTGTAAGAAAGCCTAGCTGAGAGGAAATGAGGATTTAAAAAAAGAACGAGGAAATCAGATACAGCTTTTCTAGCCCCTGAGCACATGATTCTTCTCAGGTATGAGCTGTCTGTGTACCTGAAGCTAATATTTGAATGGGAGATGGCCACTGCAGTGATTTAACTCCAGTCACTCAGAATTACAACCTTGTTGTGATAAGACCCCGACAGACGAAAACCCTCTCTTCCCCCATAATGGTTTGTCATTTAATAGGTTCTCTTTCCCATTCTTCGTAGTCTTTTACACTGGTCAAATGTAATCAGCACAGCTATGCTTAAGGCAGAAAGAGACTGAAATCATTTGGCAGTTGTGACTTTCATTGCCAGCAGCAGGAGGTAGTGAAGGGATGCTGTTGCCCATCCTTGTGCCCTAGAGGGGACCCATTCCGTGCCAGCAAAGGACAGGTGCTGGCACAGGACCCTGCTCCCACTACCAGGCTCCTGCTGCAAGAGACTCTGGAGGCAGCCCCACGGCTCCCAGCCGAGGTATGCCTACAGAGAGTGCTTCCTAAGTAGCCCTTTGCCTCACTTGTCCTTGTAAATTTGCCTTATGGAAACCAAAGAGATGCAGTGGTCAACTCAGGAGTTTGCACACGCACTACTCTCAAAAAGATGTGATCTATATTCATGCGTGACCAGAGACTGAGTCTGTCAACCAGAGAAAAGGCTTTTCATGCATTTCTAGTAATAGCTGCAAGGTCATTCAACATGGGTACAGGCAGCAGGAGATGGAATTTGGAGTCTCTGTTGCAAAAGTCCTTAATCTTTTTTTCAGCCAAGGGTCAAATGAGACTGCAGGCAGAGAAAGACAAATGGGACACCAGCCCCAGGAGACCTGATGCAGGAGGCCAGTGGAGGCTGCCGAGACAGCAGGTTGTAGCACACATAATAATGCTCACATAAAGCTGAGCAGTGAAACTGCAGCACTATGGGGCCTGTAAAACTTCTCCCTGCTGCCTTACTGGGACAGTGATGGTGATGAATGACACTGGTTCCACTCTGCAGGATGGCCAGCCCCAGGAACACTGCCTGCTCCCGGATACTGCTGATGCCTCAGGAGGCTGTAGCCAGCATCTCCCACAGTGAGCTGCTCCCCAGGGACCAGCCCTCTGCTTACAACAACTTTCTTCTCTTGTGAAGTCAGGAAAATCCATGAGGATTCATTAGGTGCAACACACTCAACTTAATACCTTCAGTCTTGATCTTCATGTCCAGAAAAGCAGATATGAACAAGAACACTACAGAATAAGAATTGTATAAAAAGAAAGTAAATAAGTGACCTTGAATTGTGAAGGAAGCAAGAGAAAATAAAAGGTGTAAAGTTAATTAGCTCTTGAACTGTCAGGCTCAATTACTTCCAGCAGGGTCTGACATTTCGAAGATTAATTAGGGAGTTTGCAGTCACATCTCACAAAGGAAATGCCATTATGCCAGAGAAGATCTACCTGCTTTCTGCACACAATGTCTTGAAATTTTGCAAAAAACTAATTTGGGACCTTTGAAAAAAGCTTTCTGATTATTATATCCATTTCGAGGAATGCACTGTATTGATATCTTGAAAAATATCTAGCTGCTTTGAAGGGAAGGTTTAACTCATTGGATGATGATTTTAAATACTTGTAGCTCCTGGGCAAAAGGTCTTTATATTCTTCTGCTTCTTTCACAACACTCTTGTTGCATCCAGCACAGATTAAACTCTAGTGCTGTACCCAGGATATATCAATTATTCAGTGCATTTACTATGAATCAGATCCATGCATACTACTGTGTACCTGTCACTGAAATCAGCCTCCTAAATGGTTTCTGAGCAGCAGAAATGCAGCTTCCCAAATCTGAGTCAGCAGCAACCTCCTGCAGCAGCAAAAGCAAGCTCTCTCTGGACCAGCAAAGGCATAACAGGCAGAGCAGGGGATGGAATTCTTATATTCTTTTACAGAGTTCATGGACCTGGTCCAGTTTTGGTGACCCTACTTCCAAAGATATGGTGGAAAATGGGGGAAGATGCAGTGAATGGCTCTTTAAGCTAAGACCCTGTTTTCAGGAGAAAGTCACACCAGGTAATCTCCAGAATCTTCTTCCAACCTGTCCTTTTTTGGGATAATACAGTTTTAACCCTTTGTTCTTCCTCAGGATGGACCAGCTTCCTGCAGCCCTGCAGAGCTGGAGGGAGAGGCCATGCACCAAGTCTTCTGCTCACCAGTACAGAAAGCTCTGCAGCAGCGAACCAGAAGTCTACCTGCAAGTCTGTCTGTATACCATTTAAAACATTGCTGTAGCACCTTAGCAGACAAAAATCCCTGCCTGGCTCACAACAAATGAAGTCTAAAGTGTCAATATAATGAATCATGGATAGGGTCCTTCAGAAAAATTGGAACAAAAAGAAAAAAAAAAGGAAAAGGAAATGAAATCCCATTTTAGACACAAAATGGTTTCTGGCTTACAGCCATATGGATATTTTTAACATGTCCATCAATACAGTCTCTGTGCATAGCAACTGACTGATCTGTGACTCTCTATTCATGCTTCTATCTCTCCTCCAATGACCAGAGGGTGTCTTTAAAAGAATAATTTAGTCATAACTATTTTTATTTTCCTTTATAATCAGGAAATATTTATTATGTGAAAGCTGAGCTGCAGAGAGGTGGGTCCACTTTCCCAGAGAGGTAGTTGATGTCCCATCCCTGGAAATATTCAAGGTCAGATTGGATGGGGCTCTGAGCAACCTGATCTAGTTGAAGATGTCCCTGCTGATTGCAGGGGAGGTTGGACTAGATGACCTTTAAAGGACCCTTCCAAACCAAATTATTCTATGATTCTCTTGAGAGGTGGTCATCCCCTCAGTCCTTTTGATGTCCATTGGGAGGGGTTTTTCATGGCCATGGCAGAGCTGTGTCCAGCACCCAGCCTCCTGCACAGACATCCTCAGCCCCAGCACAATAAGCTCATGGGCTGCTGGTGAATATGCTGGCCATTGCTTGCCATCAAGATGAGAGTCACCAATAAACTCTCTGATCTCATCCAACTGAGGTACACACCTATAAGGCAGTGTAGCTGCTCTCCTACTAGCAATATAACCACCTATTCCTGAAACCTTTGCAATCCCACAGGTACGTGCCAAAAGGCTTCATTCAGCCGAGAGCTACCAGAGATGTCTGGAGAGCTCTGCATGACAGTGCACACAAGCATGATGGAGTATCCCCGAGCTCAGGTGCCAGGAGTTCCCCAGCCACCCTATGCCAAGCTGACCTTTGCTGGTCTGGTGTCTAGCTGGAAATAAGTTCCCTAATACCATAGGAATCGTTCCTTTCTGTGAATATCTTATCATACAAAGGGATAAGACAGCAGAAAGGATAGTTATTCCAGATTCGAAGGCAAGGTTCTGAGGAGCTTAAAGCTAGTACTCATCCTAGTCACCTTCAGCTGTCTCAAAATTAGAAGGCTAAGCCAAACCGAGAACCTCTTTTTCAAAACGTTCTTTTTAGAAGGTTGTCCTGAAGAGCACTTCATCTCATTCCAAAATAGGTGAGATGATTCACACTCCATCAGTTGTAAGGAGAACCTACACAACCACCTTTAGGGAAGCTTGTGGTATTTGTAGGCCCGAGCTCCAGAGCTCAGGGGATGACACTGGCTGAAGTTTTCTGTCTCTGGGAGTTGGACTTAACTCGTAAAACCCTAGAAGCAGAAGTGCTTTCCTCTCCTAGTGACCCGGTCAAGGTCATGGAGAATTGGCAACCAGACCAGGAAATTATGTGCCTCAACCACATGCTTGATTTTTTCTCTCATGCTTTTCTAATCATATGCAAATCTATCAAGAACAGATCAACATATCAGAAAAAGGAGGGGGGGGGAAAGGCAAAAGAAAAAAAAAAGCAAAAAAAAAAAAAAAAAGCTTGCGATTCCAAATTTCTTCTAATCTTCTGTACCATCAATGCTGTGGTCATAAATACCTACTGGAGCCAACCCAAGGCTGGTTTTAAATTTCATCTTTCAAGGCCTATTTTTTTAAAAGTCAAGAGAAAAACTAGTTCCTCTACAGACAACAGTTAATCATTAATGATACGTGCAAAACATAACGTACTTGACCCTTCCTTTGACGTGGTAGAAGCAGCGCCTAAGTGGAGATGACAGAATATTTTGGCTCACACATCTCCCAGACAAATCTGCCCTGCTGTGGGAAGGGAGGCATTGAATTCTTTATCACTTACGCTTAGTAAGGATGTGTCTTTTGAAAGGGAGTAATTGGTTATTTTAAGGCTGCTAGCTTGTAGCCACTTCAGTAATTCTCCCTAATAAATGCAAAGTCATTGAGGCTTTGTTTGGTTTCCACAGTGTCAAAGTGCTTAGTCAGCCTTATTTTGCTGACTCACCGACTCAGCTTTTGGAGGCACAGCCTGTCTTCCCTGAGCAGTGCTTTGCAGGGTGAAATGTAGGAGCTGGCAGGCGATCAGGCTGAGACCAGCATCCATCGTGGTTTTCTGTCACCTCACAGGCACCCAGAGATGCTGCGTAGGAGATGTGTCCCTGGGTCCCCTTGGAGTCTGACCCAAGGCACTAGGTACCCCCAGCTTCTCAGGTTAGGAGGATGTAAGAATGCTTGGCACATTGCACATCCAGCCCTTTATTTCCAAGGAATAAATGGGGCAGCATTCCTTCATTAGATTTTGCATGAACAGACCTTTAGAGAAAACTGAGGTTTATAGATTTATTTTATAAATTTACATATCAAGTGCTTTGCAGCTCTAGGCTCATCCACGCCTAAAAAAACCCCAAACAAACCAACAAAGAAAAGAAAAGAAAAAATTAAACAAATAGGGGGAAAAAAAACGGGAAAGAAATAGAAAAGCAGAGGTTTTTCTTTATTTCCCTGACCAGGGCGTTGAGATTGGCGATGCCACCTGCTGGCGATAGAAAGCCGAATCCCCTCCCATTCCTGCACCTTGTACTGCACAGCCTTTGATGTCACTGTGATGATTTTTAACACTTGGCTCCGCAGTCGCGGCACTAGCTGGGTGTCCTGGTGCCAGGCTGAGGAGTGGGATACTCAGCCGGCTGTGTCACGGATCATCCTGATGGGAATGACCAACTCCTTAGGAAGCAGAGGTCTGTACACTTGCTGTCACAAGATGTAAGAGAGTATACTGCCTGTCTGAATTTGGGGAGAAAGGGGAGATGCTGGGCAGGAGGACAGGAGGATGTTCTCTCTTCCCACGCAGTTCCACAGGCACAGAAAGGACACGGCCCTAATTTCTACCTCTGTCACAGGCCCCTAACACCTGGCTTTACATCAGCAGCAGCAGAGGTCCCTCTTGGTAATGGATGAGCTTACAAGGAATTATACAAATTAAAACTCAGAAACAAGTCCAGAAGCAGGGACTGAAAATTATGATCCTCCTGCCCTGCCAAGTCTGCTGCCACTCAGCAGAGTATTCACATTCCCCCTTCTCCCCCTTCTTGTGTCTGGCTGTCTTAACACAAGGAGCAATTTCAACAGCGACATAATCTCTTCCCTAATCTTACAAGACATGTCCAAACAGATGAAGGGCATCTTTGAGATGTTCACGAGGGCTGCAAAAGCCCTTATTCCTAGACAGCAGTACCAGCCTTGCTGGGAGGGAAGATGGGCAGCATGTCTGTGCTGGGCCCCTCCTGTGTCATAGGTACCAGCTGCACATCTTCTCCTTCAGTCTCCCAAATACCACAGGAACAATACTCTCTGGCCACCCCATCATTTTGGCCACACTAGGAGTTCACATGCACCTACCTGTGCATTATTTGCCCAGATCCACAGTCAGGGTCAGAGCTGGCACTAAGCATACACCTGCTTTGTCTCCCATCTTGCCCTGAGAGGAGCTTGGTTATGCCTCTCTTCCAAATGTTTTGACAAGATTTTGTTGATAAAAGTGGGGCGATGGGAGGCAGGAGAAGAGGTGGGCTTGGGGAGGCAAATACGGCAACTCCAGCATTAAGGAAGGTTTGACTGTCTTCAGTTTGCAATGCACCTTGGCACCTAGAGTCTTCCCAAAAACTATGCAATGCATTGTGAGCTGCAGCTGAGGGGTGAGGCACATTGTGGCACAGGAAACATGTTGCGGCTCCTTTGAGCAAACAGTTCTGAAAGAAAAATTGGATGGCAAAGTGCATACAGAATATCTCCTACAGCCAAGCTGCTGGACCTCAGGCAAGACTAGGAACACTTGAGAGGGGTATACAGGGGGTCCCATCTTTGGGGGATACTGAAAAAATCCTAGGTCTTTCTTCCAGACTTCTTGGAAGTGACATTCACCTTGAAGGAGTGCTTTGCACTGAACGCCACAAATGAATGAAGTGGAAGGGAAAAGGGGAGTGAGAGAGCCTGGGGAGGAGGCAGCCCTGTACAGCCAGTGGCCACAGTGCCACCACACTCTTCCGCTGGGACTTAGATCACCTGTATGTACCAGCAGGGGGTCTGCAGCAAGAGGCACCATCACAGGACTCCATTAAAAGGACAGAGGGCAGGCACCCACTGTGTGACTTCTACATGCTGTGCCGGGTCCCCGAGTACTCACAGCAGGGCAGTCTGTGGCCCTGCCCACCGGCCTGCTGCTACTCACAATGGCGTGAAGTGAGCTTGAGTATTCCGAACTCCTGGTGCTCCGAGATCTTAGTGCCAGGTTCTGCCCTGGACAGCATCCTCCTGAGACCAGGATGGCACAAAGGAAATGAAAGAGAAAAGAGATGCTTCATGCCTGGGCAGAGACTGGCTGATCTCAAGAGGAAGCATATAAAATAGTTTCTGATTTAAAATATCCTCAAATTAATTTTTCTTTTACTGCCCTTTCTCATTCGTATGGCTTTGATTAATGGCAACAGGCTTCTGCCTGGCAGATGGAATAGCTGCTCAAAAGAGTGAGAGGGAGTTTGTCTGGTGCAGACAGCTTCTTCCAGGGCAGCCAGGCTATGGCTTGAGCACTTGGTGAAGACAACCACTCAAACTGCAGAGGAAACATCAGCATCTCAGCTACGACTTCTGCAAAGAGCTGTGTTGAGGACTGGAGTGTCCCGCATCCAGGCTGCTCTACCACCATATATGCAGCATTAGAGATAGGAGGGCAGGTCAGCAGCTCCAGAGACCACTATCAGTATAGCTGGCTATTAATTTTGATGGAAAGATACCCTGCATAAAGACACAAGATAGAAGATGGGGGCAGGAGGGGGCACATAAACTGCTTAATTGCTTGCATAACTCAGCTGAGGAAGCTGCAAAGAGGAACCTGCCATTCTTGGCCGTTTCCCCAGGGCTGTGTACAGCTGGAGAAAGAAGAAGTGAAAGGAAGAACGTCCCACTTGGGTACCAGGGGGAAGCATGGTGCTGCTAGAAGTCAAAGCATAAGTCTGCAATAAGCAGGATGAAAAGGTACACAGTATGTAACAGCCCTAAGGCAGCCCTATCTAACTGTTCCCTGCAATGGGAACATGTGGTACCATGGGGATCAGAGTTTGTTGCCCTTCTAAACTGCACTCTGAGTCTGGGCAAGTCTCTTCACCTCTGTGCTCTGTGTTGGTCTGCTCAGATTTCAAAACCTCCGGGCTCTCTCCCCCCACATTTGACAGGGTGTCTAGGACTGCTGCAATCCTACTAATAATAAAATGATTGTGAGGTCTTTTGAAATGTCTGTCAGCCCCAAATGAGCAAGATAAACCCCTTATAACCTCACTCTCCTTGAAATACTTCATTTTGTACAGCACTTTCTGTCAAGTAACTCCTCATTGTGGCATCAGAGACCTGAAAAATCTGATTCTGCATTCAGGAGCTTCAGAAACATAATCCCTCAAATCCTGATGATCTACTTCATCATATCTTGGAAGCCAGGCCATGTAAGTTGGTTGTTGAAAAAAAGTCAGATCCCAGTTAGTGATTAGTTCCCATTAATTTAATTCCTCAATGTTTTATTGGTTATTTTCTCCTTTGTCATCCTTCTCTTAGTTTGTCTAAATAAATATCTGAAAGGACTCTTGTTCCCTTTTGACCAATGTTAGTTCCCTGTGCTTGTTAGCTGCCCTCATCTTGACCATTTTCTGAATGGTTCTAAGATCATTTAAAAGAAAATGCAGTATTTTATTTCGTTGTAGTAGGTTGACCCTGGCTGGACACCAGGCCCACCAAAACAGCTCTGTCACTCTGCTTCTCTGCTGGGCAGGGGGCAGAAGATATAATGAAAAACTTGTGGGTGGAGATAGGGGAAGGGAGCGATCACTCAGCAATTACTGTCATGGGCAAAACAGGCTTGACTTGGGAAATGAAAATAATGAAAAATAAATCCAAATCTTAAAACACCTTCCCCTTCAACCCTCCCTTCTTCCCAGGCTCAACTTCACTCCTGAATGGAGTGGGAATGGGAGCTGCCATCAGTTCAACACATGTTGTCTCTGCCGCTCCTTCCCCCTCAAGGGGAGGACACTTCACACTTCTCCCCTGCTCCAGAGTGGGGTTCTACCTATGGGAAACGGTCCTCCATAAACTTCTCCAATGTAAGTCCTTCCCACGGCCTGCAGTTTTCCCAGAATGTGTGTCCCTTCACATGGGGCGCAGTCCCTCAGAAACAGACTGCTCTAATGTGAGACCCCATGGGATCACAAGTCTTGACAGCAAATCTGCTCCAATGTGGGCTTCTCTCTCCATGAGTGCACAGGTCCTGCTAGAAACCTGCTCCAGCATAAGCTGCAGGGTCACATCCTGCATCCACCTGCTCTGGTGTGGGGTACTCGGTGGGCTGCAGATGAATAGCTGCTCCCCCAGAGACCCCCATGAATTGCAGGAGCACAGCTGCTTCATCATGGTCTTAATCACAGGCTGCAGGGGAATCTCTTCTTGCCTGGAGCACCTCCTCCCTCTCTTTCTTTACTGACCTTGGTTTCTACAGGGCTCTTCCTCTCACATAATCTCACTCCTCTCTGGCTGCAGCTGCTGTTGCACAGCTTTTTTCCACCACTTCTTAAATCTGTTACCCTAGAGGCTCAGCCTTGGCCTTGGCCAGCAGGAAGTCTATCTTGGAGCCAGCTGGCTTTGGCTCTATCAGACGTAAGAGAAGCTTCTGGAATCTTCTCAGAGAAGCCATCCCTGTAGCCCTCCCCTGTAGCCATACAAAGCCAATACATCGTTTTATAAAAGCACCTAGTAGCATTATTTGTAATCACTCTAGGTGCAAATAATTACTCTTACATCACTTCACAAACAGACGAAGCATCTTCTGCTGGTACACTGTAAAAGGCGCCACCCAGTCTGACTCAGGCCCTGATGTGCAGCATACTGTGTTTGAGGGAGGTGCTGGCTGTCCCAAGACCTGGAGTTTTCTTCCACCTGGGCAGAGCCTGGTAGGTTCTAGCAGATGAACTCAACCCCAGTACTATCCTACAGTCAAAAAAACCCAAACCCTGTCGTGCAAACCAGGTGGAGGGTATGGAAAATCCTGACATGGCCAGCCTCCCTGGGACTTTTTTGTCTAACCCAGTAGCCATGGTGTGGACGTCAGTGAGGCTATCCCAGCTCTGAGAAACCCCTCGTGAGTTGGAAGGAGAAATGAATATTTAGATACCTCAGAAGGAAAAATTATGAGCAGAGATGGATATAGCTGAATTGACGTGGACATGCCGTTCTGGCTCCTGCTAACCAGGGAATAAATGAGGTCACTGCAGTCTCCTCCAACAGCTGTATTTGGGGCACCAGAAATCCTAGGACCAGAATTTGACTGCAGGCTACTAGACCTTTATACTAGTCATCAGTATAAAACCAGACTCTTAAACTGAGGAAAATAAGAGGAAGGATCTTGTAGGTGGGCAGGAGACTTCTCTCCCTGGGAGTCTGCTGGCCTAGAGGTGACCACCAGCTCCAGCAGGGCTCCAGGCTGATCTCTGGTGTCTCTGGGTCCTTGCTGCATCCCTTCTGCCATTACTCTACCCACACTCTCAATACCTTCAGGTGCTGCCTGGCTTGCTGGGGTCTGCCAGATGCAATGTCTCCGGTTGCTGCTTCTTCTGGGCTTTGTCCTCACTTGGTCTTCCTCATTAATGAGACCAGCATGGTTTCCAGTGTTGCAAATTGACTGTGGTACGTTATTTTCACCCATGAGTCTCATTTCTTTTTAGGTAGAGATGTAACTGTGATGCAATTCCCAAGCCTAATCCTTCTGAGGCTTTTTCCCTCTGTGAAAAGGAGACAATTGATTTTATTGACTGATGGATGCTGCAGGCACCATCAGTGTCCAGGATCTGGTTTCAACCAGCAGCTTTTCTTGGGGTTCCCTGTGGGCTGACAACCCCAGGACAATGGCTGGTTGTTCGGTGATGTAAGCAGACATCACTCTGCTCCACAATTCCTTCGTTGGAGGGAGCACTGCGATAACGTACCTGTCCCTGCCCAGCAGTTTCAGGCTGCAGCTCACAGAAGGGTCTCCACCCTCCATTACTGCCCTGGGGAGCTCATGGACTTCACAGCACATCACACTTCAATGGTGAGAGATATTCCCTCTGCAGCCTGAGCTGCTGTGGAGACAGGTTATATTTTTTTTTTTTCTGAAGCCAGAATTTACCTTATATAGCTCATCCTACTCTCTCAGGCATTTGCAGAAGGCAGCGACAGCTCCTCTTGGCTTTTCTTTGGGTATATCACAAACATCATATTTCTTCTTACAGCAGCCTCCATCTCTTTGGTCAACTGGTCTGCCCAGTACTGGTTCTTTGTAAGGCACTTTGCTTTTGTAACTAACAGCAGTGTTTGTGCAGTACTAGAGCACTGCCTGAACCTGTGCACACAAACAAAGAGGGGCCGTACAGTATTGCCTCCCTTGCTTGGTTTTCTCAAGGGTTGGGGATCATAGTTTGTAACTTGATCATAATTATTGGCAAATGGGCCTCTGGGCAGTCTTTCAGGTGAGATGATGACAAACAGAACCACTAACCCTAAAATATTTGTCTTTCCAGGACAAGCAAATAAATAGAGCCTGCCTTATTTCCAAAGCATTTCCCTATACTTCTCCCAAAATATGTAAAAATGGACTGCTTTTTCTGCTCTTGAAAATGTACTCAGCAACTCATTCTACATCTTCTGCAGGATAAGCTCTGCTCAGTTATTCCAAGTATTTATTTTGGTGTAAATATTGGCACACTTATCTCCAGGTCTGGTGCCCTTTTGTTCCCAAAGTTTACTTCGATCTGCCATATGTGTTTGAAGAAAGTACTGAGGCACAACTTAGGTTTCTGGCAAGTGTCTTAAGGTGCTATGTCCCTAATGTCCCACAAGGAACCAGATCAGCCTTGGACTGAGGGAGGAGGTCTCTGGCACCTCCGACTCAGCCTGCTGGGAAGAAGGTATAGGACTAACAAAAATGGCCATTATCCTCAGGGCTCAGCATCTAATGGAAACCCACTTCAACAACCTCATCTGCTGAGAAGGTGGAAAAATAACCTTTCTTTTGTACTGCAGGGATTTTTTCAATTACTAGAAAAAAAAAATCATGATTGCAGGTGAGTGAAAGAGTATCAGATGGAGATGGGAAAACTTGATTGTTTGAGGAAATTATCACAGAACAGGCTCATGAGAGAGAGGAAAAGGATGTTAGAAAGTATTAGTGGCTGTATTTTCTTTTTTTTTTTTCTTTTCTGTTTTTACAGATAAGATCTATGTTTCATTCCCAGTAGCTAAACTCAGAGATGAGAGACCCTTTCCATGTTTGTCACAGTGAGAACTCTTGGAAGGGTTTTGCCTAAAGCAAAGTGAGTCTAGGGCAATCAGCGATCACTGAGTTCAGGGCAGGGGGTGCTTCTAGGGGTGAAGGTGGAGAAGACTGAACCCTTTCCCAGGACATGATCAGCAGGCCACAGAAAGCAGCTCTGCTCTCATCTTTGCAGACCAAGGTGCTTGTGGGATTGTGGATCTGTTGTTTGCGTACTCAAATTCAGTAAGGTAAGGAGATTTTATTTCAGGTCCCATTGCTGTGGCCACTGGAGACTCTATGGGAAGCATGCAAACCATCAGACAGCGGACATGTAACCTAAAGAAAAAGAAACATAATAAAAAAACTGAACATAACTAGCTGGTTTTTAGTTAAGGAGTCATCCTGATTATTTCAGCACTCTTGGCCTGACGGTACTTTAATCAGAGGGTCCCATAAGCACATTGCACTTAATGTGTATTAAACACCCTAGCCAGGAATGCAGGCAGCAGAGACAGGAACACTCAAAGATGAAGTGCCTCTTAATGTGTTTTCCTGTTTAAACAAAACCATGTACTCATAAAACACATCTACGGAAGGAGGCAGCAGCCCTTGGCAAGCAAGCCTACCTGCAGAACGCTCTCGGTGCACGTTTACTCGGTGGGTTTGAAAAGCCGACCGAGTATATTGACATTATAATGGCGTGTTCACTGTGTGCCGTGCAAAGCAAGAGGGAGGGCTGGCAATATAATCACTGGCCCCAGAGTTACTCTAACCCAGGATGTAGTTATTTCTTTGCAAATAGCTGGCACTTGAATGGACTGGATCAACTCCCATGCAAATTTAGAATGAAATTAAGTTCTACCACCAATCAAAGATCCAGTCACAAAGCAAACCTAGGCAAAAGTACTTGAGGGGGAGACGAGGACGTTGTGTAGCAGCTCACAAGCCCTGCCTGGTTGCAGAGAGACATCACTACCCAGGAGAGATCCTATGGTTGATATGCAGCACTCAAGAGAGTATCTGGTTACTGGTGGAGACACAAAGGTCTGCCTGAGGTAGGATAGATGCCCCACTCCCTTCTCTTCCTGCATGGAGACCAAACCTTATTCCACTCCAGCACATTCATATCATCCTGCTTTTGGGACAAATCTAGGTAAAGGCAAGATTGTTAGTTGTCATCATCTGGCCATTTCATTCTCTTTATGAAGTTGACATAAAATTCTGTTATTTGAAAAAAAAAAATAAATCATGAACATGGTAATCTCTTTGTTTTTCTTTTTTGGTTAAAGTGCATGTCTCATGTTGGCCAGGCCCAGAAACTAGCCTGGTTACCCCCAAACTCTTCATCCTGCTTGTAAACACTGAGGCTTTAAAACCACAGAAGCTAGACATCTTTCACAATTTTTTTGAGGCTCAATTTTCAGCACTTGGAATTTCAAATTTTTTTCCCCCACATATAAGAGAGAAAGAAGAATCTGTAATGAAAAGTTGCAATGCTGCTAGAGCTGCACAACTGCAGCATTTTGGTTCTTAACAAAAGCTCCAGATATTGGAATTCAAGATGAAATACTTCAGATTGGCAACTTTACATTAAAAGCACTAAAGACATTTTCACTCTTATTATTCTATTTCTCTCTCTGTGACTGTACTTGTGATGACAAATCCTGCCACTCAGATAAGGAATCAGGCTTTGTAGCCAGCACTTGAATTAGGTCTTGGTGTCTTTTCCTTTGGAGGGAACTCTGCCTGTTTGGTTTGTCTCTTTCCACATTAAAAAGAAATACTCTCAAACCAGGCAAGCTATGCTTTTCCCTCAGTTGTCTTTCAAATACAGCTCATTTTGGCTTGGTGCCTCTTTATGCCCTCTAAAGCATTGCCCGCAATACAAAGAACAGAAAAAGATAAATCCATGCAAGTAAAAAATGATACAAAATGCAAAGCCCTTTGGAGGGCAGGTGTTAGAGCTGGGCAGTGTTCTCACCTTCTGGTCCTTGTGAATTGGTTAACCCTAAGGATTATTAACAGAAAATTTATTTCTTGTTCTTACACAGATTTCTTTTGCAATTTGTTGAGGGTTTGGGTGGGGTGTTTTTGTTCTAAAAAGATTTTTCCTTGTCTGTGTACACTGATATATTCCCATTATGTCTCCTGAGAAAAAAGTACTATCTATTAAAAGACAAGCATGGTGCTCATAAAGTCCTCACTGTGCACCAGAGCAGAGGGACTCTAGCTGCTGCTCTCTATCCATCACAAGGATCCTCTGGCTGCTCTGGAGCTCCTAATTTTTGCTAAACCTGGTAAAATGTCTATTGGAAGAATCAGTATGCATATGGGCATTTTTCCAAAGCTGCCTCCTTCAACATGGAGCAAATTAAATGCAGTGTCAGTCCCAGGTCTGTTTCCCTCAGGGATCTTTGAAAGCCCCAGCTTTTATGTCATGCTTCAGCCTTGCAGCAGTTTACTGTAAAGCTTAACAAGCTTAATTTGTTCGGTTTTCTTTCTTTTCCTCCCCAGACTTAATTTGTCTCACTGCACACAGTCTTCACCATATACCAAAAGTCTGTTTTGAGGAAAAATGTGGCAATATAATATGTATACACATAACCCCCTAAAGTAGTTCTTCCATAAGGTCTCCTAAAAACTGTACATGTTTGAAAAAGGGAGGTAGGGAAAATTCCATCACAAGTTGGCCTTGTAGAGAGAGCAATGGGGTTCGGGCAGAGGGTGGTGGATAATAAAAGTTCAGGTCTGGAGTTGTGGTTTTGGTGGTGTTAGGGTAACCACTGAGAGACAGGGGAAGAGGAACCTGCACATCTCCAGTTGAAGAGGTAACCTAGTGAGCAAAGAGGGGGGAAGAGGACAAACCCTGGGCAATGATGTGGCCACCACAGCAGAGGTGAGAGCAGCCAGGAGCTTGGGCAGAGTCACCACCTCACACTGAGCTTGTGTGCAGCAGTGTTCAAGAAGTTTATGAATATGATTCCAGGGAGGATCTGTGTGAAGCGTAAGCACAGGCAATTTCCCTAATTAGGGAAGTTCATTTAAACATGGAGATGAGCCAGAGCTAATCTCTGCATCCAGTTACCACTCTGCCTGGGAAATGCCGGCACCTCAAGGCTGGAACGCTGTTCCAAACTGAGCAGCCATCTGTCATGGGCCCACACAGCCAGACACAGAGGGTCTGAGAGGAGGGGAGAAGGTGTGAGGAGCAGGGTGATGCTTTCCCTTCTGTCAGCTCTGAGCACACAGATATTGATACAGAAACACTCACCCATTTTCCCAGAAAAATGAAAGTATAAGGGGGCCTGTGCTGTTTCACCATTAAAATGAGGGAAATGCAGGTCTGAAGCATCACTCCAGCTCCTTGTGTTGGAGGAGGACACAGAGAATTGAATCAGCCACCCATGTGGTGAGTGAGGAAGAGGAGGGCTGGGACTGACAAGAGAGGTAGGCAGCATTGCCACCAGTGGCCCTTTCCAGCTGAAATACCTGGCCTCTGATGGAAATACTGAATTGATTCAGGATGCTGAGAAAATTGCTTGTTAGTAGTGGAAGCAGGAAGCTCAGGTGAGGGACTAATGACGAAGAACCTTTAATTTCAGACAGCTGAAAAGCCTCCCATAAAAAGCCCAAGATGCAGTACAGAGGAAGCCAGAAACAGAGGCTGTAGACAAAGGCATGAGATACCACCAGCTCTTAGATATTGCAGCCACAGAACTCCCTCCTCTCTCAAATCAATAAAAAAGATGCAGAGAAAACGTAAAGAAGAAAGGAAAAAAACACATTCCAGGAAGTGAGTGCTTCCTGAAGCATCAGCTCTTGGCTGTATTACCTGACATCATCTCTCTCTGATCTTGCTCTACTTCCATTCACTTCCAATCATTAGCCACTGACCCAAGTTTAATTTTCTGTTATTTCATGTTATTTTTATATTAGTGGAGTGAGGTGGCAGAATTGTCATTGTGCTGTGCAGTGAGGGACAGTCCGTGAACAGAGGACCATGGTGGCAAAGAGGCTGTGTGATCCCATTTCACAGACACTGACCACGATTTGTGTGCAGAAACAAAGTCTGAAAATGGACAAAAAAATGACACTGAGCTTCCCCAAAACAGCTCTTTCGCATTTTTGCTCCCCCAGCCAGGGCAAAACTTTATTTTCTCTCTTATTCTACATCAGCATTACTCCTAATAGGAATCCTCGAATCCTTTAAAGGTTTTAAAAGCCTTTGCACTTCGACTTTGCATTTGAAATCCATACAAGTATATATAAGTACATATACATATAAGTGGGTGTGTGTAGGCACATACCTTAAGGAACTCCTAAACTAAAAGGCCTGTCAAGATTAGATGCTGAGGAAGCATTTTGCTCTGTCATCACCAGCCCGGTCCTTTTTCCCAGGGGCTGGTCCTGTCCCTTTGCATGGCAATGCACAGCAGCACACTGCGCTGACTACTGGCACCCTGGTCCCAGCCTGGGAGTGCTGGCACATTCCCACTGTGCAAGCCTTGCAGCTAGTGCAGGATCTCCACCAGACCCTTGCAGAAACACTAGTAGTGTTCTTTTGGTGCTTAAGTTAAAAAAATAGTGAGTCTGGAGTTGCAAGACTGTCTGGGCACAGCAAGTCCCAGCTCAGGTCCGAGGAGGCCACACATTCTTCAGCCAGCTGCAGCAGAAAGCTCCAACATCCACAGCCTCCCCAGTCTACCAGCTCTGGGACTCTTTCCCCCAGGCATTGTGTATTCCGCTCTGCTGCAGCTAGTCTAAGGGAAACCTTCACCCCCAAAGCACTGGCCATACACTGTGGGCACAGCCTGCCTGGCTACCTTGGCTCCTCCGTGGGCAAATTGTTCCTGACTAATCTAGTGGCCTTCTACAATGGAGTGGCTGCATCTGTGGTCAAGGGAAGAGGTACAGATGGCATCTATCTGGACTTCTGTAAGGCCTTTGACATGATCACTCACGACATTCTTGCTGCTAAACAGGACAGATATGGGATGGACCGTTAGATGGATAGGAGTTGGCTAGATGGTTGTGTCCAACAAGTTATAGTTATGTCGAAATGGAAACCAGTTACAAAAGATGTCCCTCAAGGGTCAATACTATTTAGCATACTATTTACTATTTATTAGTGGGGCCAATACTATTCAGTATCTTCATCAGTGACATAGGTAGTAGGATCAAATGCACCCTCAGCGAGTTTGCAAGTTAAGCGGTATGGTTGATACGCTGGAGGGAACGGATGGAATACAGAGGGACCTGGACAGGCTTGAGGAGTTGGCCCACAGGAACCTCATGAGGTTCAATAAGGCCAAGGGCAAGGCCTTATACCTGAGCTGGGGCAACCCCTGGTACCTGGTACTCCTGGCTGGGAGATGAACAACTGAGAGCAGCGCAGCAGAGGACTTGACACTGGTGGATGAAAACTGGACATGACTCAGGAATGAGTGCTCACAGCCCAGAAAGCCAAATGTATTCTAGGCTGCATCAGAAGCAGTGTGACCAGCAGGTTGAGGGAAGGGATTTTCCCCTTCTATTCCATTCAGACCCCACCTGGTGTACTGCATCCAGCTCTGGGATTCTTAGTACAAGAAGTACAAGACCTATTTGAATGGGTCTAGAATAGGGCCATGAAAATGAACAGAAGGATGGAATAGGAGAAGAAAGGCTGAGAGAGTTGGGGTTGTTCAGCCTGGAGAAGAGAAGACTCCAGAAAGACCCAGTTGTGGCCTTTCAGTGCTTAAAGTGGTTCTGTAAGAATGATGGAGAGAGTTTTCTTACCAGGGACAGGATGAGGCATAACAGTTTTAAAATGAAAGAGTGTGAGTTTAGATTGCAAATAAGAAAGAAATGCCTTACTGTGAGGGTGGTGAGATGCTTGTACAAGCTTCCCAGAGGAGCTGTGGTTGTGCACAGCTGGTAAAAACAAGGGCTGTGGTAAAAGCAAGGGTTGTGGCACAAGGACCTTAAGAAGTTCTTTTGTACCACATAGAGCCATCCTTGCAGCACTGGAGAGCCAGAGCTGTACTGCACACTCAGGGCTGCTCTGGCCCCTACAGGTTCAGAAAGTGACTCCTGCCTTTAGCCTTATTAGAGAGATGTTGCTAATTTTATGGACTGTCAAGACTGACGTTTCTCTGACCATTTGTCAGAAGCACCACAGCAAAAATAGTACCATTAAAGATGGATCTTACCTGTGACTTGAAACCTAAAGCCATTATGTGGGCTATCTCTAAAATTTATGCCTTAATATTGTGAGATGGGTTTATAAAAGAGCTCCATTTCAGATTCCCATTTTCATCTCTTCATGCAGCCAGTGCTGAATGACTACAAGCTCTTTTCTGACAGGTTCTTTCTTTACACCGTCTCTTACTCCTCCCTAAAAATCACCAGTGAGTTCTCCAATATCCCATTAATCACCCAAGAACACAATTCATGCTTAAGTTCATTATTTTCAGTTTAAGAAAGATCAGTAGCACATGGTAATTAAAGTTTGGTTAAAAGTCCTTTATTTCCAAATTAAAAATTAACCTTCTGAATAATATTCTTTAAACAATTTTTAACCATTCCCCCCAAAATTCTTTTTATCAGCTGGGTACACTCAACGTACTCAGGTTCAGGTCACTCATGCACAAAATGAGTGGCAGCAAGCAGGCTGTATTCTGTGCATGCACAACTTTCCAAAGGCTCTTCATACAGATCCAGCAAAAAACAGCGGCTTTATTCCCAAAAACATATTCACCTGCACATGCCATGCTTCCAGGCCCCCTGGAGAGAGAGGACAGTCTGTCACCTCCCTTGGCAAGCCAGCAGAGAATGTCAGGGAGTGGGAGTCCTTTGCCCTGCATTGGTGCCTGTCTCCTGCCTTGACCTGTACTGACTGTGAAAGCCCTGTGCCTCCTTCAACACCTGCATTTGACTGTTCTTACATTTGACTGTTCCTAAATTATTAACATGCCTAGTGCTCTGTGCAGTGGTTTTGTCTGAAGCCTTTTCCTTTGATCTCCATTGCCTTTGAAACTCTGCCTTTGTGTGTGGGCAAGCCGTGCTGCCTTTCCTGCAAACCGCCACCCTGCAGGGCGATATTTCCCTCGCCAAAAGGAGTGCAAAAGGTCCTGTAAACCCTCTGAAACTCAGGCCACAAACTGATGCATTGTTTTAACGTTGGGAGGTTTTTTTAAGAGCCTGGACATTTCCCTAGATCTCACAAAGTGTGAGGCATCCCCTGCAGTCACAAGCAGCAGGTGAGAACATCAACATATCCTCAGAGGCCCACCACATCTCTAGTATTAGACCCATTTGTTGCTGCTGTTGGTCTATACCCTTAAAGTACAAATTCAGGTTGGTTTATATCCTTCAAGTGCCATGCAAGACAGCTCAAGCATTACCACTGCACACATTTCTATAGCGAAAAATGCCCATACTGTGCCAGACCAGCAGCTGGGTTGCCAAGAAATCTGTCTTCTGCTGGAAGAATGTCAGAAAAGGGATATGCCAGAGCACTCTTACACGTGATGTGTACTTGAACCCTCCAATCCAAAGCCATTTAAAGATATTATGAGGCTGTAGTATGAAGCCAGGCTTTGGCATGCAGGATGGACGGATCATTGCTCCCCACCTTGACCTTAAATTCTGGAATGTGTCAAAATAAAAAACACAGACACAGGAAAGCATCAACTATGACTCTTAGCAAATCCAGTGGACCAGCTGATCACCTGTTGATGAGCAATTTAATTTTAGCTCAATTATATGCTCTGGAAGTCTGGCTCTCAGGTAATTACCTGAATTTCTGCTCTCTGATGGGGCCTAGCATGCTGGGTGTATGTATGGTGTCCATCCACGAGCATCCCACCAGCTGTCAGGCATCAAGCTGACAGCTGTGCAGACAGAAAGACAGTGCTGGCTGCTGAGCATGAGGAGTCGTCTCGCAGCTCATCTTCCTATGTCACACCACCTTTGAAACACTAGTTAATATGGATTATCTTAAGAATCCTTTTAATTGAGGAAAAACCCCCTATGTTTCAGCCATGGGCTGAATTTGATTTGAGGGGAAGCCAGGAGAGCCAGCACCCCCTGACATTAACACAAGCTGACTGGGGCCCCAAGCTATTGCAATTATATTTACTGGAGACTTTATCTTTCATGTCCGGTTTATATTTAGGCCTGATTGTGCAAGGCTTTCTCATGCTGCTAGGCATGCACTCATTTCCTCTGACATTAATGGCAGTGCTTACATGAAGGAGGACTCGCTAAGGTGAGCAGAAAGTGGCTTCTGAGCTTCTCTGAGAAAAAGAAGTTTCTAAAAAGGCAAAGGCCTTCCTCTTCTTGGAGGTTTTGGTTGCAGCTCACACTGCAGCAACCACCAGGTTTGGTGAAGGCTCCTTTTTGGGAGGACATTGTGAAACAAAAGGAGGAGATTATTCTGGCTGTGGTGGGAAGTCCCGTTTCCTTAAACTCTTAACACTTAAACAGTTTCTAAAATGCTCCTGTTACGGTCTTTGGTAAAATGTTTGAACGGTTATTTCTTTGCTGTATGATTATTTGTGCCCTGATCTTAATCTTTCAAAGCAAAAGGAGATGGCATGTTATAAACACAACTGCAGCAAAAGTAACACTAGCAAGATTGCTTAAAAATCAGTAGCATTGGGCCAAGCCCAATCAGTAGCATGAGCCAAGCAGTTGGTAATTCTGAGGCTTTTTATTGCTTTTATCCAGGATCTATCCAGGAGGAAATCAAGTTTATACAGTTAAAGATCATATCATAGCATGCTGTAAAGTGCAAACAGTATTTGTTGTGAAATAGGTGGCAGAGCTATCTGGACACAAAAACGGACCATTATATAGAAAAGAAGAGTTCTGCTGTTACAAGATCATGTATTTTGAGGATGTATAATAAAATTAGGGCCCAAGATCACTTCTACCTTTTGCCTCCAGCAGCAGTATAAGGTCCTACCTCTGCAGAAGCCTTCTCCAGCTTCTGTCCATCACCCATTCTGGACTAGATCTATTCCCTGAGCATTACCCTTGTCTGTCAGTAAACACATGGCTGCTTGCAGCTGCAGTGTCTGAAACCACCGCTCGACTGCCAAGATGTCCCAATCCAGCTCCTCAAAGGCATGCTAGCTGCAGTTTCCTTTATTTAATGCAAAAGAAAGAAAGGATGGGAAAAGGGACAATTATCATTCAAATCTATGAGTCCCGCATTTCTATGGCAACAACATGTGGTTCAGCAATGACACCGGTACATCCAGGAACTCTCTTAACAGCATCCACCTCAAACCAGCAGCCTGCAAACAGTGCTGGAAATCTGGCCACGCTGAGGAATTAGAGGGCCAGCACAGAAACCCTCCTTGGGGCATTTTGATGCCTTTACTAGAGGGTAGTCAGGCATGAGTCACATGTGCCAGGCACAACACATGACCTCAAGGCAGCCACATTCCCCCTTTAGGTGAAGGAGCACATGTGGTCACAAGGCGCTCAAGTGACTTAGCAAGCAGCATTGTCAAACATGCTTTGGGGTGATGTCAAGGATTCAGCGATCAAGGAAAGATGGTGATAGGAGGTGCAGGTTTTCCCATAGCCATGTTTTCATGTAACCAAGCAGGTGTCAGAATGTGCCCAGCTTTCCCTGATTCTGTCTTCACAGTTCTGGTCCAAAGTGCGATGGGAAAGCAGGGTGGATGGAAGATCAGCTACCAGCAAGAAGCCAGTGGGCATCATCAGTGGGCATGAGTTTGCTGTAGCAGAGGACAAAAAGGGGTTAGGTTTGTGAACTGGCTGCCTAGAGTATCCACCAACGGTTTGTAAAGGCTGTACCCCGTCAGCCAGCACAAGGCAGGCTGCCCAAGCCCAGCCAGGTTTTTAGCAGTGTCAGAGCAGGGAAGGTGGTGATAATAGAGTAGTTGAAGTAAGAGGAGGGAGTGCTTCAAAGGTCCTGCTTTGCACAACAGGGCTTTTAGCTCCCAAAATAGTAGGAGAGAGTGTGTGTAGAGGAGGTCCTAATGCTGCCCATGAGGGGATTTACTGTTGTTCGTTGTCTAAAGGGCATTATAGGGAAGAAAGATGCAGGTTCTTCCTGGAGATGCAGACTGAAATGACCAAGGCAGTGGTCACAAGTTGCAACAAGAGAAATTCTGGTTCATTATAAGGAAAGTATCTTGCCATAAGGGTGGTCAAACATTGGTACAGATTTCCCAGTGGGGAGCTGGGATTTCTATCCCAGGAAAAACTCGTAATTGAAAGCCTGAGGACCTGGTCTAGCTTTCAATCTGGCCATGCCTTGGATTCCTTCCCACTGAAATTATCCTATGACTGCAATTCTATCATACAGATAAAAAATTATGAGAAAAATAAAAAGAGAAACAGTTGTTTCTGTTTAAAATGTGATGGCAACAAAAAATAAAGCAGAAAGCTTATGCACAGTTCTGAAATGATTCAGTTTGAAGAATCTGCTGCTGATTGTGCCTGAGAATAACACAAACTGCAAAACATAGCTAAACATTGTTTATTATAAACCTAACGCAAGATTTGCCTTTTTTTTTATCCTTACGAGTTTTCAAATTCACACAGGACTCTTCTGTCCCTCTAAAGCACACATATCAAATACAGATTTTGCTTTGCTGTGTGAAAGCAGAGACCTGGAGCTGCCCGGTTTAAGGCTGCTAATACTCCCTCAGGATGGCAGGGTGGCCATTTTATTTCCTCCTGCCTGGAACTGAAACAAAGCTCTCTTTTGATTTCCACACTTGATCTTGTGTATTCTCAGGAACCAGAGCAGATAAAAGTCCCAACACTCACCCTCCATGAGGTCTTTTTTGCCAGGTGAGCAGGGGCACAGCCCCCTGCAATGGGGCTGTTTTATTCCTGCTGTTTTGTTACAAACTCCCCTGGTGCTTTTGTGCACCCCAGGTCCTTGGGCTGCCTGTAAAGGGTGGAAATTCCACAAAGGGAATTTGCCGTTTCAAAAGGTGGAACAGCAGCCTTTAAACTCCTTTTCTTTCTTGAAATCTCTCAGGTATGCCATTCAGATTAAAGTCTCCCTCTCCCCACAAAGGTTGTTGACCCTGATTTCTCTAGAAAGTGGTGTTTCTGGCTGCTATCATCTCTTTGGAAATCCAACAGTTTATCAAGCAGAGCATATGCAATTTTTCAGGCATAAGGTGCTCTCCCCCAGAGTGGGCGATCCCAGTCTGTGGCCCCATCATCATTAAATTCAGCAAAAGCACCCATTTGGGCATGTCTGACCCAGGTTAGACATAGGCAGCTACATGGGTTATTTCTGTTGAACTAGCCGAGGAGGTGGCACAGGGTTGCACCAAGCACTCAGGTACAGACAGTCCCTGATGGGACACAGAATTAAGCCGTCAGCTTTCAAATATCAGGCTCCTGCTGGCAAAGCATGTTTATTCTAGATAAGCTTTTTTTATCAAGGCACTGTGGCAGTTTTGGTTTGTTGCAAGAAGTCCCAGAGCTCCGCTCAGCCTTCTGCCAAGTGCAACCTCAGGGAGTCCTTTT
This sequence comes from Serilophus lunatus, assembly GCA_013399895.1. Taxonomy (NCBI): domain Eukaryota; kingdom Metazoa; phylum Chordata; class Aves; order Passeriformes; family Eurylaimidae; genus Serilophus; species Serilophus lunatus. The sequence continues at coordinate 39,074 of VXBA01010948.1, read as the reverse complement.
TGTCCCACTGATCAGAGGGTGCTCTGGCAGCCATGCTGAAGGTGTTGGCATAGGCAAGGTGTGAATGTCTGCTGCCCTTTACTGCCATAGGAATGAGGCAGGCCTGCGAGTAAGTTGGGTTTAAAGTGGCAAGGAGGTTGGGGTGACTGAACCCCAGCACCCCCTCCCAACAGATCCCACATCATGGATCCTTATGAAAACTGCAGGTGGCAAGGTGATAGCTTAGTGAGCCCGTCTGTCCAATGACATGAGCACTTCACACAGAGCCCCTGGGACAGTGATCACAGCCAAATAGTCCAGAGACCACCTGAAGCAGCAGCTGGAGCCATGGACACCTAGACACACTCCTTTTGTTGCCTACAGCTCTGGTGAATGCTGTAACAGCTCTTGTGGCAGTTCCCCTTGGCTGGTCTCTGCTGCCAGGAGTTTTCCCCTGCTTCTCCAAAGCAGTGTTCAGCTCCTGCAAACTCCCATGGGATTCTGAGAACCAAAACTTCTGAAAGGTAGCAGAGAAAACTAAGAGGGAACCTAGAAGCCTCTTCTGTGTGACGCCAGAGAGACAAAACAATTGGGTTTAAGGAACATAGCGTCAAATAGGGTAACTCACCGCTGCCAAGGTGAACCTCCCATGGGTTGCCTGAAACTAATCCTTTAGGTATGCCACTTCTCTGTTACAGGAAAGGAGTCAACTCTCTTGCACATGACCGTCAACAGTGATGAGAGATCAGGAAGGAAGAGAGCTATCATAGTGACAAACTATTCACATGGCATAGTGCAGCACAGATCTAGATGAGACAAAGATAGCATCATGATTGTTTGGACAGGTCAGAGGATGATAACGAATTTGGAGGGATAGTTTTCAGGGCAGTTAGAGAGGCATCTCTGCAACATCCATGCCCTGCTTCTACGCCTTACAGGTGGTGCCAGCTCCCATAGCTGGTCACAGAGCATCCCCATGGAGCTCAGAGAGAAGAGCTTGCACAGGGCTCAAAAAGGAACATCGCATTGGTCCACAAACCACTGTCTATGTCAGGCAGGATGCTCTTCAAGGGTCACTGGAGCACCAGAGACCTGCCAAGGGAACACGTGCCCAAGGAATGGGTCAGACAGTAGTGCATGTTGAAACAGTTACGACAGTTCAGGCAGAGTACATGCCCTGTGAGTCACAGAGGGGTGGGGAGCAAAAGGTTTCCACTCCTCACCTGTGTGGCAACCCATCCTTGAGGGGAAGGAAGCACAACCTGGCAACCCTGGTTGGGCACAGGAGGCACACAGGGCATATCCACCTGCAGATCCAAGCCCCTGCCAACTCCTCCGTGATGTGTTGTTGAGAAGGGCCACCTTCGAGGTGACCCCTGGTCCTGGGATATTCAGACCACCGGGGTTTCCCTCTGTGCTGAGGGAGATGTGCTGTGAAAAGCAAACCATTCCTGCATGCTCCTGCTCTTTCTCTTTTGCTATTTTTACCCCTCTCAAATAAAGAACAAAGCCAGGGCCAAGGTAAGGCAGCCCACATCTCTCAAAAATTATACTCTGAGGAGAAAACTGAGAAGTATCTGCACATTGCCCGGCATATATATATATATATATACACACACATACATACATACATATATATACACATATATATATATATATGTATATGCATCTGTATATGGAGAGACTCAATCCCAGGAGGTTTCTCTACAGGTGCTGGCAGATTCTGGTACGAGGTGACCATGTCTTTTGTCCTGCTCACACCAGCTGCAGCCTGGACTGCTGGCACAGCCTCAGGCTGGGCTCTTGGGGCAAGGCCAGAAGAGTTGGTTTCACAAGGCATAAGCTGTGCCTCCACTCCAGGCTCAGCCCTTCTATCATCAGGCCTTCAACCAAATCCTCTGGGATGCTGTGACCTTTACAATTGAGAGGCTGGAGCAAGCCCTTGGCCCAGGGTTTCACTTGTGTGTTACAGGACAACTATCTATCCCAGTTGTCTGGCTGCTCTCCAAAATTCTTTTTTACAGAGAAAAGCCACTCAGCCCAAAATCTTGGGATGTTTGAGTATTGCCTCAACATCTGAGGAGACTTTACTGATAACCAGACAGGTAACAAGTAAATCTGCCTGCCTTTCCCCTCCACCCATGCCTGCCTTGTGCATGTTTTTTACCTGTTTGTCACAGACATATACACAAACTAATTATTTCACACAGGAAAACAGCAGTAAGAAGTATATATAGCAAATCTGCCATCTCCTTTTTTAACTGATAAGTTGTATTTTAAGCTGGGTATTACAAGGCTTACTTACCACTTAATTTTTAATGGTAAAGTGAGTGGAAGGGCCCAAATGACTCATCCTGTTGGCCAGCAGAAAGTTGTACTGCTGCTCCTCTTTCCTCAGCTCCAGTGGCCAGCTCCTGGTCCCTTGGGCATGATGCTGCTAAGGCTCCCTCTGTCAGCACCTTTTCATGTCAGCAAAACACCAGTGTGCAGGGAAAAAAATCCTAAGTACTACCAGAGAAGGAGTGCATACATGACAGTGTCTTAGTGTGCACGCGGGCACACGTCTACCTATGATTAGGGACTTGTTTCTGTGGCAAAACAGGCAAGGACTGCCCCAGCCCCAGTCCAGTGTCCAGCTTCCCAAGCACACAGGTATCATGTAATCAGTCTCCCTCCAGTCAGCAAAAGAAAGATACTGGGAAGAAGGCAAATGCCTATTGAGAGGGACTCACCTCTCCTTGTCCCCTTGCCTTGGAGCAATGGCAGAGTGAGGGGCTTGCCTGAGCTCACACCAGAGCTGGACGTAGGAAAAATTCAAATTTACAAAGTCCAGCATTGTGCTTTGTGCTGAGAGGGGTTTAAGCTGTAATCTTCCTTCACCAGCTCTCATATACAGATCAAAGGGCAGGACACCGTGCAGGCTTTTTTGGATGAAAGATGCTTAAAAAAGTAGAGAAGCATTTATTTCCTGACCCCTTTCCACCCCGATCTGAGATGAGGGATCATGCCAGGCTCACTGGCAGCCAGGCTGGGAAGGCAGCTTCTCCCAGAGGGAGATTTTACCACATGACCTGTGTCTGCAGGCATGGGAGGAACAGTGATAGCATCAGCTGAGATAAGAGGAGAGAAGCCGTTCTCCTGGCAGCCTGGAGGTCAGGAGAAGAGGCGGCTGAACAAACCCCAGCTCCAAGGGCCCAAAACACCACCACTGGCATGCCATGAATTATTTTGGAATAAATATGCACATGCCACTCCCAACACTCATTTGCTCTCCATCAGCAAACTGAAAGAGAGTAGGTTTAGATTAGATATCATGAAAAATTTCTTTACTGTGTACATAGTGAGGCACTGGCACAGGTTTCCCAGAGAAGCTGTGGATGTTCCATCCCTGGAAGCATTTAAGGCCAGATTGGATGGAGCTCTGAGTAGCCTGGTCTAGTGGAAGGTGACCCTGCTCAGGGCAGGAGGGTTGGAACTTGATGATCTTTAAGGTCCATTCCAACCCAAACCATTCTGTGATTTTATAGTTTTATAAACCTTTCTGGAGCAGCTCAGGGACCACTCCTTTACTCCATGGCAGTGGGGCTGTGTTGAGGCTACTCCATGTGCATCTGTGACTAAAACACACACTACAAATCCCTCATGGAGACAAGCACAGCCCAACCACTGCAGCATGCAGAAGGGCCTCGTCTGATAAATAAAGTGGTGCAGCCTCCTACAGGAAGAGCTATCCTCTCTCTGCCTCATTGCAAAATAACTGAAATAAGTATGACCCAAGGCAGGTGGGTTTCAGCAGCCTGAAAAGACTCTGTGCTTGGATAAGTAGGCTTGGAGCAGCATTAAGAATTGCTGTTGTGCAGCTGAGAGGGTTGCAGAAAGGGAGGTGAATTTAAGCCAAGTACTTCCATCTGAAAGATTTATTGCTCTGCCTGGCAGCCATGCCCACAGAGAGAAATGAGACACCACCGCTGGAGAGATGACTGTCCAATCTAAGCATAAACTGCATGCAACTCACCCTCTTTGTTCCAGATTTGCCTGAGGAACCTGTCAGGGGAAAAAACCAAAAAGATTTTTCTGTCAAATGCACCTGTTGAGGCAATTTTTTCCAACCTGATTTGGCTTCCACAGTTTTGGATGTAAAACCAGGTGGGATGAGCTCTCTGCCCAAGCCCTCGGTGGACTCACTGCTGCATGGACCGCCTAGCCTGGTGCTGCCTGCACCAGCAGATGTACCCCAGCATCCCTGCACCCCTGCATTCTGGCATCCTGTCACCACATTCTGAGTTTCCAGCCTTCTTCTCTGTGGGCATGTGTGCACACCTGTGGCCATCTTGCTGCCTCTCTCCTCTTCTTCAAAATAATTTTTTACCTTACTGGACAAACTCAGCCAAATGGCAGGGCAAAGGCAACTCAGGCAACCAGGTTTGTACAAATCCATAAAAAACAGCCCCCTTGGCAAAGTAAGCAGCTTTTTGTGCTGCGGAAAGCTGACAAAAATCTGGTGTCAGTGGGACATCAGGAAACACAGGTGAATATGATTGCTAACCATAATTGCACCCATAATATGATAGGGGAGGCTGTGTGATGACCTAAACTTTGATAGAAAAGGCCTGGTTTTCCCTGATAAATGTGCTGAGAACTGCAAATCCCTGTGCATGCTGTGTTCCCAGCCTGTTTCAAGGCCAGGAATTAAGCCAGCTTTGCAAGCAAAGCCATGAGGACTCTAGGGAGCTGTCAGCCCAGCTGATGATTTCATAAACCAGCAATACCCCAAGAAGACCCAGGGCCAGGCTAGGGCATACTAGCCACTGGCTCTGTGCTAACCCTGGACCACTGTAGCCCACAAAAAGCCATATGCCTGAACTGCAGCAGCAGAGCATCTGCCAGTGCACTGGCCAGCTTGTCAAGGACTGAGGGGCACAGGTCCAAAGGGAACAGTTTTATTTCCTGGTCTGGAGAGATTTTTCTCCATTTGGAAGAGGACTATCGGCCTTTCCTGACCTTCTTCCAAGGGACAGATGTTTTTGCTCTATCATCCATTCACTGCTAAGACTTTGGGCTATAGCTACCACTATTTCTTTTAGGTTTTGGATTCAGTTCCACGGCAGTGGTCCCTGGCTAAGTCAGGCTGTTTAATTAGGTATTAAAATGGAAGCACTTCTTTTTCATCACATCTCCTACCGTTCTGGATCAGGTCCACTAATAGTAGACACAACTCAGACAAGCATTTATTACTCTGCCTTGAATAGACTAAATAGTCTTGGCAAGTCAACCTTTCTTCTTTGGGTTTGCCAGGCATCTGACTCCCGCTCGCATTCACTTTCAGGAGGGTAGAGCTGCCAAAAGCAGAGCAGCCAGACCAGGCAAAGTACTCTGTCACCTTAACAGCAACATTTCCACCTGGCATTACCAGAGGATATAGGGTTGCTCCATCACTTTGGGGTGATGGTTTACTCTGAAAGCCTGATTAAGTGCTGGAGGTGTTTTGTGGCAGGATTTCCTGTCTGTATTGCCCTACACCTTGTTATTAGCATCACACCTCTGCTAAATGCACACCTTCATACTGCAGCTCTGTGCAAGCAGGACAGGAGGAGGTGGTTCGGGTGGATGAGTCAGTAAAGTCCTTGTGGCAGTGGCTCCAAGCTTGATGACAATAGAGGAGGAACTGTGTGGGAGCAGCAGCACCATGTCATGTGGGGACAGACCACAGGATGTCTCCTCTTCCCCCAGTAAACCCACTGTCTACTTTCCAGAAACACCCTGGGTGGAGGTGAGAGGCCACCATGCATTCCTGCGGGATTTTTTTTGGCATAGGGTAGCCAGGAGCCAGGCGATGCTGGGGGCACACATACTGAAAGCTCCCAGGTTGCTTTCCTTGACTGCTTTTTGTCCTTTCATGCATTTCACCCTTCCAGCAGGAAGGTGCTGCATGCTCTGCATCACGCAAGTAGCCTCAAAAGGGTCAGGTCATGCCGGTTCTACTGTGCATTGTGCCATCATGTCCCACACCAAATGAAACAGTGACTTATGAGTCAGCTTTACACCAAAGAACTAGCCTGGGGTGCCTGATAGAAACAAATCAGCATTTCAGTAGGGGATGCAAGTGTCACAGACGCTTCAAGGCAGCCTGAGGGAAGCCAGAACAGACCACAGGGTGAATATTTTGGTTTCTTGGCTTTGTGGCAGGCTAGTGATTTCCCTGGTCTTTGCACTGGTGAGATGTCTCTGCACAAAGTGACCGGCACCCCCCTGTGCCCCTCTTAAGATGCATGGGGCAGCGCTTTGCATGGCCCAAGCACAGCTTTAAGCCCTCCTCCTTTAGAGGAAGAGTGATGATTTCCGAGTCCTCAGAATCCATCTAACACTGTTCTCTTACTTGGCAAGAGGTGTTTCCTGGGTCTGGGATTTTCTCCTGGCAGGAAAAAAGTGGAAGGTGGGGGTGACACATACGTGCCGTCCACAGCTATCCAGTGTTCCCACCATTTACACATTTAGTGGGTGTTAGTGAAACAGGAGATTAGGATTAGCTTTTCTAAGGCCCTTAGGAAAAACTGAAGGTTTACTGCTAAAAAAGGGAAAACTACCAAAAGAAAGATTTTCATGTCCGACATGGATGTTTGTTACTGCAAAGCAAACAAGGAATGCCTCGGGGCTACATGGAACACTAGAGATTCCTCAGTTTTAAGGATTTGCATGTGTGGCCCTGGGAAGGGACGATCACACCAGCTCTGTCTCACTATCCTGAAGGCCTGCCACACCATCCTGGAAGAAAAATTATCTACTTACCAGATCTGAAGTAAGGCTGTGTCCCTAATAAATGGCTTAATTAGTGCCTCTGTTGAGAGAGGCAGACACAAAGCACATCACCCCGTTACTGCCACAGCCATTGCCCATTGGAGGTGACATTTCACCGGGTGACAGAGCTGTGGACTATGTCAAAGGGATGGTGAGGCTCAGTACCCGCAAAAATTGAAATTTTGGGTCTGTCACCCACACCCTCAAAGCTACAAAGGCAGCCTGGGAAATGCAGCCATCTGACCCCTTGCTCCTAAAAATGCTCATGGCCATGGTGCCAGTGGTTGTGCACCTCTGTGGGTGCTGGGAGTCCCCCCCTCGCTTCCTGGCATGGAGCCAGGATGTGGCTGGGACAAGCAGCTGGTTCTGGGAGACGCGAAGTTTTACTGGGCCCAGAACCAATGCCACGTCCCAGGGCTGCCCTTGCCCTGGCTGGGATTGCAGGAGTCTAATCATGACAGGTTTGGGTGGTGCCTCCCCTGGGTACTGTTCTTGGCCCCTGAGGAGGCCCTCAGGCTACACCAGCAAAAGCCACCCTCAACCCAAGCTCTAGGGCTGGAGCTGCTGCAATGGATAGGGAGGATGTGCAGAGGACACCCAAATGAGTGATGGTCAGGGTGAGACAGGCAAGGAATCTCCATTCCCAGCCCCAAACAAGGCACTGTTAATTTCCAGATTTACTGCAAAACGTGGGGCATGCGAATTCTCAGCTCCCTTACCATCAGGCAGGGATGGGGGTCCAAGCTATGTGCAAGGTTGCACACCCTGGCACGCAGCATGTGTCCAGGCAGGGCAAGTCACAAAAGCCAAGGCAGGAGGATTATTCCTCATCCACCATGATGGCCTTTTCTCCTCCCATTTCCTGCGAGCTGGACTGGAGATTCGCTGGCCCAGCTATGCGGTGGCAGTGCTATGGCTCCCTATGCCAAAGACAGCGGCAGGCAGCTCCATGGATGGGTGGAGCAGAGCCAACACCAAGATGTTCCTGTCAGGTAGCCCTGCAGCCCTGAAAAACACCCATTTGCCCTGCATAGCACACAGTGCAAGAGTGTCACACCCCTCAAAAACATAAAAATAAAAGAAGAATACACGCCTGTGTTTTACCAGTTCACACCTCGGTTGTCCTGTCAGAAACAGGGCATTTGGGGGTCTCTCGGCAGCAGGGCATTGCACAGGGACCTGCAGACTAAGCACTCCTGTCTTGATTTCCAGGCCAGCTGGAGCTCAGGGAGCATGCAATACACCAAGCACCCACTGCAAGATCTTTCCAGGTTCCCTTGTGAAGAGACTCCATGGCTGTGGCAGCAGGAAGAGAGCCCACAGAGATCTGTGGCTACAGCATAAGGGGTCACCACACTCTGCTGTCCTGCTCTCTGCAAGCCCAGAGCTTCCCACAGCTCCCTGCTGAGCCTGCACCCCGCTGAGGTGACCCTGGTCAGTGCACCACACAGGTAGCCTCAGCTTATCCACAGTGCTGATCCCTGCCACAGGAAGCTGTAACGAAAAACTGCTCGGATGTCTCCAGAACTGGCACTGGTCCTGGCGAACCTCACATGGTGGGATAGCAGCAGCAACAGCTGCTCTCTTTGCTCCAGGGATGCTATGTCACTCTGCCTCTGGGCTTGCCACCTCACTAGTTTTAATGGATTAAGTCTATTGCCTTAAACTGAAGCCCTGGCAGGACAAAGTGGGCTCCCATTGTCCTGCTTCACCACTGAGGAAGAGGAGTTGTGTCCACCACAAATGGTAGACCACCAAAACACTATATTTCAGGCATAGCAGTGCTCCTGTGGGGCCACCAAGGCCTTCCACCAAAGTAGCAAAAGGATTTTTTAGGCTTTTAATTTCAAGAAATAAAGTGTGCAGGGGGATACACCAGGTCTCCTTGGTACACCCTTGACAGATGACAAAGGGCTGCCATTGCAGTGAACCACTGTCTCACTTTGTCCTCACCTACCTTTCTAGGAGAGGGCTTCATGCAGCAAGGAGGATGGTTAGGCTGCTTCTGTTTTGTCAGGGGTGCTTCATGTAAAGATTGCTTGCAGCTGCTCCCCGGAGAGCTGTGCTAGCAGTGGCAGCAGCAGCAGCAAGCCTCAGCTGCTTCTTCTTTCAGCCAATGCTTGGATCCAGGGCAGGAAAATCCCCCTCAGTTTAATTTCTCATGTTGATCTTCATCATCTTTATATTGAAATGTTTAAGATGTGCCTGCTCAGGGCCACAAAAAAAAAAAAAATCAACATGTTGGAGAACTGAACTGAGGCCAGAGCTGTGACTGAGGGATGTGCAGGTACAAGGTACACCTGCCATGGCTGTGAATGTGCAGCCAGTGGGACTACTTTGCACATCCATTGCACACTTGCATGCCCAAGGCAGGAATGGCTGCTCCAGTGTTCACAGCAAAGATCACAGAGGGCAAATTTACAAAACAACACATGTGCTACCATTTCTGGCACAGGACATTCAGAACATCCACAAGCTGCTTTTAACACTTGAATGCATCTTTTGCACATCTTGGGCAGGGTGAGATGGATTCCCACAGCTCCCATTCCCCAGTTATGTGCACTGGCATCCCTCAAACCCTGGGGTTGGAGGTCAGCCACCCCAATATCCCTGTCATCCTACTGTGGGCAATTACTGTAATGGCTGGGCTCAGTTCAGGCCAGCAATTTGCTCCAGCAATTTCTCAAAGACTGCAAATAAAGAATGGCTACCAATTTACTCATTTGTCCAGAAGTTGAACTTATGGAGAGGCTTCCACAGTCCATTGCCATTAATGCCAGGTGAGCATGGTGCAGGGTCACTCGGAGGGAACAATGTCACCAGGACATGTGAGGATGCCTGTCTATTGATGTCTACACCAAGCAAAGTCCCATCAATGAGTTTTATCCTCAATATTTTGCATCAGAGTGGTCACAGCATTTGATTCATGAGGATCCTTCATGCTGGATTGCAGTATTGCTGCACTGAAGTTTTCAGCATTGACATGTTAAGAGGAGAGAGCATCTCACAGGAGGTGTTTATCCCTTAGTTAAACACTGAAGAAATTGCTAAGGGTACTGCTTGCTGTCAGGTCAGGGGATGACTGTGCTCAGACTCTCTCCTTGAGGGAAGGAATGCTGCCAAAAATGTTTTGCAGGAATGTCAAAAACTGCTCCCTGAATAAGATGAGAATAAATAACACTTGGAGTAGGGGAGGAGAGGGAATTTTGTTCTGAGAAGAAGAAATGGGGCTGGCTGTTTCTAGGGGCAGAGTGAAGATCCAAGCAGCCTTTCATCCATGACTGCAGAGTCAGGCCCACAGGAGAGGTTGGCTAGACAACCAGAATAACCTGGAGCACCCTGAGTGACAGGGGGTTCCTTGGGTCTGATTCAAGGGTAGGCAAATATGAACACGGTTTTCTTTAAATTTTACACACTTGTCTCCACTACAAAGTAATTTTATATTTATCCTATATATATTTACAACCACACAGTGCCTGTCTCTACCCACAGCTCATACCAGGATCTCCAGGCATCCACTAGTAGCACTAAGGCACTGGCAGACAAGGTCTGCTGTCTTTCAGCAAGCTCAAAAGGTTCTGAAAAAACTACATCCAAATGAAAAGTCTATGACTTTTATGCCACTATAGCTCAGAAGGACTCTTGTCACCAGGCTGGAAGGTCTCATTACACAGCAGGTAATTCTGCTAAATTGATGGTTTGCTGCAGTGTACCATGAAATCACCACTACAAAAGATCTGGGGATGGGGAAGACATATCAGTGTTTTTCCTTGCTTTGGGAGGACCGATGAAGGTCAGCATCACTGCTTGGAAACCTATGGTCTTTTCCCCCTAGTAGCTATCCTTTTAAAAGGTTGGATCTCCCTATAAAGTGGGGCTTGTTTGCAGGTTTTGTTGTTTAATGCCTGAGGGAAAGCTGGATTTAAATGGTGCTATGCAAACAGAAAATAAGAAGTCATCAAAATACTCAGAAAAACTGATAGGTCAGCATTTTAAATTACTAGTTTCACTCTTCAGAACATGTCTCTACCAGCATGGTACTTGATATAACAAGTGGCTGGTCTAGTGTACACAAATACAATATATTCTCATTCTTATTTAACTGTACTTCAGTGGCATCCCAGTAAAGTTGATTGTGAAGCTTTCATTTAACCTGTGCATTAGGAAAATCAGTTACATGGACACATACTGGAGATCAGCTGAGACCCATGCTTCATCTGTGACAGGAGATACAACACTCTGGGAACATGTCTGGGCTCTGCACAGGAAAGGCTGCTGCATGAAGGATCACTCCTCACGTGATATACTTGGGAAGGAAAGAAGAGGACTGAAAGGTGAAGAAGACAGTGACTTGCTGAAGTGACAGGCTGAAGAAGATGATGGCCCTTCCAAAAAATTGGGCTATGCTCTTGCTGAATTTGTGATGTTTCTAAGTGATGCCACCAGTCCATCAACCAACAGGTGACCTGACCTTCCCAGCACTCAGCAAACAGCAAGACAGATGTGTGATTTTGAGCCAAACTAGCCATGAACATCTGTAACACTGAAAATATCCTGTCCTGAGCATCACAGATGAGATGACCAGACTAACCTCTGGCTGCAAAAGTGAGAGAGGAGGCTTGCCTGTGTCTGCAAGTGGACAAAGAAGACCACATCAGTAGTGGCTGCAGATTGCTGCACACACTGACAGAATTGCAGAAGCACCTGTGAGGAAATTAACTATGATGAAGCCTGTGCAGGGAATACCCCGGTATACACACTGGATGCGGATGGTAAAGGCAGAAAGTGGGTAAGTGAAGGAGGTGAAGGTCTCAGATATAAACCCATGGCTGGTCCAGCAGAGGATGCCTGGCTGGAGCTGGGATCTAGGGTTATCAGCACTGTCAGCCATGCTTAGCTTGCTTCTCCTCTCCTGCCACCTCTCTCCTCCCGAAAACCCTCACTCCGGCCCTGCAATGTGGTGTGTCATGGGGCAATTACAGGCTGTCAACCTGTGTCACCCAGAGGTGGATGGGAATTAAGGCTCCACTGACATCTAGCATCGTTCTCATTTTTGACAGTCTGACTAATTTCAGAGTAATTTGGTGTCTTCCTGCATTCTTGTTGTTTGGGTTTGGTTTTTATCACTATTACTGTAATTACATTACATTTATGCATGTTTCTGTTTGACTAAACATCAAATAGTAAATATCTACATGTAGTAGTCACGAGAAGAAATCCAGGGATTTGCTTTTCTGTCTCTAGTTGGCCTTGGAGAAAACAGCACCTGACCTAGGACCTTCACCTTAGAGGAACACATGAAACTTGGAAACGAGGATCAGAGAATTGCCTCTGGGCAAAGCCAGAAAAAAACCAGTTTGCTCCCTTGCTCCACTGTCCTCTTGGTCCCTACAGCAATCAGGCACCTTCCTCTCCTTACTCACCTGCTCTTTGTTGCTTAACAGTTGTGTTAACATTTGAGGCATGGATATAATCTAGAATATTTATTTATGCAACCTCATCAGCATCACAGGGTATAAGCTGGTGGTGAGGGCATGGCTTTTAGTGATGAGTGCCCACAGTTGGGTGCAGGGAGACAAGGAAGAAGGGCACAAGGGTGAAAACACCAAAGTCTCCTCCATACTGCAAACAGGTGGTGAGAAATTCCCTGGTCCTGGGGAACATGTTCACCCATGCTGGTGCAAGCGGTTCCATGTGGGCCAGGGGGCAGAAGGAAGGATGTAATTAAAGACAGAGAAGGCGTCTCACCGCAATTGCTGCCAGAGTGGAAGTCAATCTAGGAGGCAGTGCACACCCATGAGCTGTCCTAGCATTGGCAGCTGGGCTGTGCTTAATTTTTTAGTTGGTTTACATTCTTCAAACCACTGTGGTGGCGGAACCAGACCTGAAAACCTCAGCTCACCTCTTTAAGCACCCACAAGTAGAGTCCTCAATGCAAGGCACCCCTGATCAGTGTCACTGTTAGGAGGCACCACAAGGGCAGGAGGGTTAGGGTAGACCTGGCTACTTGTGAAAGGATGGGGCAGGTCTGAGGTCTTGCTGATGAGAGCAAACTGGATTTCCAGCTAGGGACAGCTCTGGCTTGGCACAATTTCCCTGGAAGACAAATGTATTACTCTGCTTCATGACTGGAGATTTGACTTCCAAACCCTCTGGAGCAAAGGCTTTGCAAGGGAAAGGTCTCCAGACCCAAGATCCACAGGAGCTATTCTGATTGGTTACACAGGAGCTACAGTATGCTCTCCTCCTGAAGTCACTTTCTACTCCAGTTGCTGCCCCAGCACATCCCATGGCTGTTTTTTCTCCCAGAACCGTCAGGCATTTCCTCAGGATTTGATCCAGCAAGCACTTAACACACATGCTAAATCTGAGGCACATCAACAGGCTTAGTCAAACCCTGAAGTGCCTGGGTCAGGTCCTGTTTGTGTACAATACACACAACCTTCTTTTGTAGCTGTCACAGGAAGGGCATAATTTTGCATCACATGTTATTTGAATATCAATTTGTAACACAGCAGGAAGAGCCAAAGAGGGGCATCTCATGCCAGCTGCTTCAAGGAGGAATTTGAACCAAATATACCCATTTTGGACCAGTATGATGTCTCAGGGGTGATGTGAAGATGCTTTGCTCTGTGTTTCAGTGTGCAGCTGCTGCCTGCATAGCTCAGAGAGGAGCATTGGTGAGTACTCTTGCACACACGCAAGCAGCAAATATAGGAACTCCCCTACGAGAAAATGTGCAGAGACATTAAACCCAGGAGCTTTTCATCACCCTAGTCAGACCAGTCGCAGCCTGACTAACAGGAGGCCAAGCCTATATTTACTGCAATTTATATAAATCAAGAGAGATCCCATGAAAGACAAGCAACCAACCTAATTGCTCTAGGGACAAATTCCTTCTGACACATTCATCTGATAACATCAATTACCTCCCAAACAGACTGATTTAAATGCTGTGGGTGTTTTTAGAGGTGATAAACATTATGGGAGGAGGCTGAGCTGAGGCTGAAACACACTGTCAAAGGCATGGACCTGTAAGGAACAACATCCATCAGAGACTATACACTCATGGGCAACAGAATCCATTCACATCTCACTGCACACCACAGGCCAAATGAAGCTTCCAGCATCTCATAACAAAATTCAGACCTTTAGGAAAAAAAACAAATTCAAAGGTATACTGTGCTAAAGCACACTACTCCATCAAAACCTCTTGAAATAGCAGGGAACATGTTGAATAAAAAATGCTTAATACTTTGCAGAGACAGCTCCTTGACAGCCCTCCTCAATAAATCCATCCCACTCTCTAGCCAGGTGCTTGGTGCTCAAGTGACAGCAGACTCCCTTTAGCTGGCAGGTCAGCAGGAGGCCAGACAGTGCTGTAGGAGCAGCAGATAACACTACACTCATTACTGTGCACTGCTGCCCACAGAGCAAACCTTCTTACTGCTATCCTGACAGACCAGCCTCTCCGCATGTCCACCAGGAGCTGAGCATACCTGGAGGATACTCTGCTGGAGAAGCTGCTCCAGGTGAGCTCAGACAACTGGAGCAGCACCTCTGAGCACCCTGTGGTTTCAGGTGACTGTTCCCCAGCTGCTCCAGCGTGAGCCGCTGGTGTTGCTTAGCAGAACTGAGCTCTGCGGCTGTGCAATGCAGGCACCTCTCAGTTTGATGGCAGCCACATCAATCTCCTCCCTGTGCCAGGGACAGCATCCCATCCCTGTGGGCACGCAGTGGCTTGTGCCCAGCCTGCTGGAAGGTGGCCTGGCCTCTCAGAGATGGCCCAGGTTTAGAGTCCTGCACTGTGCCCCCACACTCATTAAGTGTAATTGTTGTTTTTCCATGATTTTCCAGTTCCAAGGGTCTGAAATAATAGGCCAACAACATCACAGCCTGCCAGAGTGGTGCCTTCTCATATCAATGGATGCCAAGGGTGTGTTTTGTGTGCCTTGGGGGTGCAGCAGAAATGCTCTAGGGAACATCCAAGGGCAAGAAGGGTTGCAGGAATACAGCACTGGAGGACTATCAGGATAAGTAGCAACTGTTTGCAGGAGGTTGACGAGGCAAATTTCCCATCATATGGGCGAAACTGGAGGCACTGGGGTGTTAGCCCTCATTCAGAGTTGCATTGTCGGGCTTCCATTCTCAGCAGACATTTGTAGCTGCTATCCCACTCCAGTGAGTATCTCGCTCTTGGGAGGAAAAAGAGGTGTAAGAGGGATGGAGGAGGACAAGGCAGGCAGAAGTTCAGAGAAGTTAACTGCAAAGCAAGAAAGAATGGGGTAGGACAAAACTGAAAAGTAAATGAAGTCAATTGAAAGCTGTAACTGCAGAACTCTTATAGGAATTTGTAAATCTTGGAAAGAAAGAGGAAAGAATCACTCTTATAGCAGAAAGTGGGCACAAGACCTACAAAAGCTCTTCCATGTCTGTGAGAAGTTGATGTCAAAGAGAATACAAAACCGACCCTGTTCCTACAGTTGGAAATGCTGTGGGGATCTGCCTCGCTGTAAGAAAGAGCTGTAACTGAGAATGGACAAACTGAAGTAGGAAGGATCTATGGTCTCCAGTTTTTCCTAGCAGTTGAAGAACCTACAGTCAGCCACCGGTGAAACACAGGAACAGAGGGAGAGGGACATAAACTTAATTGGTCATGATTTGAAAGAACTAAAAATAAATCCTGGGGGAAGACCTCAGCAAGTAGCATGTCTCCAGGGGACGCTGACTCAAGCAGAAGTGGCATGACGCAGATGAATGGAGAGGCAAGACTGTCCTGAGCAGAAATCTCATTACAGCTACTTAGCTATTCCTGCTAAACTGCCTCCTATTTACTGCCCCGAGGGCTTAAGCAAAGAACATTAAGAATGAGATTAAGAAAGCAGAAATGTAGGCTGAATGTCTGAAAAAATTTCCCTGACACAGCAGGATGAGCCAAGCATGTCCGCAGAGCGCTTTGCCTGCACCATCAGCTGGCTGAGGCAGAGTGGGAGCAGGCACAGTCCCGCAGCAGTGACGCTTCTAGCCCTAATCAAAACTCCCTGGGGATACTTCCTTACCTTCAGGGCATCTCTGGACTCCTGGAAGATGGGGAAGTGGGGATACAGCTATCCCAGAGCATCCTGTGGGTAGAGATGCTCCCACCAGCTGGGTTACCCCCACCAGGTGGAGCCAGTCCCCCACTTGCCACTCACCCTTGCTAGGGGTGGGGAGCAGCCCACACATCTCGGGGCTGCGGCTGGGGATTCCATGAGATCAGGAGAACTTCTCTCTGCTCTGCATCCCACTGCCTGGCAGAAGAAGTGCGACATTTCACAAGTTTGAGTCAAGTGGTGAGCCTGGAGCACTTTTATTTACTGTTGTAGCCCTTCAGCTGCTCCCACAGCCCCAAAAGCACTGAGGGTCCCACAGGACTAGCCGTGTTGTAGCAGTGAAACTTGAGCATGTGCTTACTCAGCCAGCGCTTTACCATCTCTCAGTCAACTCTGCTTTTGATCCTCTTCAGAACAAAAAACTAATCAGAATATGAAAAAACACCGATGACCAAGCCCCACCAATGGACAGCAAAGCCCTCCTCATTCTCCTGTCCCTGCTGCCTCCCTCTCCAGCAGTGATACCTGCATCGACTGCAAGAAACCACGCTTTGCTGGCGCCCAGGCTGGCAGTACAATTAGAGGTTGTCATGTGCTATATGTCTTGTAATTTGCTGCATTGGCACAGGCATCTGTGTTGGTAATTATGCTCATAGTGGGATCCACTGTATTACCCATAGCCTCTAGGACCAGGAAAGAGCCAAAAGAGTGAGGCTTTGCAAGAGCAGAGCTGAGTGAGAAATCTGGCACCCACCATGCAATGTGTTTCAATGTCTCCCTGTAGAAATCTGGTGGGGAATGACTACAAATACTCACTTTTATAAACAAGGGTTGAGTAACAAATGCATAAATAATAGTCTTCTATCCTTTCTGCTATTGCAGTGTTGCCATCCGGGTAGAAATGGTGTCATAAAGTTTGTTATCTCTGGAATGGGAAGCACAGCTAGAAAGAGGATTCTTTTCCAAAATCCATGGGAACAGAGCAGTAGCCGCTGCCAGGTTTAGATGTATGTACAGTCCCATGCAGTCTGGATAATTCTAGGCCAGAGAAGACTGAGTATCTGTGAGGTTTGAAGGGGGGAGCAAATCTCCAGCTCTCATTTGGACCTCCCTGCATTCAAGCTTTTAAGCAGATGCTCGGCTGCAACCACTGACTCAGGTTCCAGCAGCAGCAACAACACAGCACCTGTAGTTCATGATTGTGGCAAACCCCATGCCAGCTGCCAGAGGCTATAGGAAGCTGATGTAGGTTTGCTAGGCAGGAGATAGCTGTAATTCTTTCTTCTCAAAAGAACTTTGTCCTGAAGACATTTTCAGCAGTGAAAGATGTTGATACATGTCTCTTCTGATCAGACCTGAGCCTTGGGGCCAGATCTCCACTGCCAAGAATCTCCTAATACACAAAAGGGGAGAAATGTCTGGGCCATGGAAAACCTGATTCTGTAGCATCACTCAAAACTGCCAGACTGGGACACCCTGGCTGCAAAGTCCAGGGGCTGGAGCAGGGACATCATTCTCTTCCAGGCTCCATGCTTGATTCCTGTCTCATCTGAGGCAGAACAATAATCCCATCGATGTCATTTGCCATTGCAGACCCAGAATAGCACTTAAATTCTCCAGATAGAAAGACCATCCTTTAACAACTTCTTGCTTTACAAAAGGGTGAGAACCTCATTTTTAGCTCCTGCTTGAATTGCTAAAATAATTAATTACTTCTAGGCACTTTTAATTGAAATTCTGCTGGGTTGCTAGTTATGTTTAAAACACTTAACACTGAACCACTCCATCTACAGTTTCCTGAAAGCAGCAACCATTGCTGCACTTAGTATTCCAACCCCAAACGATCTTGGAAGTGTCATTTTTATTTGTACACTTTATTGGCTACTGGTAATTCTGCAGTTCAAGTCAACATAATGCTTTTTCCGTTCTCCAAAATGACATCAAGGCATTTGTGAGAATTGTAGTTGTCTAACCAAACTATCATCAATCACATTAAATTAGAAAGCATGAGGGGAATAGTTTCACTTTAAATCATCATTTTTGTTCCAAGTTGAGCAAGACAAATATAATTTCTATTCTTTCTCCTTGGCATCCCCAGACTGCACCATTCTATTTCTGCTGCCAGTGTTCTGCAGGCACCACCAGGTGAAAGGACTTTCCTTTGAGGATGACAAGAATTTGGAGGAGATGTCATGGCATTGCCCATTCAGTGGAGCAAGCTGGGACACCCAGCTGGGAAGCTTTAGTGGGAACTAAGCTCATTGGTGAGTACAATGGAGAAAATAGAAGGAAAACAACGTTCAGTAGAAGAAAGATGCTTGCACATAGATGCCACAGCATGCTATAGTGGACCTGAGATCTCCATGGGATGTTGTGGTTGAGCACCTCGTCCAGGCATCCCTGCATACCCTGGCCCAGTCGTGCTTCTGCTCCCCCCATTCCTCCATGGTCCACAGGCATGAAAGGCAGGAGCTGCTTTTTCCTGTGCCTGGCCTTCCTGGTTTGAATCATCATTTTATGATAAGCAAAACATGCATTTCCAGAGCTCTCTCTCTATAGCCATTACCTGACATTGTGCTGGAGAGGATACCCATCTGGCCACTAAAAAAGAGAGTTATTTTTCACCTGGTATCTCATTCCAGCCTCTCTCTGATATTTGCATGGAAAGAGGCTTTGCAAAATATCTGGGGTAACACTGCATCCTTGTGTCAGGCGAAGGTAAATTGCCATGCAACTTCAAAACTCAGTTGATAGTCACAGCTGTCCCCTCTGTTCCCCATCTATGTTCACACCTTGGCAAGGATGGATAGAGCATTGCTCACAGCATTCTTGAGAAATCCCTTGAGAAGACCAAGCAGTCTTCTGGAAGCTAGTAAAAATAGAGATGGAACTGGAACTTTGTCCTACTGCTTCTTGGTTACAGCAAGTAAATAAACCCAGGTTCTGGAGGACCAAAGCAATGCGTGTGAGTTATCACAACCAGTTCTGCCAATTCAAACAGCTGTTTTGAATGCTGATTACAAGCATCAACAGCACTGTCACCTGCGTGGTCACTCCTGGGCTGGATGTTCTGCTACATGCCCATAGTTGATGTTTTTCTGCGGTAGTGAGCCTCCAGACTCCAAAATGCCAACAGTGATGCTGGGTAAGTGTGAGGGAATTCATCCTTTCTGCTTTTTCTGCTGCTCATCTGCAATGCAACACTGACTGCTGAGTGCACCAGCATGACACCACCAATTCCCCTCTGTTTTGGAGTTTTGCTTGCAACACTAGTATTTAAATATGCTTTTAAAATCTATTCCAGGGACTTTGGACATGTATCTGACTAAAGCAGCCCTCTGTCAGATCTTCTCTGCCAGAAGCAGAAACAGCTGGGGATGACTGGAGAACATCAGATAAAGCAGACGCACAAGTAGCATCCAGGGACACAGAAGCATCTGAAAATTAACACCAAGCACCTCTATCATCTCATCCTCTCCAACACAAGTGCCCCAACACTTACAGCTCCGATTTCACTTTCCCGTTCATCGTACAATGGATGATTGAGCCCGGGGAAATCCAGGCAGAAATACCAGTTCCGAACACTTCCACGAGCAGATGTGGCACCGCACGGAAGCTTGGCTCGTTCCCAGAGAGTTCTGCTGGCTGCAGCGCAGCGCATCCACAGCGCTCCTGTGTTTCGCAGCCAAGGGAGCGGGCAGCTGTGCGGCAGGAGGCCGGCAGAGGGCAGCAGCACCCTGCCTAACGCTGCAAGGAGAGGCCGGTCTCACGCTGCGCGCAGAGGTGAGGCAGAGGGATTCGCACACAGGCATCAGCAGAGGATGATGGCAGATGCCCTCGTTCCCCACCGTCAGTGCTTGTGTGCAGTGCGCCTGCCCCCTCTGCTGAGTATCTTGAGATCTGAGCAATAAAAATGCGACAGTCCATCGCATCTTCTGGGGCTGCTGGAGACTCAGCATAGCCCAGCTGCCCAGCAAGGGCTCGATCTGGTTCTTAAGATGCCCCTGCTGAAGCTACTGCCTTTCTGTAGAGAAGGATGGGTTGGGCGGATTTAAACCTCCATGACTGTGTGGGGTCCCTGATCCAAGGGTGAGTGAGAGGCAGCAGGGATGCTGTCCTCATCCTGAACCTGATGGGGATGGTTTGAATGCTTCCTGGAAAAAGTCCATGCCACAAATTGGGTGAACTGCTTTCACCTTCTCTCATGTGGTGTGACTCACTCCTAGGCAGGGGACGCTACCTCATTGTTCCCCCCTCCAAACACTCACTGCCACATGTAACTGAAGCAGTGAGTTGGGACATGATCACCCTATGCATCACCCTAAGAACAATAAGAAAGGGCACAACCTTGTTAGAGAGGCATTTTCTGCAAATCATTCTTCAGTAAATAGATCAGAGGAGGCCCAGCTCTCACATAAACATTAGTAAAGAGGGTCAGTGGCAGAAATTTTAGTTCAGAAATAATATATGGCTGTTCTTTCCCAATACCCAGACAATTTGTTAGGTGATCAACATCTGTGTGTAGCAACACTGGGACTGGAATCTCCTGCTGGCTCCAACAGTAGTTTTGTTATCTTCTCAAAGGCAAAGGTGTACCTCTGGGGACCCATCTTATGCCACAGGTGTTTTCTTTCTCCTCTTTCCTGAAGTCCATCTCAGGATTTACATCTCAGGATTTCCCCGTGCTTTATCTGCACATGGGATACTTCCCCAGGTGGTTTGACTCTAGAAGCAGTCATACAGCAAACAGCAACTGCAACCATCATGTTTCCTTCTGCAACATACAGTGATAGTGATGATGGAGACAGCCCATGTTTCCAAACTGAAAAAGTCAGCAGGGAAGAGGTCCCTTGAAGCATAAAAAACTAAGAAAAATAATTAACTATGACAATTAATTAGGCAACTGCCAGAGCAATTTTACACCTCCAGGACATAAAATACATCTGCAGCTCATTGCACTGGTTCTCCACCACGTTCCTAAGAAAACACAGGGAAAAAAACACTGCTCGTTCCAGAGGTGTTGCACACAACAGTGGGACCAAAGGCATATCACACACATGTTCCTGGTCCAAGCTGTTGCAGAGCAGCATAGCCACTAGTAAGTCCAGGTTCATCACAGTGCAAGGAGCACAGTGCACTCCTCTCTTCAGCAGCAGAGCCACAGATTTGCTAACTTCTACAACGACACTGACAGAGAGTTAAGCAGTCAAAAATTACATCGTCTCTTGGCACCAACCTACTGCTGTGGCACTGCCACAGAGGGCAGTTGCCTGGTGGTGGCCCAAGGCACCACGGGATCAGTGTCTCCTGGTTTCCAGGGAGATGTGGGTCTGACAGCCTGGTCCTGAGGCTGGGACACCCCTGGATATGAGCTGGCCATGGTGAGCCAAGGTGGCTGCATCCTCTGGATTTTGATATTGTCTTGCATTTTGAAGCCACAGGCCCAGACAAGGATGATACCAGATCATGGCACACCCTCATCCCCTCCTTCCACAGCCACTTAGATCCAGATTTCTGCAGCTTTCAACAAAGCCCTTGATGTAAGGAAAAAAAGACACACAGGACTTCAGCCTGCACTGCACCATGGTCCCACAGGCAGCTAGAGGCTTCCCACAGCTGTAGACAAGGGTAACCAGCCTCTGAAGTGTTCAAAAAATGTGTGTATGTGGCACCTGGGGACATGGGTTAATGTGTTAGTGCTGGGTTAATGGCCAGACTTGATGATCTTATGGGTTTTTGCAACCTTAACATTCTATGATACCATGATTCAATACACAATATCCTCAGTCTTCATTTACCTGACACTACTTGTGGACTATGACACAAATTCAACTCAGATTCTCTAAATGATATTCAATAAATAAACTATTTAGGAATAAAATGTAACCTATCATATATATAACAAATTTTTCCTGGCACATGCACCTGGTTTGCAGTTCTCCCTTAAGCAAGCATTTCCCCAAATGACAATTTGGAATTATGCAAAAAAATTCCAAAATTTTACAGTGCAAAACACTACTGTAGCTGTAATTATTCTTGACCAACATAGTAATGTCAGTAAAATGTGATGCTTTCAAAGCAAACTGATGCCCATTGTAGGCCATATTGCAGGATGATCAGGGACATTTTTAGCAATGAAAGCATGAGTAGTTGCATTCTGATTTCTTTTTCCACTTCTGCTTGTTCCCTTTTTTAGTATTTAAAACTGTTTAGCTTTTAATGGTTTAGAATGAGATGTAGACATTGTAATGTGATCAAATATTTTATTACCTTGTATATTCTGGAACTAACTTGAGAAATCTAGGCTCTTCTTGTGTGTAGAGAATTGCAAGTAAATTAGCTATTTACAAACTAATTCTTATTAAAAAATACAGATTTTACAACTCACAGGACAATCAATGCCAGTGCTTGGTCCCCCTCACTGTGCAAAAATGTTTCCTGATGTCTGGACAGTGCCTCTTGTCTCTGTGTTCATTGCTTCATATTCTGGGGACAGTAGCATGTGTTGGCTTCTGCTGAGTAGTGCTGTCAGAATGCATCACACACATTATAGTTACTCAGAAAGCAAACCACAAAGGAAAGCAGGACACCTCCTTGGCAGATGGGCCTACTGAAGTTGGGCCCCTTGGCTTGTGAGGAGACATGCCCCAACCCTAGAGGGCCTGCTGTGCCTGTCTGCATTTCTCACAGTTGCCTCAAGTCTCTGAGTAAGAGGTTTGTGCAGCTTGGGTTTCAGGGAACACACTCAACTGAGGTCACATCCCTGCTGGTTTGGCTGAGCCCAGGAGTCTGCTCATGGTTGTGAGCCAGGCACTGCAGAATGGGGAAGACCACTGTACTGGAGCTGGGGCAACTGGATACCCCAAATGTTGGCATGTTTTTGGAGAAGCAAAAAAACCAAAGTATCCGCTGATGCTCCCTTGGCCACTGCATGCCCACTGAGCACATCACCTGAGCACCTGGCCACTGCTGCCATCTAGCACACTTTTATTTCACTGTCCTTGATTTTTTCTGTTCATGTAATTGTCATAGAGCCCTGAATCCAAGACCTTTGTGGTTTTAGAGGGGCTCTACTCCTGAGGAACGAACAGTTTCTGCATGGACATCACAGCCTACAGCCTGAGCAAAGAGCAAATCTCTGTGACTCATCAAGCTTTTCTCCCCCAGAGAAGCAGCTGGCACCTGGTTACATGCCAGAGGTCTGTGTGTGGTAGAAGGTGAGGAAAGGAAGTTTTTAGCTCTCAAGTGTAAAAAAAATGTTCAATAAATAGAATCTCTTTTCAACCATGAAAAAGCAGAGTTCAAGCCACCACTGCCCTGGAGCTATTTACTTGGCTAGAAAACTGGTGGGTGTAGAACATAGCAGCTCCAGAGATTTGTTATGCATATGGCAGGTTTTTGCTTGAGCACTTTGGGTGCCTGTCTGGATTGCTTTTAAATAAGCACGGGGTGCAGGCCAATGCTGTGGGGACACCTCGAATAGGGCAGCTCAAACTCAGCCCTCCACAGGCACTCAGAGAAAAAGATCCACTGGTGAGGTAGGGCAGACAAATAGGCAGTTTGTGGCACCATCAATTGTCCAGTGTAGTTTCCCTCATTTCCATAAATAATTCACAAATTAATTAACACTCTTGAAGCCTCAGCTCCTCCCAGTGCTCATCCCTTGCCACCCTCTTGATCAGTGTGTTGCTGAGAAGGCAGTAGTCAGTAGTGCTTTCTGAGATAAAAATTGTATGTGGAATCATAGAATCATTAGTGATTCTCATGGCTTTCACAGGAAACAAGTCAAAATGCATCTATGCTGCACAGAAATTTGGAATATTTCTTCACATATCATGTCAGCTGGATACTTGTTAGGTAGATCACTGTAGGCAGCATTCACAACCATCCAGTTTTGGGGGGACAGAGAGCTCAATCATGTAGGTGGGGGCCACCCAAATCTTATCTGCCTTAGAGCCAGAGAACAACCCAGGGCACCTTCCAGTCACTGATGCAAATACAACCACCATGTTTGATAGCCTGAAGACTCCAAAAACAAGCAGGTGTGAGGTCCAGCATGTTGCTCTGCATCTCATCTATATCAGGGCTGTAGTTTTTCGCCTGGACCTTCCCTCAGGTAGCAGCCAAGACGTGGCAAGCATCCGGTGCCCAGCCACAGATTTTGGCTCTGCGCCCCAGCACTCCCCCTTGATGGGTTGATGCCAGATCCTTGCCCAGAGATGCAGAGTTGTGTGTTTGGGTAGCATTTACCCATCCCCTTCTGGAGAATTCCCCACTTTCTCTTGGGCCCCTGCAGAGTCTCTGCCCCAAGGCAGCAAAGTGTCCACAACCTTTCCTACATGATCATGCCAGTACAGGAGTTTTGGGGCAAATGCCATGGCTGGGCCTTGGCAGGAACAACTTGGACTTATTCTGTACATAATTCTGGTACATCTGTGTGGCTGTTTGGTACACAGCCCTACCCACAGCTGAACATGGCCAACAGGACATACCTTCTTCCTCCCTTCCACTCCATGCCATGATGGCCTGTCCAGTTGAAAGCTTGTTAGCCTAATTTAAGAGGTTATTTTGTGAGAAAGACTGACCATATCAAAGCTAACACAGGAAAAGAACCGTCATCTATTTCCTCTTTATGGAGTGCTATTTCTATTCCAAAAACAAGCCCCAAACCCCTAATGTTTGATCCAAGACAAAGGCACTGTCCACTAAATACAAAACCACTTACGGTTCTACTCCTAGCCTAGTCCAGAGCGAAGGTAGGGTCTCCCAAACACCTAAGTCTTGGGAGACATTCACTTGGGAGACCCCATGTATGTGAATAATTTGTTGTGCAAAACCCAAATGTTCCGGAGAAGACTCTTTCATTTTGCTAGCATCATTACTCATCAAATTGCACATGCATCCACTATCTTCATGGAAAACCAGACTGAAATAACCACCTCTGAAGAAACCATCCCAAAGCAGCTAGATGATTAAGCAAAGTAAAATGGTTTCAATCCAAAACTCATTGATTCAAAATTAAATCCTTTCACTTCAGAATAGATAGTCTGTGTGGGAGTTGCTTGGGGGCAGATATTCTGTTACAGTTATGCCCAGCCCTCAATGGCAGGGTGCCAACAAGTTCAACATGAGATTAAAACAAAAAATAAACATTAAAAAAATCAAAACCCACATTTTTAAAAAATTAACAAAAAATAAGAAACAAAACCAAACATACAAAACATCTCAACCAACCAAAACCAAAACCAACCAAACAACCAAAAAAAAAATTAAAACAACAATTCCTGGAGCAGGTCCAGGAGCTGTGCTATTGAACAAGGATATTAGAGCTGAGTCTCCAGCACCTACTGCAGGATGTTGCCCAATTTGGTATGAGAACCCAGGGAGAGAATGGAGCAAAGATGATGGCTCCATGCTGAGGCACTCGTGGGCTTTGCTGCCTCTGACTATACACTTGCAAGCAGGCAGTGTGGTACCTTCAAGGGGGAAAGATGACACCTACAGTAAATTGTGACTCTCAAAGGTGCCCAGTACATGTTTAATTCTCACCTACTTGGGCTGTCCCACCCAGCCCTGTTCTTGTTTACTGTCTTTGGTGAAGACACACACACAGTGATGTCAATGTGTTGGCAGGAGGCACCCAGCTGAGCAAGTGGGGCAACTTCTTCAGCCAAATTGACATTGCTTCATCAGGCAACCGTCCCTGGAACCAGTCCATGCCTGCCTGGCCAAGCTCACTCAGGGCACGGCAGGGCAAACCTAGCAGAGGCAATCAGGAAAACTAAAGGGCCAAACAGGGATGCCCATACCCAGCACAACCACAGCCTCTCTCTGCACGGCTCTGCAGGCTGTCCTTAGTGTGCTGAGCTGCAGCAGTACTCAGCAATGCGTTCATCCTAGCCTTCAATGAGCCGCACGTGTCTGAGCCCTGAACAGTGCCTGCTGCAAAGAGCCACAGTGGAGTGGGAAGAAATACAGAGTAGGTTCTGGTGCCAGCAGGGCACAGGGGGAAGGTTTATTCCTGGAGACTTTGCTGCAGGCATCAGGGCATCATCCCTGGTTATGAGAAAGATGCATTTGGAGCAAAGAGTTCAACTCTGACCAGCCTGTGCCACAGGGTTGTAAAATATAATTGGGCTCATGGATAATATCTGGTTTTTTGAGCTTCACAACTAAATGCTGTGTTCCGCATCTAATTTACTACCGCATTAAACATATAAACCAATAATTTATTGTTTTATAATCTCCCCCAGGGGAAGTTAAATTATTGCAGTATCCTGCAAGAGCTGCAGCGAATATTGAAGGTCAGTCCAGCATTTCCAGCAATCTCACTGTGAGAGCTCTTCCAGAAAAAAATACAGCAGTATCCACGATCCACATGCATTATGGTCATGCCACCACCACGGCAGGCCTTCTCCAAGCCTTACTCAGTGTGACAGTCACCAGCTCACACTGTACTAGCAGGCAGCCTCCTCTCAGCATAGTCCTCACCAAGACCTGGGACTCCCAGGAACACTCTAAGGCAACTACTGGTGCTGCACAATGTTGATGCTAAGTGCCTTTAGACTTCCTTCTGTGTTCTCCTGCTGCTTCCACCACCACATCCTTCCCAGTGGGTCTGCGGTATTCCCAGCATCATGACACGATAACTAGGTGGCACATCCCATAACACAGGTGTCAGGCACTGACCAGGCTTGGGGATCTCCGTGGCCCTGAGCCTCCCATGCTGATCCCTTGTACTCAAAGCACAAAAACTGGAAGAAGGGGAAGCAATTACCTCTACCTCACTGGTAAGGAATGGTGGCCTGTGTGGGTGTGGCATGTAACCAATAAAGCAGGATGTGTCCCCACTTCCTGCTGGGCACCACGGAGCTCAATCCCCAGCAGTGAACTGGCCTTTCTCACTGCGTCCCATCAACTCACCAGTGCGGGGAGGGAGGTGATGTGACTGTGCAAATCAACAGTCACAGGTGGCCTGTGGGACCACCTTAGCTCTGGTTTTAGTAGTGGCAGCCTCCATATCCTCCCTTTGCACTCCATAGCTGCACTGCAATAGGAAAATACAAGGAGATAACCAGAAAAAATACATTGTGCTGGGGCAGCTTCTGCCAAACACTTCTTTTTTGATGCCATTTTCTTCTGCATGGCCCCAAATTTAGGTTGAAGAAGAAGAGGTGGAGAGGACTGCAGTCTGACGTGGACAGCAGAGAGTGCAAGATGTTGGATGAAGTCTGCAGGCAAGGGGCCCCCTCTGCAGGTGCTACCAGACTCCAAGGCCTCTGTTGTCATCAGCCACCAACCACATCAGCCAAAGCTGCTGGATTGCGGAAGCTCCTGCCAGGAAGCTGCAGATACGGCCTCCACCACAGCGACGAACCACCACTATGACCAACTAAGGCTTTTCTAGGAAGTTGTGTACAAGAACAGGATCTCCTTACTGATAAACCCCAAATACCTGTGACCTGTCATACAGGGAACCTTGATAACCAGGAGGGGTGCTCCTCATTCATGGTCCATGCCCTTGGAGATAGAAAGGCAAACATCAGCACAGTTTGGCTAGAAAAGTTTCAATGCTAGGAATTTCACCTGGTTTGTCTGTATTGAAGGAAATTTGCCAGGATGGTTGACAACAAGTGAATTGAAGTGTCATTGTCCCTTCTGTTCTTGCAGATTTCACTTCCCTTCCTCTTCCCTGACTCCTCAACTCTTCCAGATTTTCTCTGGGCAGTTGGATCACAAAACAATCACAACAGCTTTAAACCACAGCTGACAGAGCATGGTGCAAAGGATGCACAAGTTCACACATTTTCAGGACACATTCTCACTTAGGGCTAGGATCTCACCCCTGAGATCTCAGGCTCTAAATGCAGTTACCCTATGGCTGGGGTTCCCCAGCTGCTTGATGGGAGAAGAAAATGCTTTGGGCAGAAACCTCATCTGAGACTTGCCTGTGATTGACTTGTACTCCATGGTAAAGACCTGGCATTGCCGTGGTTTTCTAGGTTTCAAGAGGTGTTTCTACTCAGTATTGTTTATTTGTCACAATCTGTCTAACCCTTTACATAGGTTGATCAAAACTAGTAAAAATGAAAGACATATTTGTAAAAATGCTCTAAAACCATTACCTGTGTTATACAGAGTTGTGGATGCTGTCAGAGAGACACTAAGAACAGTGAAAAAGCATCTGAATGGCATCAATAGGGATGTGTATTAATGTCACATTGAATTATTCTGCACAATGGTTTCATCTTCTAGAATTAAACTGGGCTCTCCCTTCCTGCAGAGAGAGGAGCCTGGCAGAGCTTGTTCGTCCTGCCTGCATGTCTGCGAATTTATAAAACTTGCTCTAGTCCCTGGTCAGTCTGAGAGCTCTGGGGATCCTTTATAGGTCTCAGAGCAACAGCAGACACTTTCTTTGTATCAAGCACTTCGCTAATAGGCAAAAATCACTAAAATCAAAAATTAATGTGTAGAATTTTTTTCTTTTCCTGAAAGCATAAGCAGCAGGAGGATGAGCTGAATAACAAGACAGTTTAGTTCACAAAGCCGCCTACTCAGTGCAAAAGCCCTCCCTCAGTCTAGGTGGCCTGATCTCACAGGTGTTGGGAATGGTGAGGCTGGCTGGAGTGAGGGGAACCAAGGGCCCTTGCATCTCACAGGTCCTTCATGAGATGAGACTCCAGTAACAATCACCACTCCTCAGGAAATACAGTGTCATACTGGCATGGCTATCTGGAGAAGAAATGGAGTACTGGATAGAAAATGGTGCCCAGAAGCAATGTACTCATGAAGCCTGCAGCTCTGCTGGTCTTGCAGCTTGCTGGGTCACAGCAAAACTCAGTGCCACCCTGCTGAGTTTCTTCCAGGTCTATAGTGTACTCCTCTTGGCCAACAATCTCTTCTTAGCTGCTCCGTTCCCTTAATTCTCGTCCCAGAGAAATGCCTCCACTTCTCAAAAGCTTACCGTTTGCCCAGTGGTTTTCAAAGGAGCTTTGGGAAATTCTTCTCCTATTTCTTCAGCTATTGGGTGATACTTAATGCAAATATCCTTATAGGTCAAGTCACTTCAGGTGCTGAGCTGTTGGAGATGTGAGAAGTAACAAGTTGTTAAGTCTGTTCAGTTTCTATGGCAGCAAGAAGAGAGATTTTTCATTAGGCTCTTCTTTTGAGACACTGCCTCCAGAGCCGTTCCCAGGCTCTGGCAATTAACAGCCCCTGTGTGACTTGTGGTTTCAGGACCTGTCAGACCCATGAACATACTGCTGGCGGGGCTGGCTGGCAGTTTGCTGACTGGAGCAAGACAGATGCAGTTCTCCAGTCTTCCATCTCAGGAGATCTCTTCATCTTAAGAGGTCAGTATGGAGCCTTAGAGCTGAAGTGCCATTGAGCAGCAGTTCAGGGGAAGCATGGAGGGGAATAGGAAAACCCAGAGAAGACAGTATAGTAGCTGAACTAAATGAACTAACATCTGTCCTCCTTCAAGCATTCTCATGGATAGAGGACACTGGCTCCACCCCTATGACCTAAAAATGAAAGAATGACTTTTGGCAAAGATGTCAGAAACTGAAAAGATGAAACACTTCATGACATTATGCAAGGCTGAAAGTGCATAATCATAAATTTAATATCTAGAAAGACCTTTGCAATGGTGGAACAATTTCTGCATGTAACATTTCATTTAATGTACCCTGTGGAACAAGCTCAAGTCTCTTTTCCTTCAACGCCATTTACAACAAAAGAAAGCCTGTTGGGTGTCAGGGTCACCAGCATTGCTGCTTTGCTAGGAGTCCTGAGGGAGAGAGAACCTTCACTGAAAACAGCCTACTCCTGCACAGTGGTTTGCCTATACACTTGTAGGTATCCCCAAAAACATTATTTTGGGATTTCCACAGATAGAAACTTATCTCTTATGTTTGTGCTGACAGGGCACATCTTCTTTAGATGTAAATCAACATTCTTAGCTTTATTCTCAGTCTAATTGCACTGATAGGCCAAATTAGTTGTTTTCTTGACCGAAACACATATTGCCTTTGAGAATCAAGTACCGATAAGCTCATCTCTCTTAGATAGCAGCAAAAGCCTTTCTGAAGTCTTGTGAGTCTTTGGATAGCTGGGCTTGGAGAGAGAGAAGCCCCTGCTGGCACAGGAGGTAGAGTCAGCAAACAAAATTGTGAATACCATTTTGCAGAGATGCAAGGGCATTGCAGAGGCATCTGGAATCAGAGAATGGAAAAAGGAATGGGGAGAGAAGGAGGTGCATGGATGCCTTCAGTAGCCTGGCCAGGACAAATCAAGCTCAAGTGTTGCTTTACCACCAAAGACGAACATATTTTTCCAGCAGGAAGCGTAACTCTTCAGCTCCCCAGTAAGAAAAATGGATTCTGAAAGAGCAGAAGTTCAGGATAGTGTCACATTGCATCAAAAATTGGACTTTCCTCTCTAGCTTTAGCCATATAAACTCCTATTCCTGATCCCATGAAGGCAAGGTATTGCCTTGATACTGAGCTTGGCACTCACAGGGATTTCTTAGAGTACATCTGTAATCAAACACCAATAGGAGTAGTTTCCACTGGTCAAGTCTAAGATGGTTGCTCCTCTAACCTCTATATTAGACTCCTACCCTGTAGGTGACAAAGAAAGTACACAATCAACCCATCAGTCTTAGACACAGATCTTAGGATGACCTGAATACTCCAAGAGGAGCACATCTCCTACTACTGATGGGAGGGAGAGCCCAGTCAGCCAGCTGGGATGGATGCCCGGCCTCCATGAGATGACTCCCACTTCATACAGCCTCTCACATCACCACAATCTTGTCTAAGGATACTCACTTTTCTTCATCACTATCAATGACCTTTGGGAGTGAGGCTCCCAAAAGTGAACTTAGACGAAGATAGCCCCCAGGCAAAAGGTGGCAGGGCTGAAAGTCTTGATGCCAGTGGAGCCCCCCGGGGGCCACATCAGCTGCACCTGTGGAAGCCAGGCTCCGGGCTTTCCCCTGCGTGGGAAACACGACTTCGTCACAGGGGTGTAGGAGCAGAGGCCCTGGGAGTGAGGCTCCCAAAAGTGAACTTTGATGAAGATAGCCCTTAGCAAGGCTGCAGACACACGAGTCATGCTGGCCCGAAGCCGGGCACGCTGCCGAGCTGGTTGGCAGCACAGATTCCCGGTTTCAAGCTGCCCTTCTATGGGCTCCCCGAGAGCACCCCCGGGGAGCACCCTCTGCCTAGGCCTTTTAGGAAGGCTGCAGACATACGAGCCTTGCTTGCCAGAAGCCAGGCACACTGCATAGCTGTTTGGCACCACAGATGCCAAGTTCCGAGCTGCCCTTCATTGAGCACCCCGAGAGCACCCCCGGGGAGCACCCTCTCTTTCGCCCCCTTAGGAAGGCTTCAGGCACACGAGCCTTGCTTGCCACAAGTCGGGCACGCTGCCGAGCTGTTTGGCAGCACAGATTCCCGGTTCCGAGCTGCCCTTCTATGGGCTCCCCGAGAGCACTCCAGGTCAGCACCCTCTGGTTCGCCCCCTTAGCAAGGCTGCAGACACATGAGCCTTGCTTGCCCGAAGCCAGGCACACTGCCAAGCTGTTAGGCACCACAGATGCTGANCGAAGCCGGGCACGCTGCCAAGCTCTTAGGCACCACAGGTGCCGATTTCCTAGCTGCCCTTCTATGGGCTCCCCGAGATCACTCCCAGGGAACACCCTCTGGTTTGCCCCCTTTGTTTTTTTAAAAAAAAAAAATCCATGAGCGTCTCAGCCTCTGGAAATGACTCTTGATGGGTGTAAGAGAGACATATGCCTGCAAGGAAGACCTGCATCAATAGCAGTGGCCTTATACCACCATCGAAGAAGGGATCCAGAGGCTCAGAGTCCTCGCCTTCCTGAATATTGTTTTTTCAATCTGTGCACCCAACTCCAGGAGCCAGACAATGTTCACTGTGCGACTCAAGTATGAAAAAAAAACCCAACAAACGGTGTTACAAGGAAGTAATTGCCAACACTCATCAAATAAATGCAGATTATGCAGGATGCACTCCCCATTCCACCAGTGCAAACTAGAGGCCCCAGGGCTGGAACCAGGTACTTTTCAGCAAGAAAGACTAGATAGCCCTCTGGGATTGACCTGTGGTACTTATTTCTTGATGATGGGGAAGATGTGAGATGGTGGGATAGGAAATCTACCCGTGTCCTGGCAGCCCGAGTACAGGAACTGAAGGTGAAAATGAAAGGGAAACCAGTAAGAGTGAGTGCAGTGCCAGTGTCCCATGGGTAGAGGTGAAGACATAACAGCCAGAACTACGACCCATTTGACCCACTCCAAGGCACCTATCACATGCACTCCCAGGAAAAGAGAAGTTATGGCTGCCAGGATGTTACAAACTGTAACCATGGTTAGTGAGTTCCCATAAGCAGAATTAAGAAACAAACAAGTTCAGATGTTGGATTTTAAAATGATAAGTCAATTTTATTTAACTATAAACTAAAGCGTAGAGAAAGGGAAGAAAAGGCAGAAAAAGTTGGTAAAAAGCTAATAATTGCTTTAAAAAGAAGAAGCATAGAAAAAGGTTACCACCACGATATTTAGTGTCTGTTACTCCAGGGCTGATGGAATGTGGCAGAGTGTTTTTCAGTGGTCTCCGGGGTGGCAAGCACACATGCATGCTTCCCTGGTGTGGAGGGTTTCAGCTGGGCTGTTGTTCAGCCAGAGAAAGAGAAAAAGAGTTCTTTGTGTCTGTAGTGTCCGGATTTGAACTTCCTACGTGGTGAATTCTTTGTAGCACACTCACTGCCAGAACATGTGTGCAGAGAGCAGTGAACAGCCACAGGACCCAAAAATTCCTTCTGTAACTCTTGTTCCCAGCAGTAAGCCTGTGACCTGACTCCCAAGAGTGCAGATTTCAGAGTTTCTCAAGTCATATGTGGGTCCTAGTTGTATCCAATTCCTGCAAGCATGCGGCTACTTTCTCCCTTCTCGAAGTGTATCAGCTCTTCCTCGGTACAGCACATTGTTCCCTCAAGCACATGGCCACTGTACCTTTCTTACTGTTTCTTTTAGAAGTTTTTGTAACACACTGATTTCATAGCACTGTCACAGTAGTCTGGTTCAGCAAGGAGAAGGGCCTCTGTCGCAACAGAGGATGGGAAGTGGGGGCGAGGAGGGGGCGGGGGGATAGGACAGTGGAGACCTGTTCGCCTGTCACAAATCCTTCAGGTGATCAGGAGACAATGAAAAAGGAAATCTCAAGCATCAATCTTTTCAAAATGTTACACAGGATCAGTATCAGAGAGGCCCTGCCTCTAGCCAGGTAGAGACACGAGACAAATGTGTCTTTTGGACTGTGCGGATTTGATGGCCTATAGCACAACAGAACTTCAAGAATACCAGGCTTTAATAGACACAGGAGCCCAATGAATGCTGATGCCATCAAGACATGTGGGACCAGAATCTATTTCTATTGCTGAGATGACAGGAGGTTCTCAAGAACTCACCCTAGTGGAGATTGAAATGAGCTTGACCAGGAGGAATTGTCAGAAACATCTCATTGTGACTATGCCAGACATCCCATGTATCCCGGGCATTGACTATCTTAAGAATGGGTATTTCAAAGACTCAAGAGTACACAGATGGGTGTTCAGAGTAGATGCTGTGGAGACAGAGTTAAGCAGTCGAATGTATTGCCTGGCTTCTCAGAGAACCCTTCTGCTGTGGAACTGCTAAAGGTTGAGGAACAGCAAGCACCAATTGCCACCAAGACAGTGCATCATCAGCAATACTACAAAAACAGAAAAATTGTTATCCCTATCTGTAGGGAAATGCCAGTGAATGTTTTTTGTAAGTCGCAGATGGCAGGTGGAATCTAGGACCCAGGAGCTGAAGAAGGAGCCAAACTGAAAGTGAAAGGACTGACCATGCCATGTAAGGAAGATGCTTCTACAGCACCACACTGTCTGATTGGACAAGAGAGAAGTGATATGAGAGATGCTTCTCAGTGGATGCTGACATTTGAACCGTCCTGTGCTGAAAGTCTTAGCTATCAATTGTGGTTAGAAAAGTATAAACTATAGGTAGACTATAAAAAGGTATTCTTGTAAACAATAAACAGACTTCTCCTTTGACACTACATCTGTGTGGTCGTGTGTCTTTGGGGGGACCTGGGAAGCCACACCTATCCACAAGAAGATCTGTGAACTGGAGAGCCAAGGGGTGGTCAGTAAGATTTATTCACTTTTCAACAGCCCCATTTGGCCTGTGTGTAAGTCTACCAGGGAATGGAGACTGACAGCAGACTATTGTGGTATGAATGAAGTCACCCCATTGCTGAGTGCCGCTGTGCCAGACATGCTGGAGCTTCAGTATGAACTGGAGTCCAAGCCAGTAAAGTGATGCCACCATTGACACTGCTAACACATTTTTCTCCATTCCCTTTCCAGCACCATGCAGACCACAGCTTGCTTTCACCTAGAGGTATGCAGTACGCCTGGAACTGTTTGCCCCAGGCTTGGAAATACAGTCTCACCATTTGCCATGGACTGATTCAAGTTACACTGGAGAAAAGTGATGGCCCAGAGCATCTGGAAAACATTGATGACATCATCAAATGGGAGAACACAGAAGAAGAAGTCTTTGAGAAATAAGAGAAGATCATATAGATTCTCCTGGAAGCTGGTTTTACCATCAGAGTAAGGTCAAGGGATCTGCTTGAGAGATCCAGTTCTTGGGAGTGAAGTGGCAGGATGGATGCCAACAGATCTCAACAGAAGTAGTCAACAAGATCACTGTCATGTCTCTAACAGCTAGTGAGAAACAAAAGCAAGGCTTTCTAGGTGTCATAGGCTTCTGGAGGACACATATTCCAGAATATGGCCAAATCGTCAGTCCTCTTTACCTAGTAAACCACAAGAAGAATGATTTCCATTGGGGCCCTGAAAAACAACAGGCTTTTGAACTAATCAAATTGGAGATCTCTTATGCAGTAGCCCTTGGGCCAGTCAGGACAGGACCAGAAGTGAAGAATGTGCTCTACTCTGCAGCCAGCGATAAATGGTCTCTCCTGTAGCCTCTGGCAAAAGATGCCTGGCGAGACTCAAGGCTGACCACTTGGATTCTGGAGTTCAGGTTACAGAGGATCTGAGGCCAACTACATCCCAACAGAGAAAGAGATCTTAGCAGCCTATGAAGGAGTTCAATCTGCCTCAGATGTGATCAGCACAGACACAGCTTTTCCTGGCACCCTGACTACCAGTGCTGGGGTGGGTGTTTAATGGGAAGGCTCCCTCCATGCATCATGTCACTGATGCTACATGGAGCAAGTGGATGCGCACCCGTATTAGAAAATCTAATTACCCTGGAATCTTGGAGACAATCATCAACTGGCCTGAAAGTGAGAACTTTAGTCTGGAGGATGAAGATGAGGAAGATAAAATGATGCATGCTGAGGAAGTTCCACAATACAGTCAAGCTGTCGGATGACAAAAAGTGTTATGTTCTATTCACTGATGGCTCCTGTCTCATTGTGGGAATGGACTGAAAATGTAAAGCAGCCCTATGGAGTCCCACATGACAAGTTGCAGAAGCCACCAAGGACAAGGTGGATCAAGTTAGTTTGCAGAACTCAAGGCTGTGTAACTGGCTCTAGACATTGCTGAACAAGAGTAGTCAAAGTTCTATCTTTATACTTGTGACGGTTTAGCACATGTTTCCAAAACTATTTCCTTTTAAAATAACGACCCCCTCCTCCTTCCCTCCCCTATTTTCCCCTTTTTCTCCTTCCTCCCCCCTCTTTTCCTGGCCCCTCTTTTGTTTCTCCTTTCCTTGGACTGAGTGGAGGGAAGGGGAGGTGGGAGCGGGGGAAGGAAGATGAGAGGAGGGGAAGGCTGCTTTCATGGCCCTGGTGCACTGGGTTCAGGGGCTCCTCAGAGTGGGGCTGAAATACCGGAGGACTCAGGCCTTTGTGATCAGGGCCGGCACGGCTCACCACAATGGGAGCAGAGACCAGCGTGGTGCAGCAGGTCCCACCCGCGGCCTGCAGCATGTGCTGGCACCAGGAGCCAGGAGCGAGCAGCTCTGGTGGCCTTGCTCCCACCAGTGCCCTGTGTGGGGCGGGCCCTGAGCAGCAGAGCTGGTGGACAGGCCATGCCACCCCTACCCTTGCCGCTGGTGCGGGATGCAGGCTCCGCATGGAGGTAGTGGGTGGTGGCAGGCAGTGTGTGAGCCTGGCTGCAGCATCTCGCACTGCACCCAGCAGGGTGGTGGCGGCCAGGTGAGCAGCTGCACAGAGGGAGCCAGTGCCGTTCTGTGTGGCTTGTAGCCAGGTGGCTCAGTCCCCTTCCCAGCATGGCATGGCCGCCCTGGGTCACCTCTGCCAAGCGTGGGTCGCCACTGCTGCCTGGTGCTGTGGGTAGGGTAAAGGCAAGAGATACGAGGCGATGCATCATGCCGCTCCCGCACCACGGTGGCTGGGGGTGGCGGCAGCAGGTCCACGTGGGCTCTGCCTTGGTGGTAGCACGAGCCTGATGAGGCTGCAGGTCCCGAGTGCTGGGACAGGAACAGTGTGAGGAGGCCACCATTGCTGGGCTCATGGCACGAATGGAGAACTTTTGCGGGTTTTTGGGCAGAGGTGAAGCAGGGCTGGGGTAACACAGGGCGGGCTTAAGAGCAGCCAATGGAGGTGATTAGTGAGGCATGGCTGTGCCCCCTGAGGCGGGCTCAGAGGGAATACGTAGGCACTAAAACAGATGCATTATGGGAAGTCCTCAGAGCTCTATATAAGCACCAGAACTCTCAGCCTCTTCCTCTTTTCATCACTGGCTTCGGTGAGAGCAACAGTCCATTTTTGCCACTTGGAGCTGCCACATCCGCCGTTTTGTTTCGATTGCATGATTATTGGCCACTCCAGCCGCCACCGCCACCCTGTCTCTGGCCTGCCACCCTCTTGCCGCGACCCTGGTGTTTCTTTGGTGAATTCCTGGACCTTCACCTTCAGTGGCAGCCCCCTCTGCTCCCGCGGCACCCCAGCAACCAATGCAGAGTAGTCACACACCCCACCACCTTCTGCGGGCTGCCAGCACCCCCTACTGTTTCACCAACATCATTGCACTCCAGGACATTTAGGACAAAAAGGGTTTCTGTTCGGTTTCTGCTTGTTGTGGTATGGGTGGTGTTTTTGTTTCTTTCTTTGGTTGAGGGGTGATTGTTTTGTTTTTGTTGGTTCCCCTGGTATTTTATTTTTAATTTATTTTTCCCCCTTTATTTTTACTATCTTGTTATGGGGGTTTGAGGAGTGCTGGGGTCTCTCTTGTGGGGTTGTCAAGGGGGGCTTCAGGTCTTGGGGTGGTCTTGGGGGGGGGTCCTTGGGTTTTGGAAAGGGGAGAAT